>VSDK01020118.1:90665-119616 GCA_009767595.1 Symbiodinium kawagutii | reverse complement strand
CATCATCATCATCATCATCATCATCATCATCATCATCATGACTATCATCATCATCATCATCATCATCATCATCATCATCATCATCATGACTATCATCGTCATCATCATCATTATCATCATCATCATCATCATCACCATCATCATCATCATCACCACCTGGCTGAAGTTGGATGTTTCTTTGGAAGTTGAAATAGACGAGCATTGATGGGCATCAATTTGAATGGTGCATTGCGTATCATTCCCAACATTTTGAGACAATAGTCTTGACTGCCAACGTTTTGTAATCATTTCCTGCTTGTCAATGTACAAAACTCACAGCAAGTGCGGCAGAGAATGTGGAGATTATGATGGCGTGCCGTTTGTTTGTACATGTAGCAAGTTGTTGTATTGCTATTCCAATGCTTTGGTATAGTAACGCAGATAAATCAGCATGATCTTGATGCAAAACTGGCTGGCAGGTATAGACTATGCTGGTGTGCAGGCAGCTTTGCGTGCACGTCCCCATCTGACCATCAAGTAGACGTGGGTTCATTCTTAGTGCTTGGGCCGCAGCAGCTTCAGCCTTTTGATCAGCACAGGACCTGTGTTTCCGGGCAGACATGCAGGATCACTGGCTTGCTCCTGGAATCAGCATCTGACTTCAACAGCATCATGGTTCTGAGCACATGTGGGAGTGCAGATGCCGTTATAGCTGGCTGGCCTCTTGGTGCTGTTGCCTCCCAGCTCACAGCGAGCGGATCATCTGCATATTGGGGTGAGGTTGTTCAAGCCCAAGGTGGTCAATACCGTTTGTGTTGGTGCAGTGGCACGTGCAATTCGGTTGAGAAGTTCAGTGCAGACCTGGGCCGAATGTCACTGATAGGACCTTCTCCTCTTCAATATGCTCGCACTTGCATTAGCGGAAGGCAATGTGCTTTTGATGGTCTCGAGGGAGAGGGTCTCAGCGCTTTGGATTCAATTCAGCTCTTGGACACATGTGGAACGTTTTCTGCAGCGAAGGGTGTGCCCCTGGCCGGTCACAATATGAGCTTGCCAAGTGGATCTGTCAGTTGGGGAAGTCTTCCCTTTTCCGGACCTGGAGGACGCTACAAGTTGTGCTGGTGCTCTGCCAATTTCAAGTGCGCTCTAGAAGAACATCGGCTGGAAATTGGTTCCCTTGATGTGATCGGGCCACGACCTTTATCCCAAGATCGTACATGCATCAGTGGTTTGACATGTTTCAGTCCGCAACTCACTGGCCATCACATTGGAGACAGTCGGTTTGCTCTTCTGGAAGACTGTGGAGGATCTGTTTCGAGTGTGAACGAAGAGATTGGCAACGCACAGTGGAGCAGAGGAATCATAAGTGCACCCGGTGGGCAATATCGTGTTTGCTGGTGTTTGCCAGATGAGGCAACTTCGTATCAAGCCGGCAACATATCCAGGAATACAACAGATTGCAGTCGCTGGGATCAGTTCCGAACTGATCTTGGAACACTGAAGGTGATCGGTCCAGCCCCTTGGGATCAGCGCCAAACATGCATCAGTGGACAAAGTTGCAGGCTTGGAATCCAGGGTGAAGGTTCTTTGCTCACAGCCAGAGTTCTCATCCTCGACACTTGTGGTGTTGGTGCTGGTTTTCCTGGAGGTCTCTTTGTGCCTGGTGGCGGAGTAGACTCCCAAAACTCATCTGACTTGGGTATGCACAATGTCGAAGAGATCAGGGCATCAGGAGGCACTTACAGGCTTTGCTGGTGTGCGGGAACCACTCTTGATTGGCAGAATATCACTCAGGGATGTTTAGAGTCAGATCAGTTTCAAACAGACTTTGGTTCAGTGGACATTGCAGGCCCTGCGCCTTTGGAGCAAGACCGCACTTGTGTCAGTGGTTTGCCTTGTGAACTGCAGGGTATACAAGGCATGTACTTGAACCAGGACAGGCTTCCTGACATTTCTGGCATCCGAATAAAGCAGGATGGCAGCGTTCTGTTTGACATATTACAAGCAGCAGTCCAAGTTAGCTATCACACTGCTGTAGGGCCTTTTTTAGATGTTGAAATCTTGGAGTTGGAGACAGGGACTAGTGAATGGCAAGAATTCTTTTTCAATGAAACCAATGCTCCCTTCTTCAGAGTGTTGATTAAGGAAACAGTTTCAGGCTGGCAGCCAAAGCCGCGCGAACTCGAATGGTATAGTAGGGAATCTTGGGTGCATAATCTGCCAGCGATCTGGTTATTCGAGGCTTCTGGAATTCCTTGGAAGAGTGAGGGTGCTAACCCTTACATCCACGGCCCTGATAAACTTGTAGATGACAACGCACAGTTGCTTTACTCGCGTTGGGAGACAATAGGCTTTCCGCGCTGGTATGACATGTGGCATGTGACTTTTGACTTCCGGGATGGTGACAAGATTCTCGTCATGGACACTTGTGGCATTTCTGCCACAGCGGCAAAAAAACTCCCAGCTGCCGGCATGGTTGAAACTGTGTCTCAAAGCGGAGCCTCACTGAGTTGGAAGTCGCCCCTGACTGCACCGGGTGGGAGGTACAAGCTTTGTTGGTGCGGTGCTTATCAAGACTGTGACACCTCTGATCAATTTCATTCAATCGTTGGCACCTTGACTCTGATTGGACCACACACTCATTCGCGAACATGCATTAGTGGTCAGATCTGCAAGTTGGAGGGCTTGACAGGCCACTATACATCTGATCAGAACATGCTTGCAATTTTGGACACCTGTGCTCAGTTTGCTCCTTTGACCCAAAACGTACTGCTGGACTCTTTAGATGTAGCGTTTGCCAGGATGACAGGTGGAACCAGTGTGGACTTCGGCACCATCGATGGAGGATCGAGTGGTTCGTACCGTTTGTGCTGGTGTCCAATGGTCCAAGGATCCAACTTGACCGTGGTTCTGAATGGTAGTGACATAAACCGAACCAGTCTTGTCGACTGCTTCAAAGTGGACATGGGTGAGCTCCACCTGATTGGACCTGTATCACCTGAAGCAAGAACATGTGTGAGCGGCAGAGCATGTCTTCTTGATGGTTTTCATGGCAAGTGGCTGCTCGACACAGACCGGGTTTTCGTCATGGATGCCTGCGGTCAGCAAGTGGCAGCCGGCTTCGACTCTCAAGGAGCAGCTTTGGTTCAGTCCATCGGCACCGTCCAGTGGGCCATGCAACCCATCACGGCCACAGGCGGCCAATATCGCATGTGCTGGTGCTCTCTTGTGAATTCATCCGCAGATTCGACAAATGTTTCCCATGGTTCAGTGCCTTGTGAAGCCGCACATGCGGATGCCTTCTTGACTGACGTTGGAACTCTGCATGTTCTGGGCCCAAGTCCGTTTTCTCAGAGATGGACTTGTGTCAGTGGCCAGAGCTGCAGGATCAGCGGAATTGAAGGACATGGCTTGTCAGACTTGGACAGCATTATGGTGTTGCAAACCTGTGCTACGGCCGCAGTGGTTTCAGGGTTCCCGCAGTCTGGGCAGATCGAGGTCATCATCATGTTGGGCGGTAGTGCTGACGCTTCCTGGCTGACAGCAGTGAGTGCAGCTGGTGGCATCTACCAGCTATGTTGGTGTAGTGAGCCCGGAGCAAGGGACCACAATGTCACAGGCTGTGCAGCTCCAGAGCATGCAGTGAGCTTTGGATCTCTTACGGTGCTGGGACCTTCACCGATGTCCCAAGTTGCAACTTGCATCTCAGGACAGAGCTGCAGAGTGGATGGAATGACGGGCCTTGGTTGGACTGCAATGGATCTCGTTGCCGTAATGGACACCTGTGGAGTGGCTTCAGCCATTCCAAAGTGGGGAGACGAAGGCGTTGCTCAGACACTTCTTGACATGGACTCTGTCGCTTCGTTCTCATGGCTGACTGCAGTTTCAGCAGCAGGTGGACAGTATAGGCTTTGCTGGTATGGCGCGTCTCTCAGGGCAAACCACTCCGATGCTGTGGCACTCCAGGACACTGCTTGCGGCTGTTGATGTCCTTTCTGATTTACAGTATCAAATTTTCAAAGAAGTTGTTTTTCAGGCTTCAAAATGTTTCAAATCTATACATGGAACAGGTCAGAATTCTTTCATCATTTTTCACTATCACCTTGGCTGCTGTTCATGGTTTGGTGAAGCTTCGTGGAAATGATGCTTCCTGATTCCTTGGCAATGTGCCAATGTACCGTGTGTGAATGTCAGTTTGTCCATGTCAAGATGCAAGGCAAGGTGTGATGCCACATGTGTGACGTGTGTTGTGTTGTGTGCTGTGTGTGTGCGGGCGTGTGAATGTCGATGTGTCAAGTTAACGCGCCAATGTTGGTGTGCGAACATCAATGTGTCAATGTAAAGTTGCCATATCAGTGTGCGCTGGTCAATGTGTCAAACACAAGGTGTCAATGTGTCAATGTGTGTGCAAGTGTATAAGTCCTGAGTGCAAGTGTCAATGTGTCAATGCGTCAGAGTGACTCTGTCAATGATGGGAAAGATGTTATGATTGAGGAGGGCGAACGGGGAGGACTAAGGAAGAGGAGACGGAAGAGATATGAAGAGGGTGAAGAAATGTGAAGGATCGAATGCTAAAATCAAGAAGCCTCTTCTTATCTGTATATACAATGTACGGACAACAGCAACAGCAGCAACAACCACAGACAAACATCGTTCTGATGCGGAGCTTTCTGCTGCTGATGATATTGCTGCTTGTATTCCCGATTGCCATAAACAGCCCCCCTCGTGATTTCCGCAAACAAACATATGGAAAAACAGACATATATGGTGAGAACATGCATGAACCTTCTGTAAGTTTCTTTATCATTCCTATATAATTGCCAATGGAAACGGCCCAATGAGAAATCAGTTTTGGCATCACTTGACCATAGTTGGATAACACATAGTTACCACCGCAGAACTCACATGGAATCCCAAACCAGGGGATTTTTGCATGTTGTGAGAACTTTGTTGAACTTTGTGACTGTCTTTTCTTCAGGACTTCATTGTTGACTTCGGAGCTGTGATTCTTATTGGGCCCAGGGCAGACGCAATTGCAACTTGTGTCCACGGGCGGGATTGTTTGGCAGTTGTGAGGGGGATCCAGCTCTCCTCAAATGACACGGTGTGGGCATCCGAGACGTGTAGTCTTCATTCAATGGCAAACATGTTGTTTTTTGTGCATGTCAGTTTCGCTGATTTCGATGGGACAAGCACATTGATACTCAAGAACAGTTTGCCGGTTGGTTTGGGGGGTCAGTACAAGTTGTGTTGGTGTGGCAGCAGTTCTCCTTGTTCCAATGCTCAAGGCCATTCTGTTGAAGCAGGCGATCTCATTTTGCAAGGTCCATCTTCTAGCCAACAGGATCGGACTTGTGTGAGTGGGCGCACATGTGTGGTAGATGGCATCCAGGGACAAGGTTTGCTGGATTCAGACGTGTACCTGATCCAAGACACTTGTGGCAGCAACCAAATCTTGGCATCCAGCGTGAAAGCTGGTCAAAGCGTGCAGGTAACTGCAAGCGGGGCTGTTGTTAACTGGGGCCATCAGTCTCCGCACACGATGGCTGGAGGGCTTTACAAGCTGTGCTGGTGCACTGACCGAATAGCTGACGCTAACATTTCTTCGCAGAGCCTTTGCACATCGGCACCAACTTACATGTCTACAGTTGGAAATCTGGCACTCCGTGGTCCTGCGCCACTGCAACAGGATAGAACATGTATCAGTGGAAAGGTTTGCAAGGTCGAGGACATTGCCGGATTTTTCTTTGATTTCCTTGGCGATTCCGTAGCCATACTCGACACATGTGGCAATTCTCCAAGACAAAGTGCCTTAAGAGAAACTTTCCCGTCCAAGCTGCAAACAGGGGGATCTATAGACTTTGGTTGGAGCTCTAGTTTACTGACTGGTGGACGATACAGATTGTGTTGGTGCGGGATGAATGGCGCAGCCTCTAACTCAACACAGCCATCTAATAGCAGTGATTGCAATTTGTTTACCGATTTCCAAGTGGACTTTGGAGCTCTGGACATAGTTGGTCCTGTGCAGAACCAGTTGGCCTCCACATGCATCAGTGGTCGTGCTTGCAACGTTTGGCACATCAACGGCCATTTCGATTCAACACCTGGCCATTTCTTGATTCTTGACACTTGCAGCATGCCCATGCGCACTCCTACTGGCCACTTTGAAAATCGAAATCAATCAGGTACCAGTGACATCTCGCCACCAGTCATGCTTGAGGACATTCCTGAGATTGGTGGTGAATATCGGCTTTGTTGGTGCGGGCCAAACACTGCTGGTGGGTGCGTTGGAGAAGCCGCCTTTAGTATAGATGCTGGGCAAGTCCTTGTCTTGGGTCCTCGGCCTTTGCATCAGACATGTGTTGCCGGCCGAAGCTGCACAGTAAAGGATATCCTTTCATTCCGATTCTCTAGTGAGACGCAGGCCATGATTCTGGACACGTGTGGCGTAGCTTCCTCTGGGGTCAGCATTGCAGCAGGCACAACTATGGCAAACAGATCGTCGTTTGTTTGGGAGAAGATAACTACCAAGGGCGGGCAGTATCGGATGTGTTGGTGTGCCGGCACTGACATGTTTGCTTTTGCCAGTATCCCAGCCAAGTTAAAGCATTGTGCAAACCCAGAGGATTTTAACGTCGACTTTGGAAGACTTGATGTGATCGGTCCGTACCAAGTAGATCAAAGCTTTACTTGCGTAAGTGGACAGAGCTGCGTTTTGAAAGGACTCCAATATGACATGTCACTTGGTGATTTGGTACTTGTGCTTGACACATGCGGCAAAGGCACAAGCTTAATGCCTTATTCGCTTCAGGAGCCTGCTTTGGCATTGCCAGTGAACTTGTCGTTCTCATGGGGCAGCATCCGCCAAACCCCACAAGGTGGTGAATACAGGCTGTGTTGGTGTTCAAAGCGTCCGGCAGAGGGTGCCTGGAGTTTAAGCAACATGACTGACGGAAGCCCTTGCCAAGCAGCAGAGCACTTTGCAGTGGACTTCGGAAGCTTACGCATGATTGGCCCGGTCTCGACACACACCCGCACTTGTGTGGTTGGATACCCATGCCGGATAGCTGGGCTGGAGGGGAAAGACCTTCAGGTGGGTGATTCCTACCTCATTTTGGATACGTGTGGACTTGCAAGTCATCTCCCATCCGCACCTGCAGGATTTTTGCAAACTGCCACTGGCGCTCTTGGCACTGAGATCTTGTTTCCATTCGTGACCTCAAGCGGAGGCGTGTACAGGATTTGTTGGTGTGCGCAAGGCTTTCCTTGCCAGGGCTTCGATGATTTCAGGGTTGACGCTGGGCAACTGGTTTTACAAGGTGTTCTGCCCGAGCAGACTTTTACTTGCATTCGAGGAAGACCCTGTCATGTCTCACACATCCAAGGAGTTTATGTCGGGTCGCAGACTGCCGAGTTCCTGCTCATGGCTACATGTAGTTCAAATCCTGGAAGTTTAATGAACAGTGCAGTGGCAAGTGCAAGAGCAGTTCCTGGAACCGCTGTTTGGTGGGAAATGAGTTTGACTTTGCCAGGTGGCCAGTATCGGCTGTGCTGGTGCGCCAACATACACGATGATAGTGCAACTTGGGCTGACAATTCCACTATCTCAACTTCTGAGTGGCAGGTGCTCTCGCTGGCTTCGCCTGGTTTGCCGGGACCCTCGTTCAAGTTGACACAGTACAATCGAAGCGCTTGTCTTCAATCAGACTCTCGTGTAGACGTGGGTGCATTGCATCTAGTGGGTCCACGAACCGGACATGCATTCACTTGCATCAGCGGCCGAACATGCTCAGTCAGCTCGGTGGAGGGTCTTGGTTTGACCAGCAACGATTCATACATTCTTCTTGATACTTGCGGGATTCCAGCATCTGTTCCTGGCTTCAGCTCTGCTGGTCGGGCATCACTTTCAGCAGATGGAACAGTGGTGAGTTTGGGAGAGGCGGCAGTCACTGCTGCTGGTGGCGAGTATCGACTGTGTTGGTGCAAGCAGATGACCAGAGATTCGCTCCGTGTCGGTTCTTCCCAGAACTACAATTCAAGCTGCGAATCCCACACTCATTTTCTCTCAGATGTAGGAACTTTGCTTTTGATCGGTGTGGATTTGGAACAGCCTCGAACATGTGTTAGTGGGTCTACTTGCATGATTGATGGTATCACAGGGACATATTTGCAAGATGGAGATGCTTTGCTTATATTGGACACTTGTGGTCTTGGGAGAGCTCCACCCAACATATACCACGTGACTGGTGGGAAGCCTGTTCGGTCGTCTGCAAACATCTCGGGTCATGTTTGGTACTTGGATGTCACTGAAACTCCGATTCTCGGTGGTGATTATCGGCTTTGCTGGTGCTCAAGCCTTGGTAGCGATTGCAGTCTTTCGACGGAGTTTCAAGTAGATTTTGGACAGCTGTATGTGCAGGGTCCAAGACCCTTGCAGCAAAGCTTCACATGCATTAGTGGACGGACATGCAACTTCGACATGACTGGAGCAGGCCCAGATGTTGAGGATTCCTTAATGATCCTAAGCACATGTGGCAGTGCAGCAGGGCAACTGGCGGCCGACTGGACCTACCGCACGAGCATCAATAAACTTCAGCTGCCAGGTGACACCTACAGGTTGTGTTGGTGTCCTTTCGTCCAGTTTTCACATTTCGCGCACTCAAGTGAAGCGAATCTCTCCCAGGTCCGGAGGTGTCACACCCCGCTGGACTTCAACATTGACTTCGGTCACCTGGAAGTGATTGGTGTCCTTTTCTCCCAGGATCGCACTTGTATTAGCGGGCAGACTTGCAGCATCGACTCCTTGTTGGGTGTACACCTATCAAGCTTTGACGCTTGGAGTGTTTTTGACACATGTGGATTCCAACATGTTGCAGGCTTTCCTAGTGATGCAAATGCTTCAGTTGATGTTCAAGAACAGGTGAGCACTGCAAGTGTTTCTTGGAATGTTCCAGTCACATCCCCCGGGGGCACGTATCGGCTATGCTGGTGCTCTAGCGCGAGTGAAACCGATCAGTCTGACTTTTGTTCTAGTGTTGACTCCTTCATTGATGCGGGAAAGTTTGAAGTGCTCGGTCCTTCGGGGCAGATCGCATGGAGGCCCACTCAGCGTGGACACTGTGGAACCAGCCCGGAAGTGCTGGAAACATTTGACAATTTGACAATGGAAGGATGTCGGGGACGATGTGACCAGCTGCATCCTTTGTGTCAGGTGGGTTGGTATTCGGACAAAGGCCCGAATGAAGGACAGTGCAAGATTATGCAGGCGTGTGTATCCATAGTTGATGACAGCGAACCAACAATCCTACTTCTCCCTCACAAAGCGCGTCCTAGCTCATTTCAACCTCGGACGTGCATCAGTGGACAGATGTGTACCATTGGAGGACTGCTTGGCAATGGTTTGACAGAAGATGACTCTTACATGCTTTTGGAAACATGTGGCTTTGCTGACGCATTGGTTGACAAAGTCGGGAAAGCCGGTGTTGCACTGTCATCATCCAACGCGAACTCTACTGCGGACATCAGCTGGGAGAGCCCAATAAGTGCTGCAGGTGGCACCTATCGTCTTTGTTGGTGTGCTGCAGATGCAAGTTGCAGTTCATCAGAGTCATTCCGCACTGACGCTGGGAACTTTGTTTTGATCGGGCCTAGTCTCCGTCAGGACAGGACATGCGAGAGTGGTCTTACCTGCGTGGTCGATGGAATACTTGGTCACCACTTGGCGGATGGCGATTGGCTTTGGATACTGGATACCTGTGGGCTTAGCTCGACTGGCTCCTGGCCCGCCACCCCTGCTGTGGCCAGTGGCACATCTTTCTCTTGGAATGACTTGGACACGGTACCAGGAGGTCAATACAGGCTTTGCTGGTGTAGTGGGCAAGCCTCTTGCACCTCCAGCCAGGCTTTTGCAGTTGATATTGGTGAACTCGTCATGCGTGGGCCCTTGTTTGGTTTCCAACACCTACAGATGCGCACCTGCATCAGTGGTCAGGCCTGCCAAACTGATGGGTTGGATGGGGTTCGTTTTTCATTCCTGATTTCAACCACTGGTCCCTATATTTGGGGAAGAGATTTGGGAAGAAATAGTGTAATTATTTATGTTTAGATAAATGAATAGATCACTAGATATGTAAATCAATAGATGAATAAATCAATATAAATATATTATATATATTATATATTTTTTCATATATATCATATATATATAATGTATATAATATATATCATATATATAATGTATATAATATATATCATATATATATATAATGTATAATATATATATATATCATATATATAATGTATATTATATACATCATATATATAATGTATATTAAATATATATATATATATCTATCAGAACATTTATATATTGTATTACATTATATTATATTATATTATATTATATTATATTATATTATATGATATGATATTATATCATATTATATTATTTTATATTATATTATATTATATTATATTACATTATATTATAATTTACAGATCATATATACAATGTATATTATATATATCATATATATAATGTATATTATTTAGATTATTGAAAATTCATGTATTATATTTAAAATATGATATATGTATATATTATAGTGTATATATTATTTATTTTGTAAATATATATATATATATATATATTATATATATTTTTTCAATTTATATGATATATTATGTATATAATATATATTATATATATTATATATTAGATATTAAATATCATATTTTAGATATTTTATATTAGATATTATATACAAAATAGTATATATTATAATTTAAATATTATATATTGTATAGTAGATATTATATTTTAGATTTTATATATTATATGTTAGGTATTATATATTATATGTTAGATATTTTATATTATTGTTTTCAGAATAGTGTATATTAGATATTATATAGAAAATAGTTTATATTATATATATTAAATAAATACATAAATATATAAATATGTAAATAAATCAATAAATAAATAGATAGATAGATAGATAAATAGATACAGAAATAAATAGATAAATAAATGAAAAAATGAATAAATAAATAAATAAATAAATAAGTAAATATATATATATATACTGTATACGCACGCACACACACACACACACCAGCAGTGCCCGGCAAGCCGGGGGCGGAAGTTTGAACGTGTGAGTAAGTATAATCCTGCCTATCCATGTGCCAACCTGCATGCGCGTATAGATGGTTTATGGGCCGCGCTGACTCGCACATGCAAACTTGTGTTTGTCGGTGTTTTTGTCAGGTGTTTGTTTGTCGGGTTACTTTTTGTGTGATTTTTAGTCCGTTTGTTTGGTCTGGTGTTTTTTGTTTGGTGACTTTCGTCCGTGTTTTTTGTTCGGTGACTTTTGTTTGGGGATTTTTTGCCAGGAAACATGTGATTTTTTGCCTGGTGATTCTTGGCCGGTGATTTTTTGTTTGTTATTTTTTTCCTGGTTTTCTTTGTCTGTTTCTTTTTGTCTATTTCTTTTTGTCTGTTTTTTCTTGTTTGGTGCTTTTCGCCTGGTGAGTTTTTGTCTGGTGTTTTTTTATTTCGTGATTTTTGGTCTGGCTTTGGCTCTTTTTTTGTCTGGTGATTTTTCTTTGGCGATTTTTTTGTCTCATAGCACGGAGCGACCATCACTAAACTTTTCCTTGCTCGACGCAGTAGCAGCAAGTCACAAGCCTGGAAGAATCAATGCGAGAAAGGTAAACCCGGAGCAATTCCTTCCCCGCACTGAGTGAGCGGCGAAATTCGAAACACTATAGCAGCAGCCCACAGCAGACACGCAAAAGATATCAAAAGATATTTGAACGCAGCGATTACACAGGGGAAAGCAACCCACCGGTTGCAAAACATAACAGCACCAGCACACAAAGAATGAACAAGAGCTGCTTGAATGTAGCAGCTATATTGCAGAAAACATTTCCAGTTGCAAACCACAATAGAACCAACAACAGGGAATCAACAAGAGCTATTTAAACGCGGCAGTTGCAGCGCAGAGAGCGACCCACCCGTTAACACAATCGAATCAGCGCAGCAAAAAGTTCTGAAGACGAACAATTTTGGCAGACCGATAGTTTACCGAAAGCCCGAGGCCCCGAGCCAAGCTGGGCCCGCGTTTCCCGGAGTTTTCGACGTCCATGAAGTGCATTTTCCTAGAATAACTCGCAAAACCTCTTTTGCTCGGGCCACCCTAACCGCATTTCGTGCAAGATGTCCTCCAAACAAGTCGACTGGTGCGAGATTCCAAAAGTCTGAATCCTAAACATCATCAATTTTTGACACGCGCGCCCCAAGCCGGAGCCAAGCCTGGGGCAAGCTGAACCCACATAGTGGGAGCTGGCCATGTGCCCAAATCACATTTTGTGCGAGACTTCCTCCAAAACTGGAAAATGAATGAACATGACAGACATCTTCAAAATTCTTCAAAATATTTCAAAATAATTTTTTTTCAATCTTTTTGCTGCCATCCTTCTCTTGACTACCATAACTTGTCACTGCCTTTGCTTGAATTCCTTTGCTTGACCTTCCTTTGCTCCACCTTCCCTTGCTTTATCCTTTGCCTTATCGTTTGCTTTATCCTTGCTTTAGCTTCTTTTGCTTTAACTTCCTTTGCTTTAACTTCCTTTGCTTGAACCCCCCTTTGTTTTAACTTCCTTTGTCAGTCTTACGTTCCTCTGCTTTAAGTTCCTTCGCTTTACCATCCTTTGGTTTGCCTTCCTTTGCTTAAATTTCCTTTGCTTAGACTTCCCCGGCTTTAGCTATTTTCCTTTAGCCCATGCAAACATCCGTACTTGTAACACAGAACTGTGGTCGTCCAAACTTACTTTGATGAATAGATACTTGGTTGATGCAAATTCATACATTCTGTCAGTTTCTTCATGTTTGGTTTCTTTCGGTGGATGGTTCGCAGCGTAGGTTTGTAGATCAGCCTGGGTGGACTGAAGAGACGGGTCAGATAGGTTGACAGGAACGGATAGAGTAGGCATTTGGGCCTTTCTTGAATTTGTTCGATTGCTGAGAAAGATGCAACGAGGTCCAGAGGTAGGCACATGGACGGAAAGAAGAGCGGATAAGGATGTTGAGATTTTTGAGGGTTGGCCAATGGAGTAGTTGGTGGATGAGATGGGCTGGTTGAATGACTGATTGACCAGGTTGGATTGGTTGTTTGTTGCTTGTTGCTGTAGGATTGATTAGTGTCTTGCACGATTGATTGCGGTTGGTTGGTTGGTTGGTTCTGCGAGGAAAGGTTGAAGAGTCGAATGACAGATCGATTAGCTGAGCAGCGGCATTCTATGTACTGTATTAATTATCATACCAGTATGTATTTATTACATATGCATATTCACATACATCCAAGAGATAACATCTATATGTACTGCTTCTTTTGCTGAAAGAAATCATTTGATTCGACCACAAAGTGATGGATTCCAAATCGAGTTGCATACATAGAGCCCGATTGCGGACTCAGCGAGGTGGAAGACACACTGCTACAGCGTATAGATTTGAAGAAAATTGATGAAAATTGAACAAATAGGTAAAGCAAATAGGTAAACACAAAGTTTAACCAGAAATTAGAACAACATGGTAGGTAGACAAAAAAATAATTTGGACAGCTAAATGATTCATTATATAGACAATTGATTTGAACATTCAATTTAAAAAGATATACACAGGCACAGCGGCACAGATAGATAATATGCAGAAAGGCATGAAGCAAGACAGGTAGGCAGACTGTTCTGATCGTTAAATGAGCAAAATGTGCGCGAGACTCGATAGAATCGGTAAACGGATAGCCGGATTGGTGGACAGAGATGGTCAGGAATAGATTCAAAACTAAGGTTAGATACGTAACATTTGATGGATAGTTACATGGACAGAGGCAGGGACATGGATACATGATGATACGTGGATGGGTACGATCTGTATATGTTTCTTTGTAGCAAACGTGTCACCCTGATCAGCGGACAGGTTTGCATGCTTGATTCCATTTCTGGTCTTGACATTCAAGAAGGAGATCGCTTCATGGTCTTGGAAACTTGCGGTGCTGCCACGCACATTCCAGGGTTTGGTTGGTCAGGTGTCGCAACAAGTGTTCGAAGTAGCGGTTCCTCAGTGACTTGGGGCGCATTGCCGGTGACTGCTGCTGGGGGTCGCTACCAACTCTGTTGGTGTTCAAAGTTGATTTGCGGAGGAAATCAAACTTCAGAGCTTCCAACAGCTCTTCCCTCCTTCTTTCGCACGGCAGTTGGAGAGCTTCGCTTAGTGGGGCCAGCACAGACTTCTTCCCAAAGCCTGACGACAGTTCAAGACGGGGGTACGCGCTTTGTTGTTTTCGAGGAGAAAGGAAGGCTTCATCCTGAGGTCGGGGCTTTTCAGAACTACAAATGTGTGGCAGGACAACCTTGTGAGATTGCGAATGTGCAAGGTCTTCACATCTCTTCGTTGGATTCTTTCATGATTCTCGACACTTGTGGCACGACGACTTCTGTGGTGGATCGTTGGTCAAGCGGCGGCCAACCAGATTTGGTCGTCAGTGAAGTTGCTACAGCTGCATGGAATCTACCGCAGTCCTTGCAGCAGCAGCTGCTCGACACAGTTTCCCTTCGTTTTACGGCTCCGGTCACCGCACGTGGTGGGCGATATCGAATATGTTGGTGTGCGGCCTCTGCTCGATGTATGTCTTCCGAGGACATGCGAGTCGATGTTGGAGAATTGCAACTTGTTGGACCTGCTCCACTTGAGCAGACCATTACGTGTACGACTGCCCAGAACTGCAGGATTGAACGAATCTTTGGAGAGGGTCTTCAGATGGATGATCGTCTCCTGATTTTGGAAACCTGCGGAGTCAGTAATACAGCGCAGCTAAACTTTACTCATGACCACGGCTGGCCACAAGAGGGATTCACCACGTCAGCTTCTTTGAATGGAGTCATCAAAGACGGGCTAGGGAATGTTGTGAGCACCACGTCCTCAATTTTGAGCAGATTTGACTTCAGCCAAGTGCGTGTTACTGCAAGTGGTGGGAACTATCGCATGTGCTGGTGTGCGGCTGACTTTAACTGCACAGAAATCGGCCATTTTGGCATGGACTTGGGGTCTTTGCAGCTTCAAGGTCCATCCCCCTTACAGCAAGACCGAACTTGCATTAGCGGCCAAAGTTGCAAACTGGATGCATTCTTTGGCCATTCTCTGTCCCTCGATGATGCGATCATGATCAGAGATACTTGTGGCGTCATTCCTAGCAACCCAAATGGGGTTTTGCGGCGTTTTCCAAATGATGGCATTGTGAATACTGTGATGACCAACGGAGAAACCTTTACATGGATGGAGGAGAATAGCACTTCCAGCTACTTGTTCATAACGGCAGCAAGTGGATACTATCGCCTGTGCTGGTGTCGACCCACAGTCACGGTACGAAATCCCATCACCTGTTCTTTGGCTGAACATTTTGCAACAGACCTGGGTCAATTGACACTTTTGGGTCCATCTCCACGGGATCAGGATCGCACATGCATCAGTGGCATGCCTTGTACTGTGACAAATATCTCTGGCTTGGCATTGCAATCGGGCGATATGTTGCAGATTTTAAGCACCTGTGGCGAAATGTTGGCTGTGCCTGGCATCCCAGGGGACGGTCGGGCACTGGGGACTGGCTCTGGCACAGTCTTCTCCTGGGGTGACACGCCTCTGACTGCTGCGGGTGGCAGCTTTCGACTCTGTTGGTCCACGTCAGCAGCAACGAGCAGCAAAGCGATGTCAACTTCGGCGCTGGTCGACATTGGCGAACTTCGAATCGTGGGACCGAAAGCAGACCAGGAAATCTACTGTGCCTCAGGCTACCGCTGCTGGAGCTCTTTCTTGGGAACACATCTCAGCACAGAGAACCACATCATGGTGGCAGACGAATGCGGTGCACCACTGGAAGCATGGCCTTTTCCTCGCAGCCGATACCCCGAGATCCCAGGATTTCCAGACGGCGGCAAATTGCAACTGCAAAGCTACGTGGGAGAAACTTTCCAATTTCTTTGGAGCTCCATTGAACCAGTCACAGCTGCAGGCGCCTCCAGATTTGACTAGCCAGGGATTGATGTCATACGCTGAACTTGCTCAAGCAAACTTCTGTGGGGATCTGCGTGAAACAACCACAACAGGAATTGCAGAATCATATGTTCCTTTTGTTCATATGTTCCAACAACATTTCAGGATACAACCATTTACGTTACGTATCTTTGTTTCTATTACCTGCCATATCATTTCATGGCTTGCCCGTGCAAAAAACATAGTTGCTCAAAGAGCACTTGACACACAGGCAGCAGAAAATCACACAGCATAGACATCTAGATAGTGCATTTATTTGCATTTATATTCTGCTGCCGCTATATGTGGCCACTGTTCATATGCCCCTGGCTGCGGAAAGTCCCCACCGGTTTCGTTGTAACTTACATTCATTTTTTCGGGGCAGTTGAGGTGCCAGAATATGTAAGTTCGACCCTCAGGTACTATACTCCAAAAGATGCACACTGACAGGGGCTACCCCAGAAAATGTAAGTTGACAAGTGGCAGATGTTGCATTGATTAACCCATCCTCGAGAGTTGTTGGTAGGAAGGGCCGGGGCGCATAGGAAGGGTGGGGGGGCAGACAGATCGAGGGGGAAGGGCAGGATCGTAGTCAACGTTATCATAATAATAGTAATAATAATAATAATGATAATCATCATCATCATCATCATCATCATCATCATCATCATCATCATCGTCTTCTTCTTCATCGCCATCATCATCATCATCATCATCATCATCCTCCTCCTCATCATCATCATCCTCATCATCATCCTCCTCCTCCTCCTCCTCCTCATCATCATCATCATCATCCTCTTCTTCTTCTTCTTCTTCCTCTTCTTCTTCGCCATCATCATCATCATCATCATCATCATCATCATCATCATCATCATCATCATCATCATCATCTTCTTCTTCTTCATCGCCATCATCATCATTATCAGCATCATCATCATCATCATCATCATCATCATCATCATCATCATCATCATCATCACCACTTTTGTCATTATCCACATTTATATAGAATATTCATGATGACCATCGTTATCATTGCCATGGTCACCAGCATAACTACCACCACCACCATCTCATCATTATGAGCAGCAACAGCATCATTGTCCTTAATCTCGTCCCGCTTTGTGGCTGAATCGATCGGATTCCATCGGTTTCTCGCATGTTCATACTTGAGGCGCCAAGGGATAGTTGTAGCAGTGCTGCTACTTGTATATCGCATTGCACACATGGAGGGCTACGCTGCTTGAAGGTTTTGTTTCGTTAGAGTCAATTTGTTGGGAACCTGACATAACCTGACCCGGAACATCCCGGAACAAGGGGAAGTTCCCAGTCACGTTTCAGCTGCAGGTGGTGTGTACCACCTTTGCTGGTGTGCTGGAACGATCGGATGCAGCTCCTCGGAAGAATTCAAAACTCAGGCTCGTCATGGGCGTCATGTGCGTCATGGGCGTCATGGGCGTCGCACCTCACGTTCTGTTTGACAAAGTGACACTGTATCCGTTTCGACGATTTCAGCAGTTTGAAAATCAGGCTCTTCATTTACTGTAACCACGTGTAAGGCTAATTGTCAGGTAGCAGATGACCAGCAGGGGGTTCCATTTTTTCCTTTCCAATGGAAACCAGCACCAGTTACCAGTTTCGCAAAGGTAAGTTTCCTTTTGATTTTCGCGAAGGAATTTCAAAGACTTGATTCCCCATGTGCATGTTTTCAGCAACACCACGTGCTTCGCCGGGATTGGTTTCAAATTGCACAATTTCAGAGGCAAGCAGCCAGCATTCACAGATGTAAATTGCAGTTTCCAACAAGGCAAGGTGCCAAAAAAAGAACTTCCAACAGGTGAAAGAGAGCTTTTTTATAAAGCGCACATTTCCCCCTCAGGGTTTTCAAAGATAAGCTCTCGAGGGCTCGAGGGAAGCCGTCCAATGGCAACACATGTTCAACCATTTCAAACTTCAACCACGGTCATGAGTTAAACATCCTAGTAATTCCCTAGACTTGGGGATAGCCCAAAAAATGAATTAAATGGATCAAATGTTGAGACACCCGAAGGCCGAAGCTTTTTGTTGCCAACTGTAGAAGGTATTGGTATTTGATGTTGAATTTATTGGTGTTGAAGAGATGCAATGCTAATCAATTTTGAAGAGCTTAAATAAGAAGCTCCTTGAGAGGTTCCATGCGGTTTCATGTTCATTGATGCACAATTCAATGTGCAACTCTTTGGGAGGCAGGGCGTCTTCATTTGGCGGGGCCTTCAGAGTTTCTGGCATCAAATTTTGCCAACGGAAGGGAAACTTCACAAATTTGGGAAACGGATTTCCCAGATCCTGCTGCAGTGCAGATCAGTACCACTGGTGATGTGATCTTTATGCACTGCTGGGGGAACACCGAACTCAGCAGCAGCCGGGGTCAAATGCCCATTTTGTACGTGGAAGCACCGACCTCCGGGCTGTGGGAAGCACGTGTTTCCGTTCATGTGGATCAAGAGGTGTTTGCAGGTTTTACTCTTCTTGATGGTGATGGAATGATGCCCGATGTGCTATTTGGCTTGGACAAATTTACTGCAAGCGGTTTTGGCAGTTCTGGTGGCGTTGCCTCTCTCAGCTATAGCGCAGACTTTTCCGGCACTATATCTTCACATGATCTTGGTTCAGTATCAGTGGAATGGATTGGCCTTAAGATTGTGAGAACTGGTAGCGGCCGGTACGATCTTTTTTACATTTATGGCAGTGGTGATGCTTGGTTGGCTCCTGATGATGCGAGGCACTCAGATGCCAGTGTCCGACAACGCGTCTTCGTGAAAACAGCAGGAGCGGCTCACGCCGAATGGAGGCCGCTTGCTCAACAGGTCGCCAGCACAATGAGTCGAAGGATTGGTCTCTGCATCATGACTTCCAGTGGTGGAACTGCCAGGTTCAGAGACTTTTTGGTTCGGGACATGTTCCCACAGAGTGTGGCCTCCATATCTTTTGATGATGGCCAACTTCGTGAATCTCTGGAGTCCGTTGGTACAGTCACCGGGATTTCTAGTGCTGAGGGTCGCGATGGCTACAGCCAGGGAGCTCTGCTGTTCACAGATGGAACTGCACTTGAGCTGCAGACTGACCCGCTGCAACTTGATGCAACCGAAACGTTCGCAGACACAATGTACGCCAACGGGTCGTTGCGAGATTTCACCATATCTCTCTGGATCAAACCGTACTCGTTGAGTTCGGGTGGCATTTTGGGACGTCGTTTGACACAACATTTGACTCACTTGCCAGAAATGTCGCCTTCCATTTCCCAAGAAAGTAACGGCCTCCAGTGGTCCATCTTTGATGAAGCTGGTCTAGACTACTCAGAGTTGTATGAGACACCAACACAACGACCCTATGCTGGAGATTTGCCTACATCAAGCAGTACTTCCTTGGCCAAAGTTTTGGAAGTTGATGAGTGGTTGCATGTTGCCTTCGTCAAGGAAGCAGATACTCTCTTTTTCTACAGGAATGGAAAGCGATGGGGCTTTGCTAGTTTAGCTCCAGACTCGCAACTGAGTGGCTCAACAGCCAGTGCGTTCGTGCTCAACTACATAGCTGGAATTCCATATCATGGAGCAGTAGACGATCTTCGCTTCTACGATGTCGGACTAGCAGATTTTGCGATTGAGCATTTGTTTAGCAACGCTGACGCTGACACATTGCGTGGTAAGACACAACGGTGCATGGCCGGAGAAGATTGCATTCTTAGTTTGATTGGAATCGGATTGTCAAACCAGGACATCTATGCAGTCCTTGCCCACTGTGGACGCTATCCCTTGATTCAAGGTGTTCCAGGCTTGGGAGTTTCTGCAGGAAATGTCGTTTATTGGGGCACCCCTGGTCTTCCCTTGACGGCGCCGGGTGGGAAGTATGAAGTTTGTTGGTGTGGAAATGATGGAGCTGGTGGGTGCACAGCACCCAGCGATTTCCGTGTTCTCGTGGGAACGCTTCTGGTTGTAGGGCCATATTCGAAACAGCAACGAACTTGCACTATGGGTCAAATTGCAGCGTTTGACATTCAGGGTCTTGAACTGGCTAAAGGGGACAAAGTACAGATTTTGGACACCTGTGGAATTGAGGCATCAAATCTCTTCGATTCCTTCAATGCATCCGGGGACCTGCAGCCGTCTGCTTGTTATGGCCATGTTGGCATGGGAGTCACAGAGACACTTAGTTCGCATGCGCATGGATCTGGCATGAAGGGCAAAACTCAGAGTGAATGCTGCATTTTGTGCCAAAGAAGTTTATACAGCGATTGTGTTGCCTGGATGCATCGTCCCAGTGACCAGACCTGCTTCCTCTATCGCATTGTGGCAAGTGTGGAGCGCCAAGAGGACCGAGTGCTTGGATTTTTTCCAGCTCCACAAACTACAGACGCTCTCTTTCTTGCTACGACACTGACCGGCAAGAGGCTAGGGGCAGACTCCTCAGGTCCATTTGCAATGTACGTTTGCCGCTCCAGTTTGGACTGTTTTGGAACACCTTTGGTTTTGACGGATTTGAGCAATATCGAAGCCTATCAGTCATTCCAGGCTGTTGTAACCTGGCCAGATCCATGGAACTGGAATGCCATCAAAATATTTTCCTATACAAGCGATGAGTGGTTTTTGGAATCTGTAGTGGTGACTGGAAATGGACTCTCTTGGAATTTCACGTACAGTGCTTGGCTTGAAAGTGGCGCAGAGGTTTTCTTGCTCCGGGACCCTCCTTCACAGTACTTCTTCGGAAGCTCAGGGACAGCTGAGACAGCTCTGGTTGCATCTGGAGGCCAGTATCGCCTGTGTTGGTGTTCTGCCACTTCGGCTTGTGAAAATTCATCCGCTTTCGTAGCTGATGCCGGTGTCTTGACGGTCCGAGGACCTGTCCCTGCTCAGCACATCACATGCCTTGCAGGTCAACCAGGGTGTAGTTTGACTGGTCTTATTGGAACTGACTTATCAGATGGGGACAAGATCATGGTGCTGAACACCTGTGGGACTCAGATTTGGGATGGAGTTTCTCTGAGCCACCATAGCCTGGTGCCTCGTTTCACGCCAGACTGCCACAGTTCTCATTGCCTTCGCGACGTTTCGTGTGACATTCGATTCATGAACTCGCAGTACGAGCGTCCAGCTCTGGGCTGCGGCATTTCGGATCCTGCACTCAATGGAGGTGTCGACTACACTTGGGCTGGAGATGCTGTTGCGGCTGGAGGGATCTACCGCTTGTGTTGGTGTGGAAACGGGCAGAGCTGCTCCATCTTTGAACATTTCAGAGTGGACATGGGTGAATTGCACCTCGTCGGACCAAGCTCGACAGAGCAACATCGGACCTGTGTCGCAGGCCAACCTTGTGTGGTCAGCAACATCGATAGTTACCTACAACAGACTGGTGACAAAATCATGATCTTAGACCATTGTGGAAAAGCAGAGAAAGAGTGCCAAACCAATGTCCCTTTGGAAAATATCACTTTGGTATGTGGAGGTGTAGAAAGATGGCCAGGTTCCACTGTGGGCACAGGACAGGCACACGGCATTTCTGAGCCAGCAGTATCCTCAGCTCATCCATGTGGCTCTTCTATGACGTGGATCCCATTCCATGGAAGCAGCAGTTGCTACTCTGTTTTTGATTCAAGAAGTTGGGACAGTGCGGAAGCTGATTGTGATGCAATCTATGGAGGGCACTTGGTGAGCATCGGCTCACAAGATGATGTTGATTTCTTAGTGGACTGGGTCCTGGAGCCAGGTGAGACCTATTGGATAGGCTTAAACGATCAGGCAACTGAAGGAACCTTTGTGAATACAGATGGCACCACAACATTTTTGAATTGGGGTTTCCTTCAACCTCAGGTTGCGAGTAGTTACAACACCGAGGATTGCGTCTACATCAGCGATGGTTTGTACTACGATGACGATTGTTCTACTTCGCGGAAGTACATTTGTGAAAGGTCTGGTGCCTTTACAGGTTCATCACCTGGAGATGAATTCCGCTTCGGTGGGTATCAGACACCCAGAGAAAGCTTGATCCCCCCTTCCAGTGCAGGTGGGATCTATCGAATGTGTTGGTGTGCCAGGGGAGCACAGTGCAGTCAGGCAGAGGATTTCCGCATGGACTTTGGAGCTCTGACTCTGATTGGGCCAGCTCCGCTCAATCAACACAAAACCTGCGTTGCTGGACAACCCTGTTCCTTCGATATGCTTGGCACAGATTTGATGGCTGGTGATTTGGTGAATGTTTTAGAGACCTGTGGAAGCTATGTCAATGCATCCCAATTCACCCATTTCGACAGCTCGAATGATTCTCCTTTGTACTTGCCAAGATTCCCCAGCAATGGAATTTCTACATCCATTGGTACATCAGTCTCATGGGATGAGATCACGGCAATGGGCAGTCGCTACAGATTGTGTTGGTGTGCAGCTGGATACTCCTGCACTGCTGCACCTGAATTCCTTGTCGACTTTGGCCGTGCCTCAGCAGCACAGAGCTGGACTTGTAGTGTTGCAGAGGGCCATGTTGTGCAGTGGACTGAGGGTATCTTCATTGAACAGTGGATGTTCTCTCATCTTTCTATCGCTTTCTCTACCGCTTTCTCTATGTCTTCTTATGTTTCTTGTGCTTTTTTCACGTGCACTGTAGTAATATGTTTTTTTAGGAGTCACATTATAATGTTGATTTTGTTTTGTTGCTGCACCAAGGATTCGATTTGGTTGGCCCTGCTCCACTTGGCCGGAGCCTCTCTTCACTATTTTTCCGAATGCCCAAATGCTATCATGCAGAGAAATGCGGAATATGGCATCCCTGGAATCACATGAAATCTGTCGTCAGAGTGTCAATACATCCTTCCTATTGGCTTTGAAGACATTTTTTTATTCGCACTTGGTTCAATGTAGCGCTCCATTTTTCGAACCAATTGAACCGTCATGAACCATCCACGTTTCTCATTTTTTCTCTCATCATTTTCACATTATTTCATCACGTTGGCTTCGTGTCTGAGACCAACGTCGGACATGCACTTCGGGGCAGCCGTGCGCATTTACCAACATCACGGGACTTCACCTGAGTGTCCGTGACTCAGAGACCAAAAGTAAAAGACAAAGAGACATAAAGAGACAAGAAAAGCGCATAGACATAGACAATTAAAGACATATATATATATATATATGATATATATATATATATATATGTATAATCCCTGATGCAATTTCCACTACAGGATCAGCAGCGTTGTGACTAAACACCAGGGCATTCTGGAAGAAACTCAGTTTGCTACAGAATCAAAACTATTTTCAAGGCTGGCCAAGACGACCTCACTTGTCGTTTGAGATTCTTGTCACTTTTTTGGCTTTATATGACATATGGTTTGTTTCTATGTGCTTTCTATATATAATTCGCAATTCAACGACATGGTTTATGTTTTTTGAAGACGACTGAAGTGGGTCCCGATGGGTCCATTGGAACAGGATGGAGACCGCATCATGGTTTTGGAAACGTGCGGCCGTGATGGACTCAATGCACCAGCCTTAAAGTGGGACTTGAAGAGTTTCGAAGGAGTTGCATGTTTTTGCATTATTTTTTTATTCATTTTTATATAACATATATGATTATATAATAGTTATGTATCTATACAGTTGCCTGTGTCTCAATTGTTTTTCCCACCCGTGCTATGCATCTTCTCTATATCACATTGTCCTTCCCAGGTTGACTATGTGCCTCACTTTGCTGGAGATGCCGAGGGTGTCCCTGGGGAGTTGCGAGCTGAGCCAACCAAGCGCGAAGCAGAGGGAGTGGTGATGACTTGTGAGCTTGAAAAAAAACACACACATATGTATCTATATATATATATATATGTCTCTATAATATATGTCTCTATAATATATATATATACATATATATATATATATTTATATGTATCTACATAGATATGAATATACATGCATGTATATATATATACATACACAAATATCTTTATATAGATACATATATATATAGATACACTACATATACAAGTGCATATATGTATACACATATTATGAATATACATGCATATATATTTATATATATGCGTATGTGAGTATAATTGTGCAAATATCAATGTACAGGATTGTATAAATGAATATAGGTATATACATTTATATTTGCACATGTAGATGTATACCGTTCTTTGCCTTTTCTTGTACTTGACCTGACAGCTTATTTCTGCCAGACCATTAATTAATCGTTGAATGTGACCGTTAAATGGATATTCATGGGGGATCACGTAAATTTCTGCTCTTTGCATTGTGAGCCATGTGGACTATTGTGGATGAGTTCCTGTGAATGTACCCGCTTGTGGCACTCAGCTGTGCTGGCAGTGAAGCTAAGAGATTGCATCAGACTGCTAAGAGTTTATATAGCGTACTCTTTGGATCTCTTTGGTGTAGTGTAGCTTCAAGGACAATGTATTTATAAGCTGGTCTGAGCAGCATCAAGTGGCGTTCAAGTGGCAGATGGAAGACTATGGAAGATCGAACGTCTTCCAACGAAAACGGTTCAGATCTACAAATTGTTCTTGTTTTTGGATTTGCGAACAGAGGTGGAGGTGGAATCAGATTGATTTTATCATGATATTCTCGCGTGTTCGTGATTTTATGTGATGTCATTTTCCTGTTTTCCTCTAATGTTTATGTTATCTCCTTATTTCCTTATAATATGTCGTTGTTCATATTGAATTAATTTGATTTGATTTTTAAAGTTTCAATTTTTGTCTTTTCTCTCTGTATTTTCAGCCACGTCTCAGGGCTCGTGGCATCTCCAATGGCGCCACAGATCATGGCACAACCTTTGTCTGGGGCGGCAACCGGCGTGTGGCCATCTCTGTCCAGATCTGAGAATGTGAAACGGAGAGAAATGGAGGGAGAAATAGATGAAATACTCGTAGCGCATGGATAGAATATACACTATAGAATTAAGAATAGATTTATGTAAGTAGAAATAGCCAATAGAATATAGATTTGAGAGAATGTCGGAACATGGAGAATAGATGAGAATAGATTGATTAGAATAGAATGTAGTCGAACAGAATTTCAAGGTGAGTGATTTGTTCCATCTTTTGGAAATCTCTTTCAATTGAGAAATCAACTGCACAAATGTCGCATGAGAGATTTGTCCTTTCAACCTTAAACAGCAACTTCGGAAAATCATCGGCGAAGATGTGAATCATTGGCAAATTGCAATCAGTTGCGATGACAAGGTACCGCAGCAAAGTACCTATTTATTTCAGATAGTTTCAGGTCTTGTTACGTTTTAAACATAGTAACATAGTTGAACATAGTTGGACTGCTCTGTCCCTTACACAAAGCAGCTGCCCTGTCAAATCATTTCTAGGCCAGAGGTGGTACCTATCGGCTGTGCTGGGCGGCGAACGGCTTTTCACAGGACTAGCTGCTGAGCTGTGGCTACAGTCGCTATTCTCCTCATCTTCGTGGTGGAACATGTATTTTATGACACGCTCTGAATTCTCGTAATGTTTTCGGTTTCTTTTGACATCATTTCCATATACTTTTTGTTGAATCCTTGCAGTTGTTCCTTATGGAAACCAGAGCAAGTTGTCTCGAGATTTCTTGATTATGCTTGAAGTCTTAGGATTTCTCAAGTGATTATTCATTAGTTATTTCTGTTATTAATTCTATTCTATTTTATTCCTTGCATTTCCTTGCCTCGTGACATTCAAACACCGTGTGCAGGCGCTTACCTCGGACTTCCAAGTTGATATGGGTTCCATACAGGTGCCATTCTCCCAGTTGGATTGAAAGCAGATGCAAGTAGTTGACATGAGCTTTAAGGTGTTTTAAATACGGAGCTTGAACATGACTTAATAGAATAGTTGTAAGTAGACTGCGTCACAAGTGCGGTTCACGCTCTTTGCAGGTTTTAGGCCCAGAGGGCTTCCTGAACAGCCGCACTTGCATCAGTGGATTCGGCCTCAGAGCACGAAAGAATGTCAAGAAAATGAAATCCAAGATGAAAAACATTAAAGAAAAAAAGATAATTAAAGAAAAAAAACACTACAAACCTCTACAAACCACCTCTGTCTTGAGCTGTTTGGATGTGAGGCCAACTATGCGTTTGGAGTGGCATCACGGGCATTGGCCTACAGGACGGGAAAAGACGAAGGACGAAGGATCCCGTGGAGATTTCGATTCATCCAATGGATTCGAATCTATGGATTCCTATTTGGATTCCTATTTGGATTCCTATTGTATTGTATTTGCATTGTATCGTTTGTATAGCATCATTGGCAAAGAAACTGAGCCCGGATTTGGACAGCACCCAGCGACACCTATCTAACTTGAACTGGGATCGTTTGGAAGACATATCTTGATAAATTTTGAATTATCTTAAGGCATACGGTACCTGGATATATCTTGATATCTTTGATACCTTGATTTGCTCATTTGGTACGCGTAGGTTCCTCTTCAGCATCTCAGCACTCAGCCATTCCAAGTCTCTGGGGGAAGCTGATAGCCATGGCTGAGGATGGCGACCGCGTTGTCATTCTGGATGAGTGTTGCCCTCAACAGATTCATGAGGTCATTATGAGGTTAGGATGCATCTGTGTTGCATGCTTAGTGAATGTTAGCAACTATGAAACGTAAATTTGGATGTGAAGAACGCAGAGAGAGGGCAAAAGGCGCGCTTTTGAGTAGGATGTTTTCGTTCCCAAGGTAACTTCACTCCACACCGTCTTTTGATTTTCTCAAAGATCTCAAAAGACATTCATTATGAATGGTCTTGTAAGAGGTTTGTACATAGTGATAGTGACCATTCATGACCATTCATTTCAGGAACCAACGCGTCCGGGGCGAAGATTTCCATATTTGTTCGATGTTTGTTGACGTGCAACAAACAGTACTGAAATGTGCAGAGTTTGTGGGCTAACTTGTGCGGAAGTCTCGCTAAAGCTCCGCAAGAATCTGCGAACCAACCTTGCCAGACCAGGTGACCAACACAGATTTCTACATAGTGCATGTTCCAATTTGGAACATGTGTTTTTTGACTTGGAAAAGCTTGGAAATAAACATTGAGTTGCGATGGAGAAAACACATTCCAAAAGTTGCAGACGTTGTGGCCCGCAAAAGTTGTGCATGGGTCTGAGAGAGATTCGCAAAAGTATGCGAAAGTGCTTCTTGGTCCCTTCCAGACGAAGAATATATCCACATATGTATGCATATATCATCTTGGAGTCCTGCAGTAGATGGAAAATCCTCTGTGTTTAATATTCAGATCATTGTCCCTTTGGGGATGACTCAATTTGATATCCTATCTACTCCTGTATGGTTGTACAATGTTATACATATACATTGCTCGTAGCATGTATTGGCATTCAACGATTGAATTTTGCCACCGCGCAGAAACTGTTTTCTGTAAAGTTTCTTATCACCTTTTCCCATCTCAATGTGAGCGCACATGTTCCAACTTTTTTCCTGCATCTTTGATTCATGTCTCACAGATTCATTTTATGTTTTTTTTCGCCAAGTATTTAAGCATTGAGAAACACGACTTACTACATGAGGTAGAAACATCTATGATTGAGCTTTTAAGCTTGACTATTTTTTTGGAAGTTTGGAAGATAATTTTCAGAAACAATGTCAGAGAGCTGCCACGATGTCAGCTGAGACTGAGCAAAGGCTTAGAGACAGATGATCAAAGACTTTAAGACTTAGAGTCGTAGAGAGAAAAAGAGAGAAAGAATTAATAGAGAATATATAGAATAGAGGGAAAGCAGAAGGAGAGGGAGCTCTACCAGTATGTGACTACGTCAAGCTGAGGCTGCGTACAATGATTCAACAAGTTGCCAAAGCAAAGCACGCTCGAAGCATACAACAAACTTCTTTTTCTGCAATTGTGGGAAAAACGCTATATCCAGACTAGAGCAATCTCTGGTGATTTGATGAGAAGTCAAATGTCATGAGTTGCCTCACAATATGAATTGTGCCTTTGATCATGCGTGCATTCGCATGGTGGTGCAGTGTATGACATAGGCTCCATTTCTTGCAACTCCAAGACATCTAAATAAGCTACACTTAGGGTAGCAAATGGTAGCAAATCATGCATTTGTTTGCAAGCTCAACTAAGACATGAATTCCAAATTAGGAAGTTGGGTGCCCATGGGTGCCCTGCGGTGAGGAAAGTGTCAGGGGGGGCGCAGAGCAACGTCGCCCAGGTGTGCCAAGTACAAAGGGATCAGTGAAGGCTATGACTCTGACGAGAACCTGCAGAACATCGTTCCACGTTTTCCCTGGGGAGGAAGGCACCGGTATATGCTGAAGATGATATATTGCATATATATATATATGTACGATGGACCTTTATGTACTATTTGAACGTTTCCCATTCAAGCTTAATATTTCAAAAAAAATTAAAAAAAATAAAAAAATTAAAAATTTTAAAAGTTTTGAAGGCTCCCCCAAATTTTTACTTTTTAAATAGGCCAGCAAGACTAAATAATTAAAAAAATTGAAAAAATTAAAAGTTTTGGGGGCTCTAAAATTTTTAATTTTTTCAATTTTTTTAATTATTTAGTATTAGATAATTAAAAATGTTGGGGGACCTTCAAAACTTTTAAAATTTTTAATTTTTTTAATTTTTTTAATTTTTTTAATTTTTTTAATTAAATTAAAAAATTAAAAAACAATAAAAATTTCTAGAGCTCCAAAATTTTTAAAAATTTTAAATATTTAATTAATTAAAAAAATTAAAAAAAATTAAAAAAAATAAAAATTTTAAAAGTTTTGGAGGCTCCCCCAAATTTTTAAATAGGCCAGCAAGACTAAATAATTAAAAAAAATTGAAAAAATTAAAAGTTTTGGGGGCTCTAAAATTTTTATTTTTTTCAATTTTTTTAATTATTTA
>VSDK01020118.1:28041-85643 GCA_009767595.1 Symbiodinium kawagutii | reverse complement strand
GAGGGAGAGAGAGAGGGAGAGAGAAAAAAAGGAAAACAAATGGAGACATGTGCAAGACACAATGGAAAGAGATGGGTCATGAGACTCCTATATCCCAAAGCACCAATAGAAGAAGAGAGCTACGGAGAGAGACCTAAGGAAACGAGGTGGAGACAAGAAGCAAATATGCCAGGTGCAATTTGGAAAGACCTGGACAAAGAGTAAAGAAACAAGTAGGCAGGCACATCGGGTGACATGTGATTTCACGCGCAGAATGAAGACCATTATTTTCGGTCCCAGAGAGTATCTGAGCAAGTAAGAGACAAGTAAAGAGAGAAGAATAAGGAGACAAGAGGAACGCATAGAGAAGGGAAGATAATCCGGTCCCAAAGGACCAAAAGAGAAGAAGAGCAACAAAAGGAAGCAGAAAGGCAAGTAAGGAAGGCAAGAAAGGGATTCAAGCATTTGTGAACGACAGAAACAAAGACGGAGACAAAAGCCACAGGACAAAAGGCAAGAACCCTTTCTCCGCAGCCATGTGAGAAAAAAGAAATCAAGGACAGGCAAGTGAGGAGACAAGACAGGGAGGCATGTAGAGGAATAGATGGGAAGAAGAAAGAGATACAAAGAAACTCCGCCTCCAACATGGAGGGGGAAAGAAATTTGAGGCAAAAAGGGAAGATCCCACATGGAGGAGATACGGAGAAAAATGCCACAGGGCCAGGAGATAAGCAGGGAAGCCTCTTACAATTACAACGAGAATGTAACATGGGCAGAATACACAATGCAACTATGTAACCCTGCGAACGCATTATACCAAAAGGTCCCTGCCACATATATATATATATATATATATGAAGATCGTGAAGAGGATGAAGAGATGTAGCTCTGCACAATGTGCACAGTGTGTCGTGGTGCCTGCTGCTGTAGCTGGTGCAGCTGTAGCTGTTGCTGTGGCAGGTCTTTGCCGGCATACAACAGCAGCGCAGTCTCTGGCAGCATTTACTCTTGGGGAGGCCAGGAATGCGAGGAGATCTTTCAAATCTTGACTGCCATCTTGACATGTCAATTGGCTGATAATTTCTTATCATTTATGTGTACAGTCTATACGTATATATATATATATACATGTGTGTATTCATACATGTATTTATCTTTTTGATCTTTCGATCAGATTTGGATTGCAGAAAGGTTCAGATCTTGCGGCCTACGTCACTGCAGAGGGCGGTGCTTATCGAATCTGCTGGGCGTCGCAAGAATTTGCTGAGTTGGGCCTTGGACTCAGTGGGGAGAAAAGGAAGGGGAAGAAGAAACAAATCAGAAAGAGAAATAGGATAGAAGAATACACACACCATCTGTATATACACATATATTCATGAGATATGTATATATATATATATTAATGATATTTCTATATGTATATATACATGTAAAATATTATCGAAATAAATAAATATATAGAGAAGAATAGAATAGATAATAGAAGAGAGAGAAGGTATGAAAAGGTATGAAAGGGAAGAAAAATTACAGAAGGACAGCGGAAGGATAAGAGGAGGTATAAAGACATGTCGAATCATGACTCATGTGTCGTCAATTGCATCATGTCCATTCATGTCCATATTCAAGATTTAGTAAGGTCGTGTTGTGTCGTCAAAGAACCAGCCAGGTCAGACTGTCAGAATATTGTCGTTCTGGAATCCGGCGGTGGACATGCGTGTTGTCCTAGAGCAATCCGCACTCCTCTTCCCTTGTCCCAGAGGGTGGATGTGCCGTCGAGTGTGATGATTTTAATGGGTGAACAGTGTGTAAACGGTGTATTTCTCCGCACAGTGTGATGAGCATATGGGTACTGTAGTAATTAGGTAGTAACTATAGGTAGAAATCATTGGTATATAGTCTACTGGTAGTCTATGCTAGTATGACAAAGTCGAAGTAAACCACGCAGCATTTGTGTCCTGAAGAGGTGCATCCAGTACGCAGTGTATTGGTAGTGCATAGGCAGCAGTGGGGTATGAGTAGCTGACGAGTAGTAAGCAAGCAGTGGCTAGGTCAGCTAGTCTGTATGTGGACATGCTATAAGTAAGATGTAGCAAGTATGCACGTGGGATATAGGCACGAAAGAGGTAAAAGTATCCCATTAGTAAATGTATATGTATGTATACCTATATATATATATATATGAGTCATGTGTGAGTCATGAGTTGTGTAAGGTCCAGGTAGTCCGAGGAAGTTTCCCAAAAAAAAAGGCGAGTTGCGCAAAGTGAACAGAAGCTGCGCAAAAAGTGGAAAAGGATTGATTAAGCTATATCAAACTCAATTAGATTGGAGGAGTCAGAAGAGAAACAGAAACCAAAAGAAAGAGGAGACTAGAGAACAGACCAGAGAGATCAGGGAAAAAAAATGTATACAGTAGAGAAAGAGTATGCAGAAGTGTAGAAACCAGAGTAGAGAGAGGAAATGAGAGGAGGAGATTGATGAGATACGTGTTCGGGTAGAGAGAGGGAGGAGAAGAATAGAGAGAAGAATCATGAAGAATCCCATTGAAACCGGTCGAAGTGAGCTGGGATTGAATGGCTCCAAATGGTCCAAACGCTGCACACTTGAAACTCTTTCAAGATTTAGGAACCGAAGTAGCTTGAGCAGCGCAGTCGCAGAAGACCCGCGTGTATTGGATCGAAATAAATGATTCTTGGTACCGCTGCAACTGGGTGTTCTTGGTTCATCTCTGCAAAGGTTTGGTTTGCTGTTCTGCGAATGGCATTGTAGTGTGAAGTGATGTGAAGTGTTTCCTTCGATTTGCAAGTGACAGCGTCCTTGTAGTTCTTTGCTGCAACACGGTGTTTTCCTAGCGCAGCAGCGGGGCTGCATTCAACATATCCAAGTTGGGTAGGAAGGAATGGTGACTTAGCCTTTTGAAGGTTTGGTGCTGGGTCTGGTGAATTGTAGGGTCGGGTGGTGGTGGGATGTGGCAGGTGTTTTTCTTTAAATGGATCTGCTGCAGTCAAATTCTTTGCTTTTAGATGCTTTTCTGCGTTGCCTTCTGCAATTCGTTGTGAATTGCACCGCTCAGCAAAGTACCTGGGAATACAGGCAAATACAAGGCCTGCTTGCTGTCCCAGTTGCAAGTGACCACAGAGGGAGAGGGGAAGCTGCTGGAAGAGAAGATTGAAGCGTAGAGAGAGGCATACCAGTACAGTGAAGGGAGGGTGAAGAAGGGTAGAAGGAATCATAGAGGGAGGAGAAGCAAAAGATCGATGGGATAGAGTCGGATAGAGCAGAAAAAGAAGCTGTAAGAGAAGAGTGTAAAGAGAAAGAGAGAAGAATAGAAGAGTAGGGAAGAGTAGCTCCGCATTGAAAAAAAAATGCGTGGAGAAGAGCACCGTAGAGACAAGAGAAGAGCGGAGAGCAGACAAGAAACGGAAAGGGATTGGTGGGTTGCAGCAGAGGAAAGGAAGCTAAAGGCAGAAGAAAAAGAACAATGATTCCATGTCAAGTGCAAGGAGAGCGCAGAAAGACATCAGTTGGAGCACAAGCAAGTCTCAAAGTGAGATCCACAAAGCCATGGACAAGGCTTTGAACCCACAAATAGACCGCTGCGGATGACTCGTGCTCTGCTTCTTCTTGGAGTTCCTATCTGATTTTTTTCCTGCCCACCTTGTGATTCTACCTGATATGCATGAGGTATATCAGAATACAATAGAATACACAAGTACAATCATGTACATAGTGACTGTAATATAGATATACAGTATACAACGTAAATATTCAAAATACATATATTTGTACATGTTATGCAACATATACACATACATATATCATACATATATATATATATATATATAAATAGGTTCTGGTTCCTAAGTAACGCTTGAATTGCAGATTACACGTGCACTTCTTCGCCAACCGTTCAAAAAGGGTGCATGTGGCTCCAAGGGGGTTGGGGTGTCCATACCATGCGCGGTTGATCCAGGGATGTCAAAGTCTCCTGGCAGGAAATGGCTACTTCCGCGTCGACATGGGGACGCTGAATCTGCTTGGGCCCGCTCCACTTTACCAAGAGCGGACATGTGTCTCTGGTCAGGCAAGGTCAAAACGAGTCCATTTGGAAAGCGCTTTTGATTCATTGTTTTCTTGGAGTCAGAAGAGAAGATAGAGACTAGATTGAACTAGTAGAAGGATCGCATGTGTTGAAAAGAATTGAAGTAATTACATCAAGCTTTCGTAGTGCTGACATGTTTTTCTATTTTGGGTTAGTTTGCACTGCAGGGTGCAAAATGTCAAAAGTTTGAAGAAAAATTGCGCCCAAAACTGGCCGTCCGATTGCTGCTAAAATACTGTCCAGGGTTTGTTCCGTAAACTTTCTATCCAGCAACACACTTCCAAAGGTTATTCAGACTGTGCACGCGCAACTCCTGGAACACAAAGCCATGACGAGAATGGCAGAAAAGAAGTTCGACCCAAGAAGTTGGTGCTTTGACGTCAGCAATGACTCTGTTGGCACAGCAAGATCTGGAAGTGTTCTTTGATCCTCGTAGCACGATCTTGTCGAGATACGGCTCCTGGCATTGGACGCCCATGCCCACGGTTCGCTGTGCCGGCCGTCAACTGATGTCGTACTTGTCTTCCTTTGCCACGCCTCTGTCGAACTTTTCTCCCCTAGAAGTTCTGCCTCGAATCTCCTGGATCTTGTCCCACAGCCAACGCTACTGTCGCTACTGTACTCTACACTGTACATAATCTTATTATGCTTATTACAGCGGTGATGAGAAGAACACAAAGCACAAAGCTTCTGGGCGTGGAAGCCAGACCCTTTGTGGCCCACGTCCCGGAGTGCCTCCTGCCATATGCTGATACTGCATACAAAAAAAAATATACATATACATTACTATATTATGACTATTATTATCATGATCATCATTATTATGATTATTTCTTTTCTACTGGTTCTTGCTTTATCTATTTGCTGCATCTTATTCTGTTCGTTTGGTTTTGTTTGTCTCACATTTGGGCACCATGTTTTATCGCACGTGATTTGCGGATGCCATTGAGGGACCAGTGTTCATGTTTTGTTGATGCCACTGACCTAATCGCCAGGTGTGCCGCTGGTCTGGTTTGCAAGGGCACCTGCTCTCCGATGGAGACACTATTATGGCATGATTCTGAGTTTCGGAACATGGTGCCAAATGGTCAGGAACAAGTCCTTGGAATCAAATGAATCAACATAAAAGTTTCATTTGTTTCGAAACACCAATCCTGTTGAATTTGCCAAAAATCAAAAGGTCATGGCTTTCGGAGTCCTTGTCCAGACTGGCAAAGGTGCTTGATCTCTCAGGTGATGAACACGTGTGGCAACATGGCCGCGATCGTTCCGAGATGGAGCAACCCGAATGTTTTGAGGCCACAAGCAACATGTTCAGATATGGTCAGATTGCCTTTTGTCATTTGTTGTCCATGCTTCATCAATGTCAGTCAGATCACCATGTGCTTATTGGCTGAGGTGCATGGTTTTTGAGCATACCTTTTGCGGAGTACTTTATTGTAGCCCGGGCGTTCCATTCACTGGTGTTCCTGAGTGTCATGTTTTACAGAACACAATCGGCATCCCACCAACGCCAACTTTAGAGCATTTATATAAATGTAGGCAACATTCGCCCCAGAGGCGTGCAGGGGTTGCGGGTGTTGCACTGCAAAATGTTACGAGTCAAAAACAATTGCTGAGCCATGCTGAGCCCAAGTGTTTAGATGTGTCAGGTCACTTCCCATTTCACAGCCCGCTACGGATGGCGGAACTACTTTCTCCTGGGGACATGTGCAGGCGCGTTTTGACGACTCAATGCAAGTACACGTTACACGATTGCGGATTGATTTGGATCCTTGGATCCTTGGATTGACTTTCAATTCGTGACCTATGCTGCTCTTCATGTCTTTGTTTAAGGCAAACGTTCAGGAGAATGAACCTGTATCATGCTATTGACATATTGTCTTTGATTATTGATGTGCCTGCAACTGAACAGCAAGAAGATGCTTCCATGGAATGATTTTCACTTCTTGCTCAGACTTGTGTTTTTCATATTGCTTGGTTTTCTGAAACACAAGTTCAACTCAATGTCCTTGAATGATCCTGACCAATGTTGATATTTAGCTTTTCCTCATCTTCCCTCTAGATCTTCCCATTTTTGTGCCAAACTATTTGTATGATTGCCTTGTGAATTTAGGGGCAGGTAAGTCATTGATGTTGGACACATTGACTTTTTAACGGACCAGCAAAGTATATGGATACTTGGGGATTGTATAGTTGAGGGGGTATTGTACAGCTAGGGTCAACATCAAAGAATCAATGTCCTGAACAAGTTTGAGTTCGAATGCATTTGGCAATAATTTCGTGGCAATAATTTTGAACAAATTGATTTCGACAGAAATATTGTATCACTTTTTTCCAAAAACAAAGAACATTGAATGAGGTTGAATAAAGGAGATACAATATTTCCTCCTTTTCGTTGTTTCCGTTTTCCTGTTTCTGTTTTGGAGGATGGCACCACCAAGCCTTTGCAGGTTTCTACTTCCGGTGGTCTCTATCGGCTGTGTTGGTGCTCGAACCCACAGCCAGATTTGCCATGCACCAAACCGTGAGTTGGCCCAGGGGTGAAACAGAAAATAGTCGAGGAGAGCAAGAGTGAAGAGATGTAAAGAGTAGAGAAACCATTTTTTCATGTCATGTGGTTGAAGTTCTAAAGAGCATATGTTTGAGAAATGAGAATAATTTGAGAGTATGGACATTTGACGAAAGATGTAGAGAAAAGGGAGAGTTTAGAGAGTGGCGCAAAGCTTAAAGATGCCAAAAAACAGTTAGGTTAGAGTTTAGAGATGAAGTATGTTTAAGTCTTTTTAAGTTTTAGGTAAAAGTTGAGGTTTCTAGGTTTAGGTAGTTAGATGAAGTTAGATGAAGTTCGATGTTTCAGTTTGTGTTTTGCTTCGGATTCCGAGGTCCCAGTTCCGCACAGACACGGGGACGCTTCACCTTTTGGGGCCTTCGCCGAGTTTTCAGAGCAGGCCATGGGTGACCTGGAGACAGATGAAAACATGTGAAAACAGGTCATGAAAACATGTGAAGAAACATGTGGAAACATGAAAAGAAACATGAAAAGTGTCAAAGTCTCTATTTTGGTTTGGTTCCTGTGTGATTCTCAGTGATTCTCACATCCCCTACAAAAACACTGTACACGTAAACTCTTGTTGACTTTGATATATTTGTTTGATTCTAATACACACCATCATTGATCTTACCACATGTTACAATATACTGTACAGTGCAGTAAACTTTATAGATTTTTTGCCTCAGAAGTTGCAGTACCTGTTGTTTTTGCATTGGTTCATACTCATCCCTATGTACTTCAAATGTGTTTTGTTTTTGTTTGGAAAAATCACCACCTTGCAACGCCTTGAGATACACCTTGCATCTCATAAGGTACTTGTACATGACATGTTCGGTTTCGTTTGCTCAGTTGCTCCCAGGACTTGCGTATCAGGGCAGCCCTGTCAGTTCCACAACCTGACCGGAACTTACTTGCAGGCCACAGCAAGCAACTTACTATTTGCTTGTTACTTCTCTTCCCTTACCTATACTTATCCTCACTTCCTTATACATATCCTATCTTATCCTTACCTATATTCACTTAAACTTACTTGTGTTTCTTTTAATCCTTCTTTCTCAGAGCTAAGCAGCATTAAGCAGTGAATTAAGCAGTACAGTTTGCATTTTCAGAGTCTGTCAGGATGGAGACAGGATCATGCTTTTAGACACTTGTGTGGGAGCCTAAGAGAAGAGGACCCAACGCTCGTCGTCACCCATCCTTCTTTCAGAAACCTTTCAGAGTTTGACATAGAAATAGAAATCAGTGAAATCAGAGTTAAAGTTTGGAAACTCTTTGAATCCCGCTTTAATCTCCATATCTTCAAGAATAAGAATATATTTCAATTTATATATTTCATATATTTTATATATTTTGTATCCCACAGTTCTGGAGGCAAACCATCACTTCTCGGCGTTCAGCGCTGTGGTGCCGCGCATGGCAAATGGAGCTTTGACCGATAGCGCAACTGGATGCATGTAGAAAACATGTAGAAGTGAGGAGGTTTCTCAAAATCGGAGAACCCATGAGGACCCAAAGAATGCCTGGCTGATCAAAGATGATCAGTCTATAAGCATTGGATGATTTGGGGGCACCCCTATTTTGAGAAACACCCAAATGGCAGATTGAGAAATGTTGAACAATGTTGAGGCTGCAGAATGTGCTGCCTCTATCTGCCTCTTGCATTTCTTTTTTCAAGTATTGATCTTAAAATGCAGCCCAAATCCGAAGTAGATTTCTTATGATTTCTTAGATTTCAACCCAACAAGCGTTTGCATTTGCATACACAGAGAGTGAGTGACGACAGGCGCACAATGTGATACAGTATGGTTTTTATCAACTGAGCATTTTTGAGTTTGACCATACTCAACCTATCCAAACCTGTACAGTTTTGTTCCCACCGAGGCAATCAATGGTGGATCATCATTTTCGCTGAGTGTAAGTTCTGCCGCCGGTGGTTTCTACCGCTTGTGCTGGTGTGCAGCAGGGTTCGATTGTGAAGTTCCAATTCATTTCCAAGTTGACGCAGGGCTGTTTACTCTCATCGGGCCAGCTCCACAATACCAGGATCGCACCTGCATTTCAGGACAGCCGTGCTATGCAGCTAACATCACAGGCCAAGATTTGGGAAACGACGACCGCATTATGGTGCTTGAAACCTGTGGGACTTTCTCTGCACCTTTGCGCTTCACTGGAGAAGGTGTTTCTGATTTGGCAGTGGATAATGGAACTCGGGTCAACTGGGGTCGAGAGCCAACCTGTATGCAGCCCTACAACTTCGATTGTCAGGGTGTTAGACCAACGAGTCAGGGAGGAAACTTCCGACTTTGTTGGTGTGCCCACAATTTCACTTGTTCTGCTGCGAGCGATTTTCGAGTAGACATGGGGCATTTAGCATTCCTTGGACCGCATCCACTGACCTACTCAAGGACCTGCGTATCAGGCAAACCGTGTGCGTTTTCCGGAGTCGAAGGTCACTACATACAGAACGGAGACAAGTTGATGATCTTGGATACTTGCGCACACCCAGAGCCACTTCAGATCGTTCAAAGCTCTGACATCTGGGCCATTTACAATTTCCAACTCATTGCTGCAGGTCAATATGGTTGGTTCGATGGGCCTTCCAACAATGCTACAAGCAACGGCTCCACCTTTGGCTGGGGCAATGGCACGCAGCCCATTTCAAGCCCTGGAGGTTTGTACAGACTCTGTTGGTGCGCTGCCAATCACAAATGCACAGAGGCTGGCAGGGGCATAAAATTCACGAAGGAAACCATAAAAGAAAGACTGTACTGTAGACATACAGTAAAGTCAAATCTACTACTGTAAGCAAATCTACTAAGACACTATACACTATAATGCACTAATGTACAAAAGAACACCTTACAGTAGTATCTTTATATAAAGACTTTCTTTTTTCTTTTTTGTTTTTGGCGTTTGTTCCAACACTGCCCAGGCATCCGACTTCCAGACAGACATTGGGCGGTTGGATCTCATAGGACCTTTCTTGGAGCTTCCGGATCCTACAGGTCTTCTCACAGTGCAACAGCGTTTGCAGATTTTCACCTGTCTCGCCAATGAGCCGTGTAGCATCACCTTGCTTCAGGGCCGGCACTTGGATGACGAGGATTTGATCATGATCAGGAGTGAGAGTTGTGTGTTACATTCATGTTACATTCATGTCATGTTTTCATGTCATGTTCATGTTACATTCATGTTCTTTCCAACTCTCGCGAAAACTGATGAAGGCTTGAGTTCTGAATCGCACGTGTGCGCATTTGAGTGCATGTGAAGGGATCGCACAGTGACAGTGAGGTTTCAGCGGGAGAATTGCCAAAAGCCGGGCAGGCAGAGAGATCGAGAGACCAATCGTCAGATAGATAGATAGATAGATAGGTAGAGATATCGACATAGATAGAGATATAGACATAGATAGATAGAGATATTATAGACATAGATACAGATATAGATATAGACATAGATATAGAAAGAGATACAGATAGAGATAGAGGCAGAGATAGAGCTAGAGATTTAGTATATAGATCTAGATAGAAAGGCCGGGCAGCAAGTCGATTAATTGACATTGAAAGAAGCTCAGATAGGCAGATTCAGTGGATTGCAAAGTTGCAATTTTATTGGATTCGATGCTGGGGTGGGGATAGGTGAAATTAGACGTGATTAGATCGATCTATGGATAGATATGATATGATATAATAGATATAGAAAGACCGACCAAATTCGATTACGTTGGACAAGATCGGGCTTGAATTAGGTTTGCTTGGGTTTGTGCAAATTGGAAGGGGTTGGATCCGGCATGGTTCTGCTAGGTTCTATTTCGTAGATTTGATAGAAAGCTAGAAAGATGGAAAACAGTAAGCATAGAAAACTATAGAAATGTAGAAGGGCAGAAAAATGGGGGAGAAATCATCAAGCATGGATGGATGCTCGCAGGAGAGATTGCAGCCCTGAATGGCAGAGCAACTCTACCATTGAGTTTTGGCCTTCCAGCAGTTTCACATGGGGTGTGAGCGACCCGGGAGTTGTTCAGTACGTTCAAGATGGCGTAACCTTTCAAAACTACGACTGGGCTTTACAGTCCACCACCAGTGTCCGAGAAGTTCGCTCTGAAGGTGGCTATTACAGGCTTTGTTGGTGCCGACGTGATGCTTTCTTCCCTTCTTCGTGTGTGGAACCTAAAGATTTTGCCGTGGACGCAGGGACGATTAAACTCGTGGGACCTCATCACTACCAGGGTAAGACCTGTTTCTCTGGGTCTCCATGTTCTGCAACCGGAATCACAGGGGTTGGCCTCAGCAATGGTGATCGAACGATGGTCTTGAGATATTGTGATACAGATTTGTACATTGCTCGTTTCCCAAATAACGGCTACTCAGATCCTGCTGTGGACAATGGAACCACAGTGACCTGGGCCGGTGCTTCTGCCACGATCGTCACTGCACCTGGAGGATTCTACAAACTTTGTTGGTGCGCTGCTTCACAAGTTTGCACCATGAGCGGCTCCAATTTCCAAGTGGAATATGGATTGCTGTACATTGTGGGACCAGCTCCACTTACGCAGAGCAAGACGTGTTTGAGTGGCGAGTATTGCAATGTGACGGATTTCACAGGTTATGGTCTCAGTGATGGGGATCAAATGATGATCTCTTCCAACTGCGGAGATCCCAATGGAATCATTCCAAGGTGGCCAACAATGGGCATCTCTGAGGACTCAATTGCTAATGGAAGCAGTTTCTTCTGGAATGATTATGTAACAGCTGGAGGAGCTGTCTATTGGATGTGCTGGTGTTCAAACATTTTCTCATGTGACCGTGCAGATTTGTTCAATGTCGAAGCAGGTTTGTTGACACTGCCAGGGCCATATTTGAATCAAGAGCGAACATGCAGAAGTGGGACTGAATGTGGTTTTGGCAATTTACAGGGCTTAGGCCTTCAAAATGGCGACCGCATTATGATCATGAACCAATGCGGGAGCTCTTCCGTCCTGTTTGGTTGGCCTGATGGTGGTATTTCAGACCCTTCCATCTTCACAGGAACAGAGTATGCCTGGGGTACTGCCAGTGGAGGTCTCTACGTGACAGGTGCAGGTGGCGAGTATTCCATGTGTTGGTGCTCCCTTTCAGCTGAAAACTGCACGTCAGGAGAGTTCTTCCGTACGGAGCTGGGCATCATGAAACTCATCGGCCCAGCCATTGGCCAACGGAAGTTCTGCACCAGCGGACAGATCTGCAGCATTACGCAGTTCAGTGGCTATGAATTGCAGAATGGAGATCGTCTACTCATCAGTCCTTCATGCATTCCGCTGTTGGCTGCTTATGTTTCAGGCTTTACCAACAATGGAATTGCCATCGCAACAGGTGGAGGTTCTCGCTTTGATTTCAGTGGACAACTCACTGCATCAGGAGGAATTTATGCGATGTGTTGGTGTCCTTTGGGTATGCCATGTCAATCTCCGGACAACTTCCAGGTAGACACTGGGAACTTGACAGTTATTGGCCCGCTGTTGGATCATCAAAAGACTTGTGTATCAAGTCAGGTGTGCCAATTTGATGGATACCTTGGACAAGGATTATTGACAAGCGATCGAATCACTGTCATGGAGACTTGTGGCACAACGTTCACACTGGCAAGACTGCCGAACAACGCCTTATCGACTTTTCACTCGAATCTTGGAAGTTCGGTGTCATGGGGACCTACGAGGGCTACCTCACCAGGTGGCCAATACCGCTTGTGTTGGTGTGCTGCAACCACGAGGTGTAGCTCTCCAACCAACTACATCGTGGATAGTGGCGAGTTGCACATGCTGGGGCCATCTCTGTTTCAAATGTTGCAGTGTTATCCTGGTGTGACATGTTCATTTGACGCTTTTCTGGGATATGGTTTGCAAAATGGTGAAAAGATCATGGCTCTGGAAATCTGTGGCGTTGGTGAAGGTGTTTTGGGTTTCCCCAATGGTGCTATCTCCAACGGGGCAACTGAAGATGGTCGCCGGTATGGCTGGGGAGATGGCTCCAACAGCACCGACTTTCTGCCATTGAATGCTTCAACCCCTGGGGGGTTCTTCCGAATGTGTTGGTGTCCTGCTGCTTCGCTTTCCGCCACTGGAGATCCATTAGACCCTTGTGCTTCTTCGCAAGACTTCCGGGTAGATGCTGGTGCCTTGATCGTCAAGGGCCCCTTCACTCGTGTAGACACATTGTGCGCGGCTGGACAAACGTGCACTCTTGGCCCATGGGATGGTGCTTTGTTGGCCTTGTCAGACCGGGTGCTGATCATTGCAGATGACGCTTCATGTGCTTTCTCTGAAGCTGATCCTCAAATTGCACAAGGAGAACCGAAAGACGTGACTTGCAATTTGGAGCTGACAACTTGTCAAGCAAGCCTGGCCAGCATCGAAACCCAGCACGGTGGCCTCTTCAAAATCTGTTACTGTGTGACATATGTCGATGTCAATGGGACTGACACCTTGCCCTGCACGGATGCATCAGAGTTCACCAGCTACGCGAGTAATCTTCAGGCAGCGTGTTGGATGTGGTGCCAAGCTGGGAATAACTGAAGCACATCTTAGAAGATCTTCACAGTTTGATCAATTTCTGGCAGTTTGTTTTAAGTGTTCAGAGTGCGATGAGTGCGGATGTGTTCAGCTAGTTCAACGCAACACTTCAGCGATGAAGAAACATATGATCATGCAAGGTCATGCAGGGCGTACTGTGCTTGCACTAGTTGGCACATTGTTTTTTTGTGGATAGTATTTTGTTCGAAATACGCGGGGGAGTTGTAGAACATGGATCCACAGTAAAAGGTCAAGACCAAACTGTTTACCCTAACTGCCTCTTGAGGTTGTTCAATTTGTTCATCTTGTTCCGTTTTTCAACGTCAAGACTTTGCTTTCAAGGGAGTAGCCATCCCATGTACAGTTGATTTGTGAAAACCTATTCGAGATATGTGCATGTCCCTTCCAATTGGAGATGTTCCATGCCTCTATATACTATTTGTCTACATATGGTACGGTATAATACGGTATAGATGTGTACTGTATACATCTGTATACATGTCATTCGCCAGAGGGAACAGGGTCAGTGCTCTGCATACTTCGTCCGTTTCTGTGCAGGTCCGTGGTCCCTTTGGCTACCAGGCACAGTGGCGCCATGGCAAACTCCAAGTTGATGTGGTGTGGTGTGTGGTGTGTGGTGTGTGGTGTGTGGTGTGTGGTGTGTGGTGTGTGGTGTGTGGTGTGTGGTGGGTGGTGCGTGGTGTGTGGTGTGTGGTGTGTGGTGTGTGGTGTGTGGTGCGTGGTGTGTGGTGTGTGTGTGTGTGTGGTTCTGGGTCAGTTGAATGATAGAAAGCGTAGGGATTTACAGCGTGGCTGTGGTTGTGACATCGTTGACAGTCAGTCTGCCACAGAATGTTGGAGAGCACGGCTGGAGATACGTGGAGAGCTTGAGAAATCTCTAGAGAATATTTCAAAGATACCTATAAAATGATATAAAATGGTATAGAAGGGTGTAAATGTATTTAGTTTGCGCCTGCGAATGACTGCTGCATCCACCCTGTCAGACGTTCGCTTGCGTTGTTGGCGTGGACTGCGACATTTCTATACTGGGCTTCATGCTCTCAGCACTGGACAGAATCAAACTCGTGAGGCTCTCGGGACATGTAATCTGTATACTTTCATACAGTTGCACACATCTTCATACAATTTCATAGAATTTTTTAAAGGTGTATTTCATGGACTGACAATGGCACTGTGCCAAGGTCAAAGAAGGCTTCCCTTGCAATGGAAACCCTGTTGCTGGAGTCCCTGCCCAGGAGTCGAGCTGAGAAAAGAACAGAAAAGAAAAGAAATGAAAAGAATGAAAGAAACGAAGAAACTTGAAGAAACTGAGCAAAAAGAGAGAATACTACTGTATGAATGGATGAGAAGAGGATGAGAATAATGGAGAATAGGAGAAACAAGAAGAGAAAAGAATAGGAGAAAGTGAGAAAAAGGGAGAGAAAGCAATGGGCAAAAATTAAAATTCAGTACAGAAAAATAAAGAGGAGTTCAGAGACCGTGCCATCGTCTAGACCTAGAGAACAAGTCATAAGAATTTATTCAAAAGGCCTTGCCTTTCCGACAAAAGGGTTGTACAGTGGAGTAGAGTAGACAGGAGATGGAGATATGAGATATGCATGTATTCGCCTCGGCTCATTCGAAAGGCCTCTTGTGAAGGGCGGTTTTCACACGTTCAAATTTATATGCTTTGGATGGTGGCACGGACTCGCTTAGGTATTGTAAGCAAAAAATCAGATGTTGTTATCATGTGGATTTATGTTTTTGTGTTGTGCAGGGTTCTTAGTTAGGGGGTGTTGCAATAGCGTTGTGTGCCTCGCAGAGCTCTTTATCAGTTTTGCCTGTTAGTCAAGTGTTTTGAACGTCTGGGATTCCGATAGATCCGGGATGATCCGGGCATGAATGGCTGCAAATAGGAATGAAAACTCTAAACATGAGGCAGGCATGGCAAGGCTGCTTACGTGCATGGTTTGGTATTTGGCCAGGTGCCGAAAAATGCGTTGCCATGGCAACGTCAAGCTTCAACTTGCTGACAGGTGTACCCTCTGGTGAACTAACCTGGCAAAGGAAAATCCACGATTTCTTGGTGGTTTCCCAGGGTTTCACTATAAAATACGGTGAAAATCAATTGCAAAGTTAGTTTACCAGAGAGTAAGCTTTCTGCTTGCTGATTGAAATCTGATTTGAAAATACTTAAAGGCGGTTTGCAGAAATGTCACCCTAAATCAAATCGAAGATCGCCGGGACACAAAAGAAGAGACATCTAGAGAAAGCCACGAAGTGAAAAGTCGAACAGCAAAAAGTAGTGTATGAAATTCACTCAGAACAGAATCACATCGATAGAATCAAAAAAGGATGGAGATGGTACGAGCAGGTCATCAACGCGGCTACTGTAGAGCATGTCTACAAGATAAAGAGCCGTTTGGATAATGGTATTTTAGAGAATGAATATGAAAGAAATGAAAGAGCCATCCAGATACATAACGTCATTTTGAAAAAGTGTGAGCAAACTTCGCCCAAAGGAAACATTGGCTACATAGATGACCAAGCTAAAATTATAGAATTTGTGATCAGTTACCTCGAAAGATGATTCAGCCCAAAGGATGATGAGCAAGCTGCAGAGAGCAGTTGAATAAAGATTAATAGGGGCAAAAACAACATGCATGAACACTTATACATAGAAATAGAAGAGGAATTTCGAGGAATTTGGAGGAATTTAGAGGATAGAGAGGGAGGGAGTTTGTTAGAAGCATGGTACGATTTGAGTTCCTACAAAGATTACAAAGCAACGAGCGCCACCAGCTGCACGGCCAGCTCCACAACTCCCAGAAAGGCCGCGGGTGCCGCAGCATGCCGCCCCGCACGTCACAGACATGAAGTCATCAGCTCCGGTGATGTAAGACATCTATAGACATCATGAAGTGTCATGAAGTCATCATCTTCAAATTCTTCAAAAACGCAATGGCAACATCGAATCAATACGCACCCAAGTTCAGTGTTTCAATGATTTCTGTAGTTTCTCGCGCAGGAAATCCTAATCGATGCAGGGCAGTCGTTGCAGACCAACGTCATCGCCCCGATTCCCGAGCAAAACAGCAGTCGCACAAGGCCTTCGTTTTGCAAAATAACGCGATGTTTTTGTATTTTGTTGTCTAGGTGGAGCGCCTTTCTGTGTCTGTCAGGTATGAACTTGGGGGAATCAGAGCAAGTGGAGACTACAAGGCCTGTACCAAATGACAAAGGTGTAAGTCAGAAACGTGCAACGTCTACTCAAGTTCGCCAAAATTTGTGAAATCACTGTCAGTTAGACAGATTAGAATGGCTAGATCCATTATGATGAATTCATGTCTTCATATGCATGTTTTTGTGGTGCTGTCGCTAGGTATGCTACTGCTCAAGCGTTTTGTCCTGTTCAAATCCTTACGACTTTGGTGGACTGGCTGGCACCGTCATGGTCTCTGGAGCCTCTACGCAAGTCCCGAGCTAAGAAAGGACGTGAAAGACCGGCTCAGCAAGCGTAAGCCTGGTTGAAAAAAGGGAAACTAAATGATACACCCAAGAAACCTCCTGAAATCCTAGCGGTCACATGGGGGAACAAGTTGTTGCAAGGTCTCTGCCGTGACAGGGGTCGTGGCGAGCGGTTCCATGGGGAAGTAGGTTCCAAAACACATTTTGCAATGACTTTGGCCCCCGAGTGTACTGGGTACTGAGTTCAACAAAAACACAAATACATTGTGAAAATACATAAACATAACGAAACATGCAAAGAAACAGGTGTACTGACGTAGATGCAAAAACGACAAGAACAATATCAGCAACCTAAAGGCAGTAACAAAGCGGAGGAAACAGCTCAGTTGTTCTTCGAATCCATTAGAAAGGTAGAGAAGGTACAATCAGTTGGAAGAACTACGAAGGCTTTAACACGCTTTATCAACTGAAATTATTTCAACGTCCCAAGATGTCCCAAGATGTCCCTTTGAGGTCTATGTTTGTAGACGTGGCTCAGAGTGCTTGATTGAGCTCAAAGGCTGGCGCCTGGGACCGAGCCTCGAAGGCAAATTCAGGACTTGCGGAAGGCAACCTGGTCCAAGCTTGGTCTAAGCAGACGGTGCAAGCAGACGGTGCTTCGCAGACGGTGCTTCGGATTTCAGAGAGCAGACAGAGCACCTCTCGCCAAGGAATGATCGCTTGAAGATCGTGGCAGAAGGATCTAATTGCGAAAGCGATTCTCCGACCTTCGGATTTGGTGACGTGGCAGCAGCAGCAGCAGCAGCAGCAGCAGCAGCAGCAGCAGCAACACATGCCGATTTGCAAAGTTCAAGCGGCGTCCAAGGCACCAACCCGGCTTGGGTGCAGAATCAGGCCCCTTGAGACGCAGTGGACGTGTAGATTTGATTCCGATACATGGATTATATTGAAATATATATATATATATATATACACATGAATTTATGATATGAATTGAATAAATGATGAACTCCACGATGAATTACGCATGTGTTCAATTCTCGCATGCAGGTCACATACTACTACGACGAGACCAACACAAGTTCATACAATCTCTTCAATGTAGGCGTGGCGAAGGTGCAAACTTGCGATGCCGTGAAGTCACAGTTGTGTTCCTGTGTGCTTGGTTGCACTAACTTACAGTAACTTAAAAGTGTAACTTAGAGTAATTTTCCAACATTATCTAACACTCATTCACTCTGTGTTTACTGTGTTATACTGTGTTTATTTACTGAAGTACTTACTGAGCACTACTTACTCTGTGTTTAGAGAAGTCTGCATCAGGTGGGAACGCAAGAGGAGGGTTGTGCGGCGGATGACGTGAGTTGTGGCTACAGATTATGCTATTGCCCTGGCATCAATGACTGCCGCTCGGCATGACTCAGCGAGCCACATGTGGGTCACATTACTGGTCACCACAGATTTCACAGCTTCAGGTGCCAATGGCTCGTCCTACACCCATACTGCAGGACCAACCGTGTTGCGATCTGACATGGTTTTGATCGGCCGAGGCTTCGCAGACTCTAGCCATTTAGGCGTTCTCAGAAAGTCCGTTGACAACATCACAACATGTAGAAAACAAAAACTCCTTGTGTGTCCTTTGTGTTCCTGCTCACGGCCTTATCAGCGACCCCATAGCCAAACGGTAATTTTTTAGCTTTCTGCACAATATATTATGATGAGTTGGGGTGTGGTGAGGGGGATGGGAGGGGGGCATGATACGTAGCGTTCATGTTTTGTTGTTTCCATTGACAAGCGTTCGTTACTAGTCAACATCCACCATCATCCATCATGAGACTGCTTCGTCATTTCTGTATCCTCCCCCCGTTTTGATTGAACATAGGAGCATAAACTTCTTTTTCCCCCTTTCAGCGGTTCCTGGTTTTTGCACATTTTCCCAGAGCTTGCAGCAGAGCAGCAGGTGGTGCGTTCCATCGAAACTCAAACGACAAATGCACATTTTCAATCGCTTGTTGTCGCGTCGTAAGTCTCTACTTCTCAGCTCTGTGGGACTGTACTTTTTCAACAACCATGCTGTGAGTTTGGGCAGCTTGCGCACTTTCACCAGTTTTTTCAGAACTCCATTTTGTAATGCTCCGCATTTTTTAACAAGTATGAAAGTCTTTTAGACTCCTATTTTCAATCGATGCTTACGCAGGGCAAACAAAGACAATCCGATGGAAACACGTTTTGAAAGAAAAGGCGGGCATAGACAGGCGAATGAGATGCTGATGGGCACTCTGAAAGTCAAAACAATATCACGCAACTGCACAGATCTGGTCAAGTTTGTGTATCTGTCCAGGGAGTCGTCATCGTGCGGAACGCAGCTCGATCATTTCCCATGTCACGGCTCAGCGGTTGGTTGTAGCACCCGCAACTCATCGGAACTCACCTTACTGTGGCAATGTTGAATGCCCAAGATCAGATCATTGGAACGCAGGAGCGTTGAGGGTCACAGAATCCATTCGGGGTATTGAGATTGACAACTCATATGTTCCTTGCCTGCAATGAGTCGAAATCATTTGGAAATGTTCACATTTAGAATATTATGTTTAGTTTCCAATTTTTATACTTCCGTTCAAAATTGGAAACTAATTTTGCCGTTTTGTTTTGAAGCTCCCTCGCTTGTTCACAGATGGAAACTGCGCATGTTCCAAGGCAGTCAACTCACATTCCGTTGGGTTGTTGGTGGACTCTGCATATGGAGGTGGGGCACTGGGAATTGCTACCATCTCAGGCATTGAAATCACAAAAACGAAACGTTTGTTGAATGTTTCGAAATCATGAGTTCATATGAGTTCATATGATTTCTAGATCTCTTATTCTTGTAAGATGTTGTACCTGTATAACACTGTAGCGTCAATGAGGTGCATACAGTGTTGAGAACCTTTGCCTTGCAGGAGGAATAATTCGATGCGTCATCAACGAGGGACCTGCAACACAGTCTTGTCCTCAGAGACTCTTCCAAAATAGTCTTGAACAAATAGAATGAATACAAATGAATACAATTGAATACAATTGATGAATCAAGATGAGATTCCCCTTTTTAAGATAGATCATTATTCAATATCGTTCGATAGAATATGAAGTTTCCGGTTTGTGTTTCTGTGTTTTGAGGTGGGGGCTCTATCCTGACTCGAGTTTTTTCACCTTCGGCCCTGGATCCGGTGACGCAGGATGGGGTGCATCACCCACCGAGGCGCCCAACGAACACCATTTCCCTCGAAACTCTGCGAACCAAAACTTGAATTCCAAAATCTCTAAACTCAAAACTCTTAATGTCATTACTATTAGTACTATTATTTTTACTATTCTTCTTCTTATTATTATTTGTTACTGTATTAACATTTATAAAATATTAGACATTTATTCTTTTAGATATTTTCTCGTTGCTTTCTTTCTCTTTATTTCTGGTCTGTGTTTCTGTTTCGAATCTCGTCCCAAACAATGATTGCAACACGTTGTTCTTCTAGCATGTTTGTTGCTCCTGCCTGAGTGCCATCATCATCAGCAGCACAACTCTTTGCCGCAACTGCAGGCAGTGTCAGGGAAAAATGCAGTGACCATCCATTTGACGCATTTCGTGGAGGCACTCCTGACACGGCTTTAGCTCAGAGAGTCACTCATGGTCACTGCACTTCGTGGAGATTGTGCAACAGCGTGTAGTTCTGCTGTGTTGGCAACCAAACTGTTTCAATATGTTTCGTCTGCAAGCGTTCCTACGCATTGCTTTGCTTTTCGTCCAAAATGCTCCATTTCTCAACGTTTTGTTTGGATGTAAAGCGGTTGTTTATTTGCTGTAGACTTTCCCAGGGATCACGCAGCCAGCCGTCTTTTGCATACTTTTGTTCTCGATGCACATGGCACACGCATGCATGCGGATTATATACGATTCGGTTATGTCAATGCCCAACACATCTTGGACATCGGATGGCTTCTCAGTGTCAGCATGGGATTCAGTGCAGGATTGTCATGAAGCAGCATGCTTGTGCATGTTTTGCAGCCATCAGACACCAGTGTGTCTTATATAGCATGTCCCAAAAATGATTTCGAGGATACACATTCGGCATTGGATATTGAATAGAGGCAAGATGGGCAAGATGGGGCAAGCATGTAATAGATGTGCTATAATTTGCGATTAGGTGGTCTTGTGTTTGCCAGGCCGGACAAGTTCTGCGGGCTTGGTGTTACCTTTCCGACTCGCCAGCCTATGTTTTTCCTCCCGACCTCGAAGGAATCCAGGTGGGAGTTCAACAGCGCACCAGTTTGGTCCCTGTGTTGGTCCAGTTTGAACTTTCCAAGTTTCAAAATGTGTTTTCTGTTTGACTCTTGAGGCACATTTGACTCTGATGTCATGTGTCATATTTGTTTTTCTGCCTTCTTCAAGCCTTCTACATCGATGTACATTATTGATCTTTCAATTCACCATATTCAAGTTTTTCGGCTGGCGTGGATCCAGTCGCAAAGCCAAGTTGGATCGGAAGGTCACCGTGCCTTTGAACATGAAGACCCCCAGAGCAGATTTTGCGCCCAGCAGCGGTTGGGAAGGCAGCCTGCATAGGACTCTCGGCAAAGTCTTGGCTCAGGTACTTTTTAGGTACATTACAAACAAATAACATTCAATGGGAAAGTATGCAAACATAACATTTCATTATGTTTCAATAATTGTTTACTTTGGAAAGTTTGAGGTTGAGGTTTTTTTCATGTCAGACATCCAGCTCGTTCTTTGTTCTATGATGTTTTGTTTGGCATCAAGCAGCATGTTGTTGGCTGCAGGGTCTGTGGTCTGGCAAGACTAGATAGATATAGTGATGTACTACATACATAAGATATAGTAAAGCCATCTTACATTACAACTATGATGTGGTAGCATATTGACTGTATGAATATTGCACAACATGCTTTAGCGTCCTCAAAGATACTGTGGAACTTAAAAGATAGCAATAGCCGAACGAGGTCGGGCGGAAGCTTAGGAAAGGACGTGCCTGAAGGAAAGGGCATATGCTGCACATTTGAACTGTGCGAGTTGGAAGTCATTAACAGTTGAGGTGTGTAGGTGTGTTTGTGTCGAGGCATGTTTGGACCCATTTCTTCTTTGTGTTTGTCTTTGTATTTGCATATGTGCCTGTGTGGTTGATCATCCATGAAAACATCTATAGCTCATTGAATCTACTAGTACAATGCTTGTTAGTTTGTTTGTGTGCTTGTGTGTCCTATCTATCTACCTACCGATCCACCTACCTATCTATCTATCATTATCTATCTATCATTATCTATCTATCATTATCTATCTATCTGTCTATCTATCCATCTATCTATCCACCTATCTATCTGTCTGTCTGTGTGTCTGTCTGTCTGTTTGTCTGTCTGTCTGTTTGTCTGTCTGTCTGTGTATGTATATTATGTCTGTCTGTGTATCTATCTGTCTGTCTGTGTATCTATCTGTCTGTCTGTCTGTCTGTCTGTCTGTCTGTCTGTCTGTCTGTCTGTCTATCTATCTATGTTACCTACTGGATATTTGCCTAGTTTTTTAAGTGAATATTTATCTTTCTTTTTGATCATGGATTGCTTTATTATCTTTTGATCTATGGATCATATTTATCCATGTATCTATCTATGGAATCCCTTGTCCTCTACATCTTTACTGTTGTTCATCCACTTCGCTAAAATGCCATTCTTTGTCTATCTATCCAGCTATCTCCCTCTCTCATCTGCAAATATGTGTCAATGTGTCTCTTTATGTGTATCCTTATCCTTCCTTCCATCCATCCCTAGATTTGTTTATCTAATATCTATTTGTGTAGTGGTGAGGGTCTTTGGCGGTGGTTGTGGTGAGCCAGGATGTCTGCAAGGGGTTCTCGGGGAGAGCCACCTGTGGGCGCGGTGGCGCTCAAGGGTCCCGAGGATGAGCATGCAGAGTTATTGCGGACGACATGGGTGGACATGTGACACCAAAATGCACAACATATTTAATAGAAGTGGTCTGAATTTGAAGGTGGATTTTGGCTGAAGGGAGCTGAAGTCCGTCTAAATGTGCATCCAGAAATGTGCAGTTCTATATATGTTTTCGATGAGCAAAAATGTTTCAAACATACTGATTTGCTAATGAAGGTATGTCGAGCGACAAAGACATGATGGAATGACTTCGCTTTTCGATTCTCAGCCCTGTTCTTCCGATGAGTGCCTGTGCTTCTCGTTGCTTTACCCCTGCCCTTACCTTCTTTGTAGTCCTTTTCCACTCTCGACATCCCTTATCACCCCGTAGCTACGTTCCTCTCTTTTCCTCATCTTTCCCCATCTTTCACCTCCTGTACGCTCTCCACTTCCACCGCTCTACTTTGGGCTGTCGCATGGGCACACAGCGCGGAGGTGTTGTCAAAAATAATTTTGACCAATTGACGAAGCCTGCCGACATATTTATTCTTAGGGGATCTCCTGTGACGCCCGGAATGACAACAAACAAGCTGCTAGTGCAAAGACAATTATTATTGCATATATTTACAGTACATATCATTGCTAGGTTTTCAACAGTCAGTCGTCAATTGGAATGCAACACTAATCAATATGATGTTGCATCCTTGGACAATAGTTCTCCTTTAGACTGTTCAATTGGCTGGAACAGTCTGGATGAATGGTGTATCCTTTCCTTTGATGATGCGATATCTTAGATACACTCAGTATAGCATGGCGAGGGTCCAAGTGCCACTGAGGATTAGGCTCTTTGACGTCGCAATATCATCCCAAACAGGCAGGGCAGACAGAATCTTTGGAAATGAATCGCAATAATTGTGAAGTCTTGGCAAAAAATGAGAGAATTCATTTCGGATTGTTCCGGATTCAGATTGTTTCTTTGAAAAGTCTCTTTGAGATTCGGATCGAAAAGCTTCAGTGCAGAGATGCATCGTCACTGGGAGCGCAGCATTGCACCACTCAGGAGGGCGTCGACTGAACATTGCCGATGTCAAGGCGGGCGAAGAAAGCAGATTTCATAAGTGTCTGCTTAGTGTCTACTGTCTCTTCTATCCTTGACATTCCTTGACCTTGGTGGCGAAAGCCAGCAGTTTGGTAACGATGGAATTGGGTACCCGAGGAAGAGAGGGTTAGAGAGGCCTCATGTGGCGTGTCGAGTGTCTCCTTTCTGTCGGACATTTTGAGTCTGATATTCGGGGTCTCCCTTCTTTTGATTGTCTCTTTTCTGTCCTCGAAAAGAGCATCTGTGGCTATTGGGAATACAATGTCTTCAGAAGGGTTTGCACAATGTCTTCCATGTCCCCAATGTCAGCGTTTCCACAACCATGCCTTGGCAAAAGCCTTGGTTTCCACAGATTATCTTTGTCTAAGAGCGTCTCCAAGGTAAAACGAACATTGATGCACAGTCCCCAACAGGTCGGAGGCAGGACGTAGATGGACGTAGGACAACCAGAGTTCTGGTTGGCACCAAGCCATACCAAGCCGTAAGCATTGCATCACCAGGAAACCGCCAGAGGTTTTGGTCTGCTGGGTCACGATGTCCGGCCTTGTCTTTTCTTCTGTTTGTCTTATTTTTTCCATGTTTTCGTATGTTTTTTCCTCTTCTGTTTTTCTCCCGTTGCTGACATCTCTTACCTCAACCCCTCTTAAAGTCTGTCCCGTGGCCTCGCACTGCGCACAAAATCCACTCGCAAACGCTCGCTCATTCGCCTCGTCTTTTCCAAAGCACCACATTTGCCCCTGCTTCCCTCTCTGGGTTTCCCCGTGCTGTGCTGGTTTTCTTTTGTATGTATTGGTAAAGTATGTACAGTATGTAAAGTACGAAAGTATGCATGTATGCATGCATCTATGTTTGCTTGTATGTATATTCACAAGTTTGTGTGGAGGACTAAATGCGGTAGGGTTAGGATATTTTAGAAACAATCAGACATAATCAGACACAATGTGCTGAAAGTTTGCTTTGGACCAAGGTCTTAACTGCAATGAGCACAGAGACCTGCAGCATTCTTGCTTACCACATGGATGATCGTATCTCGACAGAAACCTGAGAATGAAAATTGAAATTTGGATCAATTGATATCAATTGCATTAAATTGCAATGTATTCTTTGTTTCCTCTGCATTCCTATGTCAGATGTCTGGAGTTAGCTCTTCTCACATACTGTAAGGTAAGCTTCTCATCCAGGAAGCCAAGGACTTGATCAAACTCGGAAGCAACTGTCACTTGCATACCTTGCTTGCCTTTGCATTTTGAAATTGCCATGTCGCTAAAATGTGGCTTGTTGTTTATCTTGGGCAGTTGCAGGACAACTTCGGGAATCTAATGCTGGAGACTGTTTCTCTGGCAAAGCTGGACACCACTATGTGCACGGCACTCATGGACACGGACTTTTGTGTCAGTGGAGACGTGCATGAGCAAAGACCGATCACCACATCCTTTTCTATCACGTGACCGTGTATTGCATCCATGCATTTTTCCAACCACTATAAATGAAATGTTGTTTGTTTTTGTTGTGTCACTTGGCCCCTGGTTGTCGGGCATAGAAAAGTACCAGATATCGAGAGGTGTTTTCGTCGTGTCTGAGGGATTGGTGTCACTTGTAAAACTTGTTGATATGTGTATGTATATTTTTATATACATTTAGATACATATGTTCTGGTATATGGCTATGGGTCAAAACCCTGTACCCCTGGTTGCCCGATCATTAACCGTTGTTTTCCCCATTATTGTTGGTGATTCTCCCCCACAAGATTTGATGGTGAATATTACACCCATAGCCATATTCATATATTAGAAAAAATACATAGAGAGATTTTGAAGGGACCTGGAATTTCTGAATGACAAGCGTTCCAACGCAGCTGCATTGTGTGATAAAGCTCGCAATAAAATCACTACGTCGGTTACTTGACATTGAGCATGGTTTAGCTTGCACAAACAATTTTGCAGCAGTACGAAAATGTTGTTCTTGACTGGTCAACAAAAATGTTTTTCCCTCTCAACCACAACATTTATGGAAAGGACGAATAACATCGAACACAGCATTGGAAAGGAAAGGTAAAACCGAAAAACTTGTCGAAATATTGATGACAAACACTGAAGCATCAAGCAGGACGAGTTCATGACAAACCGTGAGAAAATGGAAGAATGCAACACGATGCAACACGATGCAACACGCCTGAATGCATCTCGTGCGAACGTGAAAGCCTTCCCTGTTTCGGATTCCGCTGCTTCGACGAGGTATGGACGATCCTTCGTGCACGCTGTTGCTTTGCTATTTCGGAGGTCCACAGGCACCCAGACGGCCCCAAGAAGGATTGAACTTTTCCCAATCAAACTGAGATCTCTTCATATCAAACATGTACAATGTAGATGATCCCGGTTGTATGATGTTTTGGGTTTTCGGAATGTCGCTGCTTGTTGTATGTGTTTGGCAGGTGTGGTTTGTGTGTTCACTTGGCAGGAATTTCCTATCACAGCCCGGGAAGCAATGGAGATTGGAATTCGGCCAGTGTGAAAGCTGAGCTTTCCAGGAGGAAGACGCGTTGGATGATGTTGGATGATGAATTTTGAATTCAGTTCTGAATTTTGAGTCCAGAACGACCCCGGATCCTTGGGTGCGGTCGGGAGAGAGAGAGAGAGAAATACAAAGCCTTACACAGACAATCTCTAATTTTAATCTCATTATAGAATCATATATATGTATATAATATATATATATATATATAACATCTTATTTTACATTTTTAATGTTAATTTGCGCACAAGTGTAGCAAACCTGTTTTTTCAACTCGCAACGAGGTGTTGGAAAGCGCTGTTTTGTACCGTGGCGCTCGAAATATTTTACAGATTTCCAAGTCGTCAAGACCGGCATGTTTAGCCCACGCATGGATTGGACAGTTGAAACATGTAGCACAAACGACCCAACCGTGGTTAAGTACGTCTTACCTACATGTAAGTCACACAGACGCTGGTGGACTTGTCTTCAACTGTTGACCGCTGCAACTTTCTACTCCAGAAGCAATCTGATAAGAAATTGTCAAGTGCTCTATGTTTTTGCATGTCATGCACTGTGATAGTTTTTGTTTCTGAATCGCTGCGGTGTTTTGGTCGCCAGGACAGGCACATCTGGAAACATCAGTTGGATTTCAGTGGATGAAGTCGAGACTTTAGGCGGCACAGAATGGCGCAGATGTTTTGCAACTGGGGAAAAGGAACATGTTTACAGGGTAATGGTTGGCAATGGTGGTTTGGTGCAGGTGGGATTCTTGACCCAGATCAACAATGTCCCGGCCTCGGGTTTGCATTTCTGTGAGTGCGCGTCTGTTTTACATGGACGTGTTCACTCCCTTTGTTATATTTCGTTGACATGTTTGTTGCTTGTTTTAATGGAATTGGTTTTATTTCGACTTGTTTGCATTTGGTACATTTTGGTACCGCCTTTGGAGAAGAGCAAAGGGGAAGGTAAGGAAGCATGCATCCGTGTAGTGAGAGTAGGGTGGGCAGCGAGTGGTTTGTTTCTTTGGATGTGACGTTTCTTATTACTTGCATGTGCTTGCCATTACTTTTAGCGGGTCGAGCTTGTGTTGCGATTCGAAGCATTCCAAGATTTCCCGAGGGAAGCCATCTGTGTTTTGTGCACGCTTTCGCATGTGAATGTGGCGGGTCATCTTGAGAATGGACACTGTCTGCCTTCAGTGTCCTCAAACATCATAGTTGCTAGATGTTGCTAGTGTCTACTGCGGTGGATGAAGGGCATGATCGCATCACATTCCATGAATACCTAATTGTGTGGAGAAAGGAGAACGTCTTCTCTCAAGACTCTGAATGATATGAATGTTTGATTGACCGCACATGTTCGCACGGAAGGCATGTCCATTCCATAAGTCACAGAAGTGTCTCGACCGGGAATCAATTCGGAGCTGAGAAGGTATAGCTTTGGTGTTTCGAAATTTGAGGATGTTTGATTCGATGCGTTCTATTTGTCTATCTATTTACTGTATCTATTTATCATTATTTATCTGTTTATTTATTCAATTATCTATATATATGTATACATATATATATATATATTTGTTTGTTTTGTGCTCATGGACTTGGCGCTCTTAGTGACGAGTGGTGCAACCTTCAGTGATCAAAATGCTGCGATTTGAAGCAGTGGGAAAGTTTGAGAAAAGGTTGAGAGGTGTTTGCCGGGTACTTGGAGGGGACACTGGGCACTCCAGGTTTTTTTCCTTGAGGTCCTTGTTTTCGCTCTCGCTTTCTCACAGAACCCTAATTCAGAGTGACCGTTTTGACCTCAGATTTGAAGTTTCGAGGTACTGAATTCTCGGATGCAGTCGAGAGGGGACGGGTGCCTCGCAGACAGAGATTGAAAGTCGCAGCTGTACAGATGAAGAACGATGAAGAGATTGCATCGGATTCCATTGAGGAAATAAGTTAAAATAGATTAAGGAAATAAGTTAAAACACGTTTGAACAGTTTAGCCGACTTGCTCTTTGCATCTCTTTGTTTTCTTGCGAAGATTCCCAGAACTCCGTAGCAGAGGTGGTCAGCTGGACACCTGGTGGGTCAAGTGATTCGTTTTTACTGGATGAACCAGCGGGCACGTGCGCCTCTCACACAGAGACAGGGAGGATTCGGGAAATGGGCATTGGAGCTCATTGAGCTCATTTATGTTTATCATTTGAATCCATTTGATTCATTCATTTGATTCATTTGATTTGGGAAAAGAAAGTTGATTCCTTTGATTTTGGCTTTCAAAGGGCGGCAAAATTCCCAGTGTCAGGTACTATGCGTGCGTTCTGGACAATGCTGCTGATGCCCTGAGTGGTGCACCGTTGAACTCGGCTAACGGCTCAGACGTAGCATTCCGCCGTTGACACTCTGTGTGTTTCCTGCATTTTGAATTGTCACTTCAGACACTTCATGTGCAACACAATGTGATTTCTATGTGCCCTAATATGTTTTTCATCAGTTTTTCATTATTTCATCCAAACATCACGGCGCTGACAACGTCATTCTTTCATTCTTTCTTGGCTTTGTTTTTGTGTTTTCAGCTTCACTCTGGACTATGTTGAGGTTGGAAGCTTTGAAGTCAGTGAGGCAAAGTCAGGGCAATTTCACATCAGAGTGGGTGTAGCTCAAGTTGTGAGAAACCGCCGAAGTTCTGTAGGTTTGTTGGATTTCTTATTTGATTCAGAGGTTGTGGTTTTTCAAATGTTCAAATTGTTTCTTTGCAAGTGTAACATTGTTTTGGCCTTCCAGGTCATTGCAAGTGTGGCTCAAAGTACTCTTGCATCAACTCGAACAACGTTGAGACTTGACGTTGCTTGGCAGGGACATGGCACATTTCCAACTGCCATGAAGTTTGCAGAAAACCTTTGCATGGCTGTGTGCTCCTCATTTTAAGGTGGAAGCAAAGCTCCCAGGAGTTCTTACCTGTGTCATCAAGGATCCCGAGGTTCTGTGTAAATCTGGGAAAGAAAACAACCAAGGTATGACATTGGATTCTCTTGGACTGGGTCTATGTATGTCTCTATGTCATTCTATGTCATTCTATGTCTATGTTAGATATTCTCTTCTGCTTAAGATTTTCTGCCAGGTGACCTCTATCAAAGCCCAAGAGATCTTGGCTGCTGCGGCTACTGCAGTGGAGGGTCTCACCGGGGCAGCTGCTACACAGTGCCTTTGCCCAATGGACGCAATGGAGGTCGACAAGAACATCGTAGAACATCGTTGATGATTGTTGATGATTGTTGTTGATTTGTTGATGAATTTATTCAATTTGTTGATGCATGTGTTGATGCATTTCCCTTACATTTAGAAACGGATAGTGGAAAATAGTCGATGTAGTTGATAATAGTGGTGGTATGTGGTGGTTTCACAGGTTCGAAGCAACCACATTCCTGTGACGTGCTGGAAACAAACCATGCCGGTCCCATGCCGCGGATGAACATCTTGCGACATGTGTTGACATATGTTGATTACATCTTGACGTTGACACGTTGAGCTTTGATTTCTCAGGCAATATGCGTTTGCTCAGAGGTCGGCGTTGCTTGACTGGCTACAAAGTCCGGACTGCCACAAAAGCATCACAATGAGAGCACATTCAAGGGATTGAAAGAGCGCATTCAAAGAGCACCTTCAAATCGGAACTCTTTGAAGCTTTCAATCATGAAATCCAATGAAATCCGATGCATATCTTTCGTCTGAAGGAATTTGTAATTCTTATGTGTGTGTGTGTAATCTTCTTTATGTTTGTTTTGCAGGACGATACACTTGCTCTCGCATTGGTGACAGTTCCTGCTGCGGTGCCTCCGAATGTCACGGTGTCATTGGTGCTGGTTGCTGGCTCAGGGCGGCCAATCATGAGACGCGACAGTGTTACAGTGTTGCAGTGTGTCACTGTGTGTTAGTGCTTGTTCTATTACTGGATTGTACTGTCATGGGCAAACACTCTTTTCCTGACATTTTGAGAATTTTGAGATGTGTTTCGACCTTCGTATTGCCATGCCTGCTCACACATTCCCAGACTGGAATCGTGTCGGCTTTTCCTATCATGTACTTGCATTACGGTGACCTACATTTTCGTATATGTGCTATCATGCGTGTTGTTTGGAAGTGTGACACTGGCATAGTACGTGATGGTTGTCCTAATCTACTGGAGCATTTGTTGCGGCATGCCGTGACATGTAGATGCGATGCCTATGTATAGTTGCTGTATATTATGTACTGTATATGTTCGAAGTCTTTTCCTTAAGATTTGTTGGTTAGTCATTTTCTTGTATATTTGTATTGATAATTTTGCAGTTGGTGGTCGAAACACATCCCTTTTCATGAAGGTGAGAGTGCCGCCTAGTGAAACACGAAGTCGACACTTGGTTCAGTGTCCGGTGAGACCGAACAACCTTCAATGGTCATCAGACCGTCGTGAAATCTTCCGCATAGCCCGAGCAGCCTTAGCTGTTGCCTCCAGTCGCTGTGCCCAATTGCCTGTAAGTTCACGCCGAACCAGGTCAATCTGAGTGGTGTCTGTGTCAAACTGCACCTCTGGTATATGATCCATGCATGGACCAGGGTGTTTGCCAAGATGTGTAGCCAGTACCTCTGCAATGTGACTTTGGAAAGGATATTCTGGCCTGCGCCCCCAGCCAGAGCTAAAGATAGACGAGCCCTGGGCATAGAGCGATTTCATCAATCCTCTTGGCATTTCCGGTTGTAGACGACCATTATGAAGACCACTGTACTGTCTCCACATGACGTTGAGCGTGTCTGCCAGTTCTGACCATTTCACACTGTAGCTATCCAAGTGTGCAGCATCATCAAGGGTGATCAAGTGGACCACACCTTCAGAATCTGCCCTTCGAATTGGCAGCCACATTCTTGCATACATTGACAATGAGAGCACCAACTCCAGCCAAGTAATACCGATTTCTTGCAAGAAGCTACCCTGATCAGAAGAGGGCCAGACAAGCTCCATCTGCCATTGCCCAAACACTGTCGCCCATGTCTTGCCCCAAGCCAAATCCCCAAAAAAATATTCAGGTGTTTTTGAGATTATTTTTAGCAGATGTTGAGCAAGGCCGTGTTGCACTTGACCCAGCTCCCACAGGGCATTCGAAACACTTCACACACTGTGCACATTCGGTTGCGCAGAAAACTCGGAATCCCCAACCAACTGAAATGCTCGGAGAAGCACTTGTAATTGTAAGATTAGGAACAGAACAGAGGCATAAGTAGCGGAATTGCAGAAGCAAAGTGATGCTTTTCGATATGAACATAGAGAATTCCGCATCAGGCCACAGTTAAAGCACAAACAGACTTAGACGGACTTATTATCTAAACTAAAGTGATGTAAATGTGAACTACATGATGATTACGTGTGTTGAACATTCGTGTTGGGCGAATGTTTTCGTGTTTGCATAGAGCCGGGCCTAGCTTCAGCGCCTTCGGATGCCTCTAAGTTGGCCAACTTGCACATTGGATGATTTGAATCTGAGGAGTTTCCATTCTGAGTTCATTAAATCTTCAATTGAATATTCTTCATATTTCTTCATATTTCTTCATATTTCTTCATATTTCTTCACATTTCTTCATATTTCTTGATTCTACCAATTTGTCAAACGCTTTCCGTTCTTCTTTCAAATCTTCTTTCCTGAATTTCAAGTCTTCTTTTGCAGTTCCTCTTCTAAATTTTGTTACTGCCGACCCATCTTCTGTGCATCTCTTGGTGCGGGTTCCCATAGGATAAGGACTGTGTCCTTGTGCCAAGATTAGAGTCACTGACTTCCCCAGTGCTACAGGACCCCAGTTTTCCGATCAGAGGACTGTCGCTTTGTTTTTAAATCGCCCATCTTTTCGTCTATCCCATCCCACATGCATCACACGTTCCAGCTCGTTGTGTGCTCCTTTGTGTTTATCATTTTTGAATCTTTGTTTATCACATGTTCTTTGTGTTTATCTTTCCCATGGTTTCCCATTGAAAGGGGTCGGCTAAGGCCTCGCTGCTGACAACAGAAAGGAACTACGTTCCCGTTTGGTGCTGGCATTCTGCCACAGAAGTGGCTTGGATTGAGCCAGGTCAAGGAGAAAAACCATTTCTTTTTGAGAATCGTAATTGTATTTTTTGTGAGGTTTTGCGATTGCGTTTATGTTTTGTCATGGTTTGTCTAATTGTGTTTTTCTTTGTTTATTTTGTGTGGAAAATGTTTCAGTGCAACGCATAGGTTCTGAGTGCCGTTGAGTGCAATGCTTAGGAGACAAAGATGGTGGTGCCAAGTGACCCCAATGGTTTGCAGTTCGAACTGCCCGGTGAGGCGAGATGCAAAGAAAGGAAAAGGAAATGGAAAAGGGAAGGAAAAGATAGGAAAAGATAGGAAAAGGGAAGGACATGGAAATGGAAAAGAAAAGGAAGAACTGAAGGAAAAGAAAAGAGAAGAAATGAGAAGATTCTTCCGAGGAGATTGAAGAAAATGGTAAGATGACAAAAGAATTCATGAGAGAACAAAGATAGTGATGAAAGAGAACTTTTCCTCAGACGGTTTAGCACATTTCAAAATGCGGATTCGCAGTATGCGCAGTCAACATATGATGAAAGCAATTATTGTTGAAAGAGACACCGGAGATCAAGTCTGTTGGTTCGGCCACATGATTTGAGTTTCCTATTTTCATCGACGAGTTGAAAAGGTAAACATGCTCTCGATGAAACCAATCTATTCCCCGAGAAACGCTTGTAAGTGAAGAGTGCAGATAAAGCATATTCATCAAACACGCCACTGCATTAAGTGCATATTTATGCATAAATATTTGTCGAACGGTCACTGCATGAGCGGAAATCATTGAGGGCAGTTGGAAAACTATTTTTGATTGCGCTTCAGAGCTGAGTGAGAGTGATATTCAATTGGTCACATTGTTTTTGGCTCAGAAAAACATGCTGGTGGGCTCCTCGATTTTACAGTACCTAGCAGCGCACCAAATAAGATGCAGTACTTCGTAATGAATAAGTAGTTGTTTTTGTGGAGCAGATTGATAAAACTTTGCTGTGAATCTTGTGTTGAATTTTCACTGTTCTTTCAAAATTCTTGTTGTGCAGCGATGGCAGTTGCAAAAGTGTCTCTTTTGATCTCTGCTGGTCCAGTCTGTTCCAGAGACTCCATGCTGTGCTGTTGAGCTTCAATCTGTCCACAATTTGGGACACGAATGTGCAGAACCCAAACAAGAAAACGGCATTGGTGTCGTCAACCATACAAATATGTGAGCATCACTGTCTCAACAATCCGTTTTCTCATCAGGAACTCACCTGCTCTAAATCAAAAACCATCAAGGAATTGGATATTATACAAGTGTCAAGGGTCCCTGTGCAGGCGTCCGCCCCTGCACAGGTTTTCACACTGTGCACCTGCCCTTTTGTACCCTGTCATGGTTGCATATGAGATTGCATATGTTTGCATTGTCCATTTGTTGACAAACTCACAATTTTGTTTCAAACTGGCGACACGCTAGCAACAGACTTGTTCAAAAGCCCGACCATGTGTTAGGCTTCGCCAGCCTGTGATACTGGGGAAGGGGTTGATGTCATATGGCACAACTACCCTAGGCAGAGCATAACATCCAAAGAGACAGAGTGAAAGAGAAAGCAGAGCCTCCAAGAGAAGAGCCTCATTTCAGCTGGTCGCTGTTTCGAAAAGGAGACAAGCCATCGAAAGGGATCCTGGTGGGACAGGATTTTGTCGAGGAAAGAGGAAGGGAGAGACGGGCAGACAAATGGAAGACTCTGGAAGACAAACTACAAACAGGGAAAAAATGTGATGGGGCAGGAGCACTTTCTTGAGGGAAAGAAGGGGGACGCTCGGGAGACAAAGGGAGACAAGTCGGACAACAAGCCGCTATCAGCAAAGACCATGGTGGAACAGGATCTCTATATTGAGGAAAGAAAACAATTTTGAGACAAACGGAGGGAAGTCTCTTTACTGAGGAAAGAAGCAAGAAGACAACTGGGAGACAGAGGGAGACAGAGGGAGACAGAGGGAGACAGAGGGAGACCAGGACACAAAGATGGAATACTAAAGCATGACGGAACAAGATCCGTTTGCAAGGAAGCCCCATTCAGCTGTGATTGGGTACAAATCATACAAATCAGGCCTTCTTGGGCAAGGAGGCACAGCCGGAAATATATAGTTGATTTTGCTTTTCGATTGGGTCAATCTTTAGCATTTTTGGCGGCTTCAGCATGTGTTTTGGTTTCCATTGGATCAGCCACTGGGTTCCCACACCACCGATTCGTGATCATTTTTTTCTGCTTGCGGCTTACATCAACGATTGCATGAGGCGTGCAAGGTAGTATTGGCGAATGGCAGTTAGAATATCATGAGGATTGTGCGGTCTGGATCAAGTTGGCCCCTTTTCGAATCCACATTGCCTTGTTACCCCCTTCCTTAAAGCAGGGGACATGCTTGCGCAGGCGCCTTTTGCGTATACCCTGCCAACCTTTCTGTGGCCCGGGGCTGCATTCATAGTTCGCAGCCAAGTCTGCAAGATTTCTGCAACTGGAAGATTGGATGCACAATTCTGCAGATGATCTTAATTGATTTTATAGTCTTGATATGTATTAATAGATTCTAGATTCTAAATAGATAATCTGCTAGTCTTAGTCTGTCTTAGTGGTTTGAATCCACCGAAATCACGGGAACATTCGAAATCTGTGGGCAAATGCTCAACCTGTCAAGTGCTGTTGCTGATCCCGAGCGGTTCTATGGTGCTGTGGTTATGCGGACTGTGCAGACTGCGCAAAATCCGTTCTTCAAGAGCTAGACGTTCTCTTTGTAACCCGATGTAACCGCCATGCCTGTGAAGACTGTTTCTTCTTCTTCTTCTTCTTCTTCTTTTTCATTTTATATATTCTAAATACATATTCATGATTATTCTTTTAATGTGTTCTGTGCTTTTTACAGATTCTAATTCCCTATATATATATATATGTATACATACATACATACATAATTACATACATATTCATAATGATTCATTTTATACGCTCTATACATGTATTTGTATTTTTATATATACATGTATATTTTTAATATACAATCTACTTGTATGTTTTTATTCGTATGAATATTAATATTAATGTTTGCTTTCCAACCTCAGAGACACAGTCCCCCTGAGGTCTTCATGGAGAACGTAGCTGACAGTTCGCAATCCCGTGTGAAGATGGTGAACAACACGGCAGAATGCGACATCTCGACCTATTCCGAGGTGCGTGCAGCATGTGCCAACTGCATGTGCCAACTGCATGTGCCAACAGCATGTGCCAACTGCATGTGCCAACAGCATGTGCCAACTGAGGCCAACTGCATGTGCTTAGTGTTTTGTACATGTTTTGTACATGTTGCATGTGCCTTCACTGTATTAGTATTCTATTATTCTCTTGCATTCTGATCATTCTGTACATGAGCCGTGTTGCTGTGTCCGCACATGTGTTTTCCTTTTACAGGTTGGCTTGTTCCTGAACGTCAAAGCCTGGAACGCGTTTAATGCTTTGTTTAAATTGATTGTAGAACTTGTAAATTACCGATGATCGGTGTGTTTGTCTCCTCTTTCTACAAGGGCCATTTTGATGTTGTAGGCGGTTCCTGTGGTCCTCAACGCTTCTCGGGAACAGCCAATCAGAGCCTACTTGACGGCTTCGATGCGCCTCAGCAAGACCGTTTAAGAACTGTGGGCGAGCGGCATTCGAAGCAAAGGAGATCATAAGAATTCATCGGAATTCTACAGAGTGGATAGGAGATGATTAAAGAATGTTAAAGAGTAGTTGCCAGTGGTCACATAAATTTTAAGTTGACTCGGAAAAGTTGCCAAGGAGATCAACAAGTGCAAGTGCAATTGAATGTCAATTTGAATCAATCAAAGAACCAACTAAAACTAGGTCAAGATGTAAACAAATTCAGAATGCAAAACACCATGAGAAAGCCGCATTTTGAAGATCCTATTGTTCCAGTTGCAGCACTGCGACAGCACTGAGGTCCAAAAGGATGTTTTGCTTTTTCGAGCTTCCCGCGTCACTTCCGATAGCTGTGAACGCCAAATTCTCAGGGTCCACGCTACAGGATGCTACAAGTGACTGGTCACAGGATGTCACGCGAAAATCACACGGACATCCTTGTTTTGAAGAATGCGCACCCTGCGAAAGATTGGGAGAGATGCAAAAAAATATCAGTGGGGTGACAACGGCAAGAGAAATGAAATGAGTTGACAAGGAATGCTTGCATTTTATGTGTTCTGGCAAGCGATCAACAGACATTTCTTGCAAGGCTGGAGATGGCAGTGCTGCAATACAATTCTCGAGCGTCGCTTGGACTTGTTTGGAGTTTGCACAGTTGAATGCGGTTTTGGTTCGCATCAAGCTGATTCGATGTGAAATTATGAAGCATGTGGCGTATTTTATTTCATTCTATTTTATATAAGATTATTGATTCACTATGATGAACTATGATTAATTAACTTCAGTTTATTTTGATTCAATTTAAATTCTCTCAACTCCCCCTGACGCCAGGAGCTTGAGCCTGGTTGGTCGCTAATCGTCGACGATGCCTACATTGAGCACATGAGACTTAGACCGCAATTTGTTTGGGAAATATGGATACAATGGATACAATGATTCATACAGATGCATACCGTAGTGCAATGGTGCATGCAACAATGTTGTATACAACGGTCTATGCAATGTTTCATACAATGGTATGTACAAAGGTCATAAAGGAATGTAGATATGTACCTATGAGGGATCACATGATACCACAAGAACAAACAGGTTTGAGAAATCCTGTCAGCGTGTCCAACAGATTCTGGATGATTCTAACAGTCTATAAGTGAAACATGTGTACATGTGTGATCTATTTCTATTTGATATCTATTTGATCTACTTGGTTGGCGACATGCTGGCGACCCTCGAAAAGGGCTGGTGTGTCAGATTCATAAGTATCAATCGGTTCCGTCACCAAAGATTACATGATGAAGTAATACTGTAGTTCTGAGATTCTATTCATCCTAAGGTATGCTGAGGTTTTCCTCACTTTGTGTGCGAGATTCGTGACTTTTTCGGAAGACAATTTACCTACAGCGTATGCAGCCAATGGGAATGTCCGCAGTAGATCTCGCTACTAAGACGAGCTGACTTCAAATAAAATCGCAAAGTTCTGTCAAAACTTCACTTGAACCAAAACTGCCACAGCAATATCCCCACATGACGTTTGCCTCATCCCATTTCTGTGAGGAGTCGTGGACTTGCCTCAAATTTGGTGCTTTACAACACAGCTCCTGGAGAGCTGGCTCAGGCCAATCACATGCCTCAGGTCATTCGGTTGAGGTGAACGCTGAACAATAAATGAAATCAAGTGAAATGATGCTATTTATTACACAATATTGAACATTCATATTGTAAAACATACGTATCTTGACATAGATTTATGTTCTGTTTTCTTTTTTGGTTTAATCATATTGCCGGTGTGACATGTTGGACACGTTCCTTTGCAGTTGATCTTCGGAGGGTCTCACCAGTTTACGAAGTGATCTTTGTTCCAGTGGCATCTCTGGCTTTTGTGCAACGACAATGAAAAAGAACACCTCCTGAAAGCAAAGAGAAAAAGGATAAAAACAAGATAAAAAGAGCAAACAAGATAACAAAGATGCAAATGCTACCGGTTGAAAGGTCGAAATGGAGAGATGTTGGAAACACTGAAGCTGGGCAGTAGAAGTTTGAGTTTCTTGTAAATGCTGTGAAAGGTGAGAGGCCAAATTTCAAGACGTTCCAATGCCTCACAAGACAATTTGGTACCTGGAATCAGGATGCTATTTTTGTAGATTTCCTGCAGCTCCACTGTTGCAAATACCGCAGAATGGACCGAACCCCTAAACAAAAGAAACAAGTTGGAATTGTAGTTTCCTGGCTGTGCATGTGCGTTTTTCAAAATAGGCTATGCCATCCATGTTTGCGGGACGCACCAGGACATGTCCAAGAGCCGATCATTTCAACAAAATTAAAAATTGACAAACATTGTTCATTTCAATTGATAGGAAACAAAAGATGCATAGAATGTCATTGATGATGCCATGATGCATGGAATTCCGATTTGGTGAGGCCTTCCTGTTGGAGGAGGCAGAGTACTACACCAACGGCGGACACTGCCTGAAAGCAGCTAGTGACGAGAGCGTCGAGGCCGAGGCAGGTTCAAAGATGAAAAGCGAAAGACAAAATGAGAGAAGCAGAAAAGATACAAAAACGAAATTCAGACAGCACAAATTATTGGTGTCTTTCTTTTTCAAACATTGGGCGGTTGAAGTTGAGGTAGAGGCACGTGAGAAATTGCACTAGAATGACACATGCGAGCTGTTTCCTTGAGAGTCAACAGAAGAAATTGAGAGACACGGGAACTGATCGTCTTCAGCGCCAGACTGCATCAAGCTACATACTGCGAACAGCTGCTGCGGGACCCTCAGCTTCCTTCAGTACCAGACAGAAGGGAAAGACAATCATTTGAAAAAGCAAATTGATGAGCAAAACTTGCTCACACATTAACAGAGAAAAAGAGGACATAAGACATGTGTGACATTTTGTGACCATGTATTTTCACCATTCAATGTGGAATTATGTGTGCATCAATGTTCTAGAAAGCAACTCGCTTTCAGTTTAATTGCAGCTGGTTTCACAGCAGATGTCATGCCACAACCGATTTCTTAACACAATGTTCCAGCAAAGACCAAACCTTTTTGCTACAACTTTTCAGCCACGTGATTGCGACATCGCTCAAAATCCATCCCCAAAGCGCACTGATTCAGCAGATTCTATCGCTTTGCCCAAGAGCTTTCCAGAGCACAGCACCTCCAAATGAAAAAGTTAAAAGACATAGGACTTCTGTAAAAATTAAACTTTAGAATGCAAAAATTTGACAACAGAATGCACATCTTAAGTTTTCTGTGCCTTTGAAGATTCCCTGAGGTCAGGGCGTCCGATATACAATGTTTCGATATTTTCGCAGTTTCGCACTTTACCAATCTTCTCTGCAGTGGTGCTGGTGTGCGCTCAGGTGCCCCTGAAGGCCGTTTTTGTTTTGCCCAATCAAGTCAACTCGGCCTCGCATTTTGCACCATTCTCAGCCATCGATTCAAATCAATTCAAATCATATGATTTGCTGCAGTTGATTCATTTTACTCTGTACATGTGCCAACTGAAGATGCTGTTCATGGATAAACCTGCGCCACTTTTTGCGTTCCAATGTTCATTATTTTTCAAGGTATCCGTGACAGAAGACGAGACACTCAGGCATGGGGGAGCATGCGAAAGCTGCAATGATGTGAATTCACGTGAGCTTTTTGTGTGTCATTGTCCTTTGAAGTTCTATTCAAGGTTGTTCATCGGCCGCTCCTACGTGCTTTGCTATGTCGGATCTTCATTGGATACAACCCGAGTAACTTTGGCACGAGTCAGAGAGCGCTCCGACTCATGCAACCAGATTATACTCTAACTAAAGTATGTCACAGTGGTTTGAAATCCGGCAAATTTCGACGATGAGTTTTTTCTGCTTGTGATTTACGTTTCATTGACACTGTCACCGTTTAGTCCGAGAAACATGGTCTTCGACAAATTCTGAGAGGCTTCCAGGGAGACACATAGAGACACAAGGCCAAGTTGATGCAAAGAGGGAGCTGACGAAGTCCAGTTGCTCAGACCGGCACTGTTTGAACGGGTTACGGCTTGGCTGAGGTCTTCAACAAGATAGGCCCAACTTTGAGTGTGAAGGACATCATTTTGGCTTTGGACAAGGCAGGAACCAGTCATTTTTCATATTTTTCTGAGTTTGCACATATATATATATATACATATACATATACATATATATTGTGCATATATATATATACATATATATATATATATATATTCACAGCACATGTGGCACATGATAGAAGCTAGAATGCTTTGTTTGCAAAGTGTAAGAAACCATAAGAAACCTAACATGCTTTGTTGCACTATGCTGCACTATGTTTCACTGGTCAACTTTGCAAAGTTCACTGAGCTTGCGAAGTCTTAGGAAGAACGAGGAGGGGAAGAAACGGCCACCTCCAAGGAGATCAACATGGTTGTGCAGGCGCAAACAGACCAATCTTCACAAAACAGGAATTCCAAACAGTGTGTTCTAGTGAATCTATGTGAATTCTCGTGTTCCTTAAGATTATTTTCTTAATGAAGAATGGAGAATCTCATTTTTTCTCCATTCTTATTTTCTTCCTTTTTTAAGGTCATTCTATTTTTGGCGCCTCTTTTCTAGGCTTCGCTGTCGGGTTCCGTGAGCTGCATTGCAACAACGCAGACTTTCAGCCGACCGCCGATTGTGCCTTGACACAGTGACAGTTGGCACCGTGAAGATGCATTCAATGCATTCATAAAATAGTTGAATGATAAGAATTCATTAAAATCATATATATAATTATATATGATTATTGTACTTATTTATATTTCTTATTTTATCCATTGCAGTCTTTTGCATAGGCAGTGCTACCAAGGCAGAAGAGATTGCTGGTGACTATGCCGTTACCATGCCGCAGGACTGATGAAATTTCAGGAAGACGTATGTAGTGATTCAATACTGTACGTACATGTAGTTTACATGTAGTCCAGATGTAGTTATGTCCTTTATGAATCACGCAAGAGGTATTAGAGTGGATGTTTTACTTTGGTGCAGTGGGAGCTGCCACAGCGGAGGGCATCTACTATCACTGCACCCGACACCATCATTGTCATAACCATTATCAGGATCATCGTCACACTCATCAGCATCACCACCACTATCATGGTCACCGCCATCATGGTCGTCAAGATCGACCCTAAACTTCGCGACCAAAACAGCAAGTCAACGACTTCAACGTTGTAGGACTTCGTCCCAATATTTGATGAAACTCAAGTGCTTGGAAGAGCGATCGCTTCAGCATCTTGGCATATCTTGGCACCATCGAACAATGGAGATGAATGGAGATGAATAGAGATGAATGGAGATGAAAGGAGGACATGGGAAATTTGATTCTGCGCAGTCAAGTTTCAGCGAGGTCACGAACCCCACACAAAATTTGTCTGTGTGGATCTCAGTTTTCTGCAAAAAGGAGAGATTGGAAGAAGATTGGAAGAGAGTCTCAAAGTTATCAAAACGCTTTCGCAGTGATCGGCTGGTTTTGCAGCATGGTATCCATGCCCTGCTTGCTTTGCACGTTTCAGGTTAGAATTACAACAGAAGCAGCTAACGCGGCCAATCTTCAGCGTATGCCCTTGGGAGTTGCGCCACAGGCATCGAGAAGCATCATACAACATCTATCCTGTTTGGACTTACGAGAAACTGCTAGTGCTGCTCGTGTTGGCGTTTTTTTGAATCATCAGAAACTGATGTTGTGTTGGTGTCTGAGTGAGCTCCCTCGTTTTTCAACGCTTTTGAGAGGTGTACGTGTGGTGCAAGCACTCAAAGTCCTTGGTCGTCTATCCGGAGGAAGCAAATGGATCCGTCAAGCTGCAGAGTTTGCGATCACAACATGTTCACATGATCTTAACGTGTTCACGTCTTCATCCAGTTTCATCCAAGCCTAAATGAATCATTGAAGTTCAATCATAAGTATTCATTTAACTTCATAAGTTCTAATATAAGTTCCACATGTTCCACAAATCTATGAATATCGTAATGTTCTCCAGAAAGGTGGCCAGACGAGCAGTTAAGGATGAGGGCATTGCAAAACCTCAGGCAGATAGCACCAAGATGCACCAAGGATAGAAATGGATAGAATGCTTGGTCAAAGAGCTTAGACAAAGAGGGAACGGTCCATTGAAACTGGGCAGGTCGAGGGACAACTGGATGATGTAGGCAGAAAACGCACTGAAAAATCGGGAACATACAAAGTGCATTAGTAGACCGGGAGGGAAGGTAATCAGGTGGTCAAGGACTGGAATATAGTTGGAGAAGTATGAGATATATTGAGATCTCAGATTGGGAAAGAGAACAGGACTTAGAGAGAGAGAGAGAGATAGAACTAGATACACAGATACATGATGCAAAAAAGCAAGAAAAGGTAGCGGGATGGGTAATGGATGCGTGGACGGATCGAGAAATAGGGAGCAAAGTTATGCCTACCATGTCCATGCAGCCCCTGAAATTCCAAAGATGCACCATATCATACCATTTCCATGCAACCCTGAAAACTCAAAAGATGCAATGCAACAGTTTCGTGTTCTCATAAACTCGCATGTTTTCCCCAGTTGTTTCTCAGTCTTCCCGATTTCCATTTGTCTAACGTTTTGAGTTGTTTTTTGCAGCGTGCAGGCACCGTAGGCAAAGGTTGGCAAAACTACGGGCCAAAGAAAACTTCAGACTACTTGTTTTCTTGTTTTCAAAATGGTGAAGTTTGTATGTGGAATGTATATAGATGTTTCTTTTTACAGGGGGTTTTATGAAATTCAGACTTTGCATGTAGACTCGGACTGGAATTTTCTAAACACTTTTCAACCAGATCCAGCACAGTCTTCGCACAAATTCACTCAGGGTTTGTCAAGGCGTTTGACCGCCCAAATTGCAGCGTACTTTCACAAGTTCTATGCAGGATGGATCTGGTGTAGCAGTGGCTCTTGGGGTTCTTGCTGCGCCAAATTTCCACTACACCGCCCTGGACGCCGTCACACTGCAGGAGCGGTAAAGCAGAAAGCATTGGCACATTGTTGGCTCAAAATGGAATAGATGTAGTTTTAGATTATATTTTATTGTAATCTTATGTGTTTTAATGTTTTCTTTGTTCACTTCATTCGGTCACACTGAAACGGCCTGAGAGGTTGTGCTTGCCCGCAACGTGTCTTTCCCAACCTTAGCGGTGCTTTGGTCAAGCGCTGGTTTTCCAGCTTACTACTTCGACGAGGCCAGATGGACCAGGACATCCGTTGTGAGTCGAAAGATGCGGAGCACAATGATTTGGCAAAAATATGAATCGCCTAGACAGCATGAAATCACTTGTTTTTTTCACAAGCATCAGTGGGTTCATTTGCTTTGTGTGTGCGCATGTAGTCAAAATTGTATAAAATCCCTGGCTCTGAACTGGAAGTGAAGTTTCAACAACTGTCATGAAATCATTGAAATGAAAACATGTTTGGTTTGAACATGACGAAATGCAACGCAGCATAAGCAACATCATGTTATGTAAATGCAATACACAACAGGTCAGCGGCGCAAACGAATCAAATGCAAATGGGTGATCAGCTTTTGTGCTCGAAGATTGCAGACATCCCAATCCAGCCTACCATCTGCTGTATTTTCAGAACACTTTGGAGTTCAATAGGATTGTTTTTGCAATGCGTGCCAGAAATACGAGCCATATGCAGATAGAACAATTACAGACACACAAGCATGATTACTCTGTGCAAATTCGCAAAAGCATATCAAACGCCCTACTGCAATACTCAACAAAAGCCCTCCGGTAGTTTCCAAAATCCCACGAATTCAATTCACGAAACACCTTTTTCTATCTTTCTCTCAGCTTCGCAAAACTTCGTTTATCAACCTGCATGCGCAAACAGTCCCCACTGGTTGCAGTGCAGGCCCAAGGGAAGCTTGTCCAACATGAAGATCAACATTTATATCACGAAAGCTGCGGCCAGCAGCTCGAATTTGGGTAGCGTTCGCTAGTCCTTCCTTCTTGGGGGTTCGGGGGGATGGTCACGGGCCAACGAATTGAATCTCACGCAACTCCCCCCCACGCATTGAACACCCTGGGCTCGATTCCCCCCAGAGCCTTGGTTGAGAACCATTCAAAACACACATCTTTTTTGGGTTTCGCATTGCCCTGCTGCATTGCTTTGAGTGCACTCCCGAGGAAAAGGCATTCGCTTGCCTGGGATCTTTCTTACATATAATTCCCATCGATGAGGTGTCGCCGCATGTCTTCGCAACCCCCTTACCACTTCACAACTTCTTCCGCCTCTTGCTGTCCTCTCTTTTCCATCATGCCTTTCCGCCCTGGCAGCTTTCGTTCACCTCCCCTGGCTCTCAAGTATATATATATATATACATACACGTAGTTGAGGACGCCCCTCTTGGACACAATTTCTTTGCAACGAAACCCCTCAGTGAGCAGCAAGATAGAAATAGAAAGTTGATGAAAGTTGATGAAAGATGGATGAAAGATGGATGAAGATGGATGAAGATGGATGAAGATGGACGAAGATGGATGAAGATGGATGAAAGATGGATGAAGATGGGGAGAAAGATGGGGAGAGGCCTCGGTGCCCTGGCCCCTTTGTCTCGCTAGGTGGCCTTCACGATCACCCCAACGTTGCCAGACGGTCTTGACATCAGTTCGCAGAACGGAGTAGTGCTGGCGAAAGCTTAAAGAAAGCAAAGTTTTGAGCATTTGAATATGTTTGAACACTAGCTTAAAGATGTTTAAAGCTTTCTTTGTGTTTGCACTTGCAGACTGACTCAGCCTGACATGGTGTCAAACAACCGTGGCTACATGTCAGGGCATTCGACCGGATCCTGTGCCACTTCAGCTGTTACCACCAGCAGATTTTGTTGTCAAGGCGCAAGCTGTGTGCACGCGGCAGTGTGAAATTTATCTTTTGAATGATACCATATCAAAGTATATCAAAGTATAGTATGTCAAAGTGCTGTTTGATGCGGTCTTTTTATGCTGTAGGGGCCATATGTCCCTATAGTGCTGACATACCGCTGAACATTCCCCTGGAAATCTCCCCACTCAATCAATCCGCACATGCTTTGATTGTTGTCTTGGTTAAGCTTGAACAATGTTTGGAGGGTGAAGGGTGCTCAGTTTGTATGCCAGAGAAGGTTAAGGCTACGGGTTTTGATTCTACAGTGGCATCGGTGTCCGCTTCAGCTGAAGGATTGTCCAGTCACTTCAAGGTTTGATTTCATGCATGTTGAGCCACTTATATAGCTGAAAGTAGATGAAAGATGCTGAAAGTGGCTCACTTGAATTGATTGTTAGTTAAATGGCGCAGTGTTACTATACTATGCCGTATCTAATTGAGTGCACATGTTTGTGAAAAGGCGATATCGAACCAAAAATGTCACTGAAACAATTTGGCACATCTCGAGACAGCCTCAGATTGAAACATTTCAGTACATGAGAAGTATTCAGAAGTGATGTAAGAAATTTGCCCTCAAATGGAACAGAAGCTTAAAACTCGGTTTTGGGCATGAAGACGTAGATGCCTCTCCTGGGGCACTTCACCAAACTATGCGTTTCTGTTCACGACAGAATGAATACGCACAAAGCGCACGCAAGTCCCAAGTGTCTCTTGCAACAAATTCCGTTGGTTTCCGAATCATCTGGTTTTGGTTTCCGAACCATCCGGCTCTGGTTTCCGAATCATTTTTGGCTTCCGAATCAAACCGTGACCTTTATCTTGGGTTTCGGGACACTGAAGTTTAGAGTCGCTAAAGTCTTCATAGCTCTGATATTTGTGGTCATTTCTAACAACCTCACGGTTGAAATCTTTTGCACTGTGTTTTCAACCTGGGTGTTTTGATTTTGTTGTGAAATGTGCTTTTGATATTTTGTCTCCTTTTTGGTTCTTTGGAAACTTGGCAATTCACTTCTTCGATGTAGAAACTTGGCGCATTGAATTGCATTGTAGATGTCACACAGAGTCTGGGAGCTGCGAGTCTTGGAGGCTCAGAGCAAGTACGATGTGCTCAAAGCCACCAGCACCACGCTTCAACTTGGTGTGGAGGACGCAGTTTTGGCTAACGTTTCAGATTTGAACAAAAAACGCATGTGAACACGAATGTTGACATGGGCCGGCAGGCCCACAACAGTCATGAGTGAGAGTCAATGCCAATAGGCTTTGTTGGGATTCCAATAAGATGTTTTTCAAGACCCTGACACGAGGGCCAACATGTTCCAGCTGTTCCAACTTGCTTTATTTTTCCCAGCAAGTAATTCAAGACATAGTTATTTCTGAACCGTTTGATTCAGAAGACCTGTGCAGTGGGCTTGGGCTCAAGCCTCACAAGTTTGCATTGCTATCCAAGACAAGAGAGGGCTCTCTGAGAGGGCTCTCAGCCTTTGATGTCCCAAGAGTGTGGCACTCGCCAAAGTGGTAGAGTCAAGTCATGTCAAGTCCCAAGAGTTTGTCCCAGTGTTTAAATGTGTTTACTGTCATTGGGTGAAGAGCGTGAGGACTCAGCCATAGACTGGCAGAGTGCCTCCCTGCTCCGAGTTTCGAAGAGTGGAGAGATGTGTGGAGCGTCCCCAAATAAAAAGACATTTTGTTTTAAGCAAAGGATTCACTTAAGAATACATAAGAGTTAAGAAGAGTTAAGACAAGTTTCCCTCGAAATGTGTCTCGCAAGATCCTCACCCGAGACCACTATCCTCCAAGGGTCTACTGGAGCGTCGCGGTATCGTCACACAAGTGTGCCACCTGTCACACCAGAGTCTCCTGCGATCTCCAAGGTGCTTTCAAGACTAAGACCTGCCTAAAAGAGGCTCTTCCAAAAATTGCCCCGCAAGCAGTTCCGAAAATGATTTCAAGATAGCCCCAAGGCGTTCCGGTTCATGGACTCAATCAGACATATCCAGTGGAGAAAGACAACGCTGGGTAGAATCATGTAGAACGCAAGTGTGCATGCTTGTGTGTTTGTTGTCTGTTTCCGTGATGTTGTGAGGAGCCGGGGCAGTGCGGTTTGGCGAGCATCAAGAGCACTGAGGCCAGAATTTGTCAAGACCCACGGCCAACCACAAATTAGGGATGCAGATGGATTCAGCATCAACGATTTGATACGTTTCGAATCTCAACTCGGTGGGTCTGGCGAGTGCATGATTTACTGTTTGCGGATGACAACAATCGGATTTGACAAAGCCTTTGACATCCTTTTGACAACTTCTGTTTGGGAAAATGTTTGGAGAATATTGTCAATATGCAAACTATCGTACTGTTTCCCTTTGTTTGAAGGCCATGCTTTCATGCCTGGTCCACGACACGCACAATTTGGAAGTGCAGGCGCAAGGGGAGGATGTTCTTCTGATGCTGTTTATGTTATGTTCAATGTTTGTGCATGGTGGAGTACATCAGAAGATGGTTTCAAGAGGTTTCAAAGAACAGAACCCTATGACTTGCCTGCTGTTTGGGCTTCAAAAACTACGTGTTCTCCATTGGAAATGAATGGAAATTACATGAAATTACTTCTTCTATCGAGGTGAACGGGGCTTGCCATGTGTCATCACATGTCACTTGACATGTCAAGGAGTTGCGACGGGGGAAATGTTTGAAAGGCCGTGTGATGAGTAGGTCCAAGGCCAAGACCTTTCTCACTTTTGAGAAAAAGCCACGAATTAGATTAAGATAAGAATTAGAATAAGAATTAAAATGAATATTAAAATTAAAATAAGAATTAAAATAAGATCTAATTTGAATCTAATTTGCTTTTTTAGATTCGTATTTGAGAATAGGAGAATACAAATAGTACATAATAGTACTATATCAAGATTTAATTCAAGGATTCAACTTATTGGGGTAACGCAACGAATGCAACATGGAACATGACAGAAGCTTGGAAGCCTCAAAGCCCAAGCCGCACCCAACAACTAAAGCAGCGCTTCGCTCTCCCCTGGCCAGAGCTTAGAGACAAGTAAAGGAAATCAAAGAAATTGGAAAAAAAAGAAACAGAAAGAAAAACCTGAAAAAACATCATAGAAAGAGCATGAAGCAGGAGCAGAAAGGGAAAAATAGAGATGAACATCAATGAATCAATAGAATTCGCACTTCGCTGAAGTCTCATCAGCTCTGTATTTGTTGGGTTGATGGTCCAAGTTGGCTCAGATTGTAGGATAGTCGAAGGCCAAACAGCCAGGCGATCTACGTCCAAATTTCCATCAAGACGGGCGATCCTGTGCTCCTTGAGTTTGCTCCTCAACGTGATCAACTTTCAAAAGACACCAGATGAAGAGACACAAAAGGGGGCCCCAACAGGGTGCTACCATGTGCTATCGCAGACGAAAATGCAAATGTTTGTATGTGAGTTGTTGACTCATTTGTCTGTTATTGTTTGTTCGTAGTGTGTTGCGTATTTTTCGATGATTGGCTGTCGTGTCGCCGCAGAAGCATTGTTTGTTTGCGAACCTGTTCCCCATCGGGTGCTTTTCAAGTGTCATGAAACGTCAGAAATGCAGAGAGAACCTGGTTCAAAGACACAGTGATGCAATTTGATGCAGTATGATGCAGTACAGTTTTCATGACAATGGTGCTGTAGACGCGTGGGTGGAGATTTGATAACGCAATAGTTGTGGTTTCTGTTTCGTTTACCTCAGCCGTGGGGGTCATGTTGCAGCAAGCCTTTTTCCAAGCTAAAACTGTCGGCAGATCACCATCCCTCGCAAAAGCATCCGGGAATGCGGAATCAGGAAGCACAAACAAAAATCAATCAAGGGGTTCCACATTTTTGAGAAGGTGTTTCTGTTTTTGTTTCCTGGTTTTTTAGTTTTTCTAAGCGTCTCTGCTTTTGTTCTGGAAAGTGTGTTTGTGTGTGTGTGTTGTGTCTGTGTCCTCTTCGGCTTCTCTGTGGATTCTTGGCTCGTTTGCAGCGTCCATTTTGTTCTGTTGGCAAAGTCGTGAGCAGCTGGGCGGATTGCAAATAGAATGCAAACCGAGATCCTGGGCCCAAATTGCAGCTAGGACCTCCCATTTTAATTTTGTATGCTATTTGCAACGCTTTGAAGCCAGCTCTTGCATTGACAAGCATTTGCAATATTTTGGAGCCAGCACCTCTCATCTTACAAAAGATGTGTAGGATTTGGAGCTAGACCCTATCATCCTACACCATACGCGTAGCATGTTGGAGCTATGACCTCTCATCTTACACCATTATGTGCAAGGACCATTTATTTGTTATGGCATTCACAGCATTTTGGAGCTGGCATCTCTCAGTGCACATGATACAGTAAATACACACATAGTATTTGCAGCATTTTTTACTGACACACCCGTTTGTTGGCTTTGCCACAATTGCAGTTGTCCTTGTCCTTGTTTTTGTTGTTGTTGTTGTTGTTGTTGTTGTTGTTGTTCTTGTTGTTGTTGTTGTTGTTGTTGTTGTTGTTGTTGTTGTTGTTGTTGTTGTTGTTGTTGCTGTTGTTGTTGCTGGTGCTGGTGCTGGCGCTGGCGCTGGCGCTGGTGCTGGTGCTGGCGCTGGGGGTGGTGGTGGTGGTGGTGGTGGTGGTGGTGGTGGTGGTGGTGACACTCTTGTCATTGCTCCTATCCTGCGCGCACAGCATTGGGAACAAATGTTGCAGATTTCGTGGCCGATGCGAGAGGTGGGACTCAAGGCAATCAACCAATCCACCCAGCTGCAGGCAACAAAAAATAACGATAAAAAACGAGTTATATCAATTGATATCATGTTGTTTTGTTTTGTTTTGTTTCAGATCTCAAGGAATAGTTTGCTCTCACGCCGCGCGGGTTTGCGTCCTATTTTTCTGGGATAATTTCTATATAACATCAGATTCGAGAATTGAAAGGGGAAGCATTTGTTTAAAGTAGGGGACCTATGGGGACCCCTTGTTGTTGCTTAGTGCCAAGCAACCGTGGCAAGCACGCAGGCGGAGTTACACTCTCAACAGCAAGGGCCTACAAGACTGTTTTGACAGAAATACTGATCCATTTCTGGCGGAGGATAACGGAATACTTTTTTTTTGGACCTGCGTTTCAGAAAGTCTATTGTTCTACAAAGTGCAAGTGATTTGCCGCTTTGGGGTCATCCAAACCTTGGAATTTTTTGATGGCTGCTAAAACAGTCACCACGACCCCAATATTTTGGAAAACAAACAAGCGCCAACTAAGCCGTGAGGGTGCACAGAACAGAGGGCTCAACATATTCCAGCCTTGGCCTCGCACACTCAAATGAGTCAACAATTTGAGTAGTAGAGTCAAGATGAGTCAAATGGTTTTGCTTTTACCATTCTTGACTTTTCACCTCACGTAGGGTTCTTTTGTGTGAAGGGATTTTGCCAGGGATGTAGACTGTTCTTAGTGCAATGAGGTATTGTAGGTTCTGATTGCTTGGGATGGTTTGCTGGGATTTGGGTTCATGGGCGGTTTGTGATAAGCATTGTTTTGCAGACGGTTGCTGCCGAGAATGGTCTTGAGGATGCATTGCACAGTCTCGCTGGGCGTTGCACAAAGTCTAGCTGTTTCCGATTTGGTGTTTGATCAACGGGGCAGAGCCCGCGCTCATTTTTTGCAGATGCCGTCAAATTGAAAAGAATACAATTTTGAATATTTTCTTTTTTTGTATTGTTTTTTGTTCAGCGAAAATGCGTCCAAACACTTTCTGAATTGGGAGCTGAGGCCGTCGACATTTTCATGTTTGGGAGCTGCTGAAGATCCCGGCGGAGGCAGTTTGCAATGCCAGGGTTGACTCGTTTCTTCGGCGCCTCCAGTCTACCGATTGTCCCCGATACAGCATGGTCAGAGGTGGGAAAGGAGGTGCCTAACTGCCTAACAGGTTTTGTCATGTTTTGACTACGTGGGGTTGCCGTGGTCGTTCCTGATTGGCCACGGGCATGCAGCGCATGCAAGATGTTGTTGAAGTAAATTGATGCATTACATTTGTTCACTGATTGTTTCTCTATCAGCATGCATGCTTCTTTTGCCTATCCCGACTGGTGCCTCCCTTTCACTGTCTATACATCGGTCAACGTGCCAACCTGCCAATCTATATCTCCATCCTTCTCCATCCATTGAGGCATTTGTGTATCATTTTGTATCTATCTATTTGTCCCTCTACTTTTCAATCCAAAGTGTCAAACCATCCTTCTCTATGTTTGCATATACTTCTTTGTCTTTTATCTATGTATCTATTTATCGATTTATACTATTAATCTATCTATCTATTTATCTATTTATCTATATTTATCTACATCTATCTATATCTATCTATATCTATCTATATCTACTAGTATCCATCTATCTAGCCAGCCAGCCATCCTTCCATCCATCCGTCCATCCATCCGTCCATCCGTCCGTCCGTCCATCCATCCATCCATCCATTTATCATATCCATCAAATCATATCCATCATATTCATCATGTCCATCATGTCGATCTATCCATCTATCTATCTACCTATACTATCTATTTTTCTATCTATGTAATTTCATCTACATCTACAAATATATTTTTTTTGATCTTATCTAATTTGATCTGATCTTTATCTGTCGATCTGTTTGCCTCTCTGTCTGTCGGTCTGTCTGTCTGTCTCTCCATCTATCCATCTATCCATCCATCTATCCATCTATCCATCTATCCATCTGTCCATCTGTCTATCTATCTATCTATCGATCGATCTATCTATCTATCTATCTATCTATCTATTTATCTATCTCTTCATCATTTCACTCTTAATCCGTCGAATTGTCGATCTAGGTAATTTTTCTACCTATACATATATTCATATATATATATATATATATTCATTTACGGATTATTCGATACGTGCCTATTATCTATTTCTCCACCCATCGGTGCCTCTACCCATCGTTGCCTCTACCTGTCCAGCTGTCTACGTTGCTTTCTTCCCATCGTCACTTGTTTCTCTATCTGTATAGATTGTATAGCCATCTATCTATATCACGACATTTCTACCGATATCTCTCATTCCGAAGTTCTGTGAATCACTATAGCACCTATGGCAAAAGAGCAAGCTCGGACACACGCATTTCATGCGAGACTTCGCCGCCCCACCTTTCTGAACATCGGACGTTTGAATATTTTTGAAATCCAGTTCTGTGTTTGAAGAAATTTGATATTTGGAAGAACTGCGCCCAAGCTTTTCAGATCGCAGAAGTCGAGCTAACTCTTGTGACTGCCACGAGCACAATGTGTTTACAGAAAAATGCTAAAATCACACAAGTCTTCTATAAATTAGATATGCAGTGTCTATATATATATATATATATGCAGTGTGTATACATATATTAGACAACAGATATAGACATAAATATGTTTTTAGATTTTGAAAAAATGCTATGTTTTAAGATGTAAATTTCACGAATCCTTTGAATCCTTACCAGATGATCATGTGGGATTCACCTCGTGATGTTGCATATCTTGGAACGGGCATAGACAAGTGGAGTATAAACAAATGATGACGAGTGTATGGAAAGATGAAGTTAGACACACCACACTTGGTTACTGCCACATCCTTTTGTGCTGCATTGGTGCTACATGGTGTTATGTTTGTGACATCGTTTTGCAACGGCTGGTCACATCACATATCTGCGCTGCTCGTCAAGTTTGATATGCCTGGCAAAGGGTTGTGTTTCTTGCTGCTACAATCATACGTCACATATGGTTGGGTCTTTTGCTTTGCTACTGACACTGACACTTGCTTCAAGCCTTTCAAGCTGTGTGATTCAGTTTTTCCTGGAAAAATTGCAGGCATGACCGATTTTTCCTGCTCGCAGGCAAGCCGCAACATATGGTTGTTGCAATTCTCAAAACTGAGGTGTTCCGAATCTCTGAATTGTTTGAATATCATGTACTCAATGCATTCAATGGATTTCAGACCCGCAGTGTAGCTGTGCATTTCAGCAAACAAACACTCTTTTGTTAGAAGTATTCGGACGCTTCTGTGTTGGACGTGGAAACTGCGGTCCCTGAATTCATCACACGAGAGAAGCATATGAACACGGTGAGTTCTGATTTCACAGTTCCAACATTCCTGCGGTTTCATTGGCTGCGAGTCACCAATCGCCCTGCGCATAATGATAACTAAAGCAACACTGTAGCAACACTACTGTATGTGACAATGTCTTGGTGACAGGCTGGGACAGGGATATGTTGCTGCTGGCTTTGGGTCGATCAGCCTGGCAACACAGATTACAACGGCACGAGGCACCCTGTTTTGGTCTCGGTGGGACTGGATATGGGACGGTTCCAAGTCCCTTGTCTTTGCTATTGCACTTGACCACATCTTGAATCTTGAGCACATCGAGTAAAGCCAAATCGGTAAGCTCGTGGATCGTTTATATAATCGGAAGGCAAACTGCCAAGAAGGCTAGTACGCAAAGTGTGCGTGCTGCCAATGATTTCTTTGGGTCGGACACTGCTGGTGCACCACGGTTTGAAGTTACTTGTTTGACTAGATTTAGATGAGACAAGGAAAATGAGGTTCTTTGACTCAGAGATGAATCCCCTTCAGGGCCCTTCAGCTTCCCTTCCTTCTCATTTATCTTCTGACTTATCTTATCAGCTGACTTCATCTGACTTCATCTGACTTCATCTTCACATTCTCATTTTTTCTTCATATTCTTAATTAGAGAGGTGGAGCTGACGGGAGGCTGGCAAGTGGCAAAGTCATGATGGGAGCGTGTGGGCTTCAAGCTTACCAGAGGCATCACTGGCTGCAGCTTACGGTGCAGAATTCACTGTCTTGAATCTGTCGAGCGTAGTGGGGCATCCAGTCACGCAATCTTGATCTAAGAGCATTTGCATGTTAGATGAGAAGTCGAATAGATTGTTTCACAAGATGAACATGTTGTCGCACAGTCTCGAACGATTTGAGCAGCTTCGCGCCAGATATGATGTCATCACAATGGCGAGTGGCGTCAATCCGCTCTTGGCATTGGCCTCGGATCAGATAGCCATCAGAGAAGGAGTATTACATTCTGGCGAATCGATGCTGAGCCAAAAGAATCGCAAAATAAGTATCCGAAATATACGAAAAGACAACAAACTGCAACAAAATTGACTGATATTGACAGAAGCAACGTTCTTTGCATTTTTTCCACAGGCTGTTTGGACACCACATAGTCTTACTTTAAATGTGACTTACGCATTAAGCGTTGTGGCCGCAAGGCAAATGCAGAAACCCACGTGGTATGGGCGCAGCTCTCAGCAAGTCAGATCGGCGGTTGATGTTCAACAGAGTGGAACATGCGAAGCCACCCCCTGGAGTGATGTGGTGAGATGTGGTGAGTGAAACAAAAAGCGATACACGGGTGTGTAGACCCAAGCTGCTGCTTATGAATGCCTATGTGTTTCGCTGCTAGATGCCTATGCGTGATTATGCGTGTGCCACTCTTGGTGACAGGAGCAACTCTTCGACTTCACCGTACCTGAGAGGAAGGATGCGACACCTTTAGCCTTTGATATCAAGGCAGGGGCACTTTGGATCTTTCGCGCCTGAGAAAGAGTGCAGCTTAAAGCGGTTTTTTTTCCTGATTTGCTGTTGCATGGTCAAGCACTACGTACTGGAGACACGACATGCTGAGAGTCATGATGGATGCCAAACATGTTGGACTCAAATCCGATTCGTCAAAATGTCGATCAAAGGATGTTTCGAGCAAATGCTTCTTTTTACATTTTCCCGAAACGATACATTATAGTGAAAAGAATGGTGCAAGAGAAGGAGAAAGAAGAAGAGGAGGGGAGGGGAGGGGAGGGAAGACAAAGGGCAAGAGACTCTGCAGTGTGGAGGAGAAGAGAAAGATCGGGTACAGTAGTTGAAGATAAGATGTTTGGATTCGAGAAGGTAGTGCAAGAGCGACGGAAGCCCTGTAGAAAAGAAACCTCAGAAAGAGATAGTAAGAGGGAATGTGCTGAGAAGATACGATACATTACGATACAGGATGGATCACCATGGTACCAGACATGCACGAGTCGGGCAAGAGAAGATGTACAGCAAGAGCACTAGAAGAGGTGCCAGAGAAGAGGTGGTGGAGTACCGATAGCAGAAGGCAAATAAGGAAATAGAAGGAAGAGAATAGGATGAATAGGTTTGGTTTTGTCATGTTTTGTCCTTGCTGTTGCCCCAAAAATGATTATGGAATATCATTGATGGTTTCTATATGATCACTTGGGGGTTGGGGGTACGCCAACTTAGGTGATGTTGGTGCATGTTCTAGGCACTGTTGCGTTATTACACAAGATAAAGATTCAAGAAGAAAGAGAACCCCCAGATACATCCAGATACAAGACCCCCAAGATAAGAAGGGGAGCTCAAAGAAGAGCAAAGAGGGGACCCAAATCCACACAGCTAGAAACTGCTAGACACTTGCCACTCCTATGGAACCCATGGTTCAAGACACCCATGACATTGCCACACATTGCTTCCGCTTCGAAGAAAAGCTTCCAAGAAACTCCACCCGCACGCGGTTACCAGTGATGAGCATCGAAGTCCATGTCAATGCCGGAAATGCACAGGTTGACATCAACTACGCAGACATTTGCGATCCTGTCCTGAACGGCCCTGCTGCTGAGCAACAGTGCAAGGAGAAACTCTCCCGGCTCTGCATCGCTTCTTTGTTTCGTATGTATGTGGATGAAAGCAGCACGTGTTTGTCTACGCATGAGATTGAAGTAGTTTGTACTTCTACAAACTTGTGATAGTTGAATTATGTTAGATATGTAGGAGATATAGGCCTAAGTGTAAAGTTTACTAAGCATATCTATATCTGAATCCATATCTGTTAGGTATGAAGCCACCTGACCTGCCTCGTGCACCAGCAATGCCATTGTGGCAGACTTGCTGCCACTGCTTGCAGCGGGGTGGTGCCAAGTGTCCAGCTGATCGTTGTCATCCTCTGTATCCCTCCTGCCTTTTCTCCCCTTTCTCATGTCCCATTCTATCTCGTTTCCTCATAACTTTCCTCATTTTCATGACTTTTTCATAGCTTTTCATGTTCTCTGATTGCATTTGTATGCATTTGTTAAATTCATTTTTCAAGTTTGGGCTTCCCCCTCTGTTGGGTGAGAGCCTCTAGATTTTACTTTTTTTCTGTTCGCTCTTCCCGGGGAATTTGTGGAATGGTAATGTGCCAAATTGGACTAAATGTTTAAAGATGTTTAAAGCCTGTCGCTCCATGTGAAGTGCTGAAGCCATGTTGCGATAGGGTCAGTCCTTTTCAGAAACCAGAAGCCTGCTCTTGGGATCTCTTGGGTCCCTCACTCCAAAAAAGGCCCTCTTCAATGTCTTCAAGAGGTGTCACTTCAGTCGATTCTTCAAGACATGCCAAGAGAGTCCTTAAAAGTCCGCAAAAATGCTACAAGAACATGTTTAATTTGGTTGACAGTAATTGTTTGTTCATCTTTTTTCGTTTTTGTTCATCTTTTACATCTTTCTTCATTTTTTGGGTCGAAGGAATTGTTTTGGGCTTCCGTTCACAGCGGTGTTCCATCCTCTTCTCGTCGCTCGCTGTGCTACTTCAAACTGTGTCTTCGAAGCTGTTTTTTGCATACTTAAAATATCTTGGAATTACATCCGTTGAAAATCGTTGAAATAAAGAGCATGTTGAAGCGGACTCTGAAGCGAAGTTCATGGGCGGGCGCAATAGATTCTGTGTGTCTTTGGTGAGCAGATTTGGCTTTTTGGCAGGTCTTCCCCCAAGCACATTGGCCGCATGTGGCTGCATCAAGGCTGACATGTAAAAGAGCCATGGCAGGCGTTGTTCAAGCGCACTCGTAGGTTTTCACCTGCTTTGCACAATGCGCATCTTTTCTCGGGCGTCTCGTAATTGCTGCGGTTTTTGTTCGTTCGTTGTGAACGCGCTGCAGCTTCCCTACTGCTTGCGCTCTAATGGAACTGGATCTGCATCTCTTTGCGCCCTTCGAAAGTGGTGTGGCAGGAGTGCTTTGCGTGATGGAATCGCTGTTTTTTTCCCGAGAGCGCCTGCGAAGGGTTCTTCGTAAAAAATCAGCTGTATATCTACATCTGTACATCATCACATCAGCATCATCAACATCTGTACATCATCACATCAGCATCATCAACATCTGCAGATCTAGATCTTCTCAACCTCACATCTGCAGATCTAGATCTCCACAACCTCACATCTGCAGATCTAGATCTTCACAACTCACATCTGCAGATCTAGATCTTCACAACTCACATCTGCAGATCTAGATCTTCACAACTCACATCTGCAGATCTAGATCTTCACAACTCACATCTGCAGATCTAGATCTCCACAACCTCACATCTGCAGATCTAGATCTCCACAACCTCACATCTGCAGATCTAGACCTTCACAACTGACGTCTGCAGATCTAGATCTTCAAACTTTCACATCTGCAGATCTAGATCTTCACAACTCACATCTGCAGATCTAGATCTTCACAACTCACATCTGCAGATCTAGATCTTCACAACTCACATCTGCAGATCTAGATCTTCACAACTCACATCTGCAGATCTAGATCTTCACAACTCACATCTGCAGATCTAGATCTTCACAACTCACATCTGCAGATCTAGATCTCCACAACCTCACATCTGCAGATCTAGATCTTCACAACTCACATCTGCAGATCTAGATCTCCACAACCTCACATCTGCAGATCTAGACCTTCACAACTGACGTCTGCAGATCTAGATCTTCAAACTTTCACATCTGCAGATCTAGACCTTCACAACT
>VSDK01020118.1:6245-26181 GCA_009767595.1 Symbiodinium kawagutii | reverse complement strand
CGTTTGGTCTTGGTACGTTTTGTCTTGATACGTTTTGCTGTCTGGTGCGTTTTGCTGTGGTACGTTTTGCTCTGGTACGTTTTGTGCTGGTACGTTTTGATGTGGCGCGCTTTGTCTTGGACCTTAGGTTGTGGTGCCTTTTGCTCTGGTATGTTTTGCTGTCTGGTACGTTTTGACTTGGTACGTTTTGCTGTGGTACGTTTGGTCTTGGTACGTTTTGTCTTGGTAGGTTTTGCTCTGGTACTTTTTGCGCTGGTACGTTAAGTTGTGGTGCGTTTTGCGCCGGTACGCTTCATCATCGCAACCTTCCCATCATTTTCTTCGACTTCATTATCATCACCATCATCTTCACCATCATTTTCGCTGCATCTGTAAATCGATCCGTTATTATTTTCGCTTCGTATATTTGAGGCTGCTATAACATCGCTTTTTTTCGCTCTCGGGCCAACCGTCGTCTAGTTCCTCATTTCCCGTTTGTTTGCACTTCTTCGTTTACATTCCATTTCCTTATGTTCAGAAGTTATTTCAATTTTCATCTTCTTGCGCTTTGGCGCTGGGAGTCTCGCTTTGGGAATGCTCGATATCTGAAGCTCCTGCCCCAGATTCTCCAAGGAGAGCATCCCACAGCTCACTCCTACAGTGCTGACGTGCTACACGTGTGCCTTCGAGGGCTGAGGAACGCTCCACTAGACTCTATACTAACTCTATACGACGACTCTATACGAGCACCAAGAGTATCACAAGATTGCACAGGAGTGTCTTCCAAGAGCACATTCCCCGCTCCTGCCAGCGTGCCCTTGCGTCCACCAGAGTGCCCAGGAGTGTCACACAAGAGCTCCTGCCCAAGAGTGGCTTTCATGGGACCAGATTTGGGTATCCAACAGTGTCTTCCAAGTAATCCTCCAAAAGCATCTCACAAGCGTGTCCTGCAAGCGTGTCCTCCAAAAGCCGCTCGCGGGCGCTGGAGAGTGTTTCAAGATTTTGCACCCTCCTCCAACAGGATCATTTCAAGCATTTCCACGAGTGTCTCACAAGAGCGCGTCAAAAAGTGCCTCACAATGTAGTTTGTAAGAGCAACTTCCAGACAGGGTAATGCAGAAGAACGCCATACAAGAGTAACCACTGAGAGCATCTTCCGATATTTTTCTTCAAGAGCTTTGCGCAATTGTGTGTGTTAGGATAGTGTATCACAGCACCAGCTGCCACCAAAACACCACTGCCGCCGCCACCACCGCCATCACCACCGCCACCACCGCCATCACCACCGCCACCACCGCCATCACCACCGCCACCACCGCCATCACCACCGCCACCACCGCCATCACCACCGCCACCACCGCCATCACCACCGCCACCACCGCCATCACCACCGCCACCCCCGCGAGCAGAACACTGTACCACCACCACCACTGAAGGCACCAACAAGACACCACCACCACCGCAACAGCAAAAACACCGCCACTACAAAATCCAAATCAAAGACATCAGCAAAACAACACCGCCACACTAGACCCCCCCCCCGCACCACCATCACCAGAAGAACTACTCGTATCAAAGCACCATCTTAAAAACGCAACTCAACACCACTAAATCACCAGCCCGGCTGCCGCCACCACCAAAACACCACTACCAAAACGCCACGACGCCACGCCACGCCACACCACGCGACGCCACATCACACCACACCAGGACTATCAAAACACCGCCACCACACCACCACACTTAAGTACCATCGGGGACAACAAAAAGCCACCAAAACTCTGCCACCAAATCACTACCTGCCACTTTCAAGACACACCAAAACTCCACTTCCACAAATCACGACTGAAAAAAACATCATCACAGCACCACGGCAAAAACACCACCGGAGCACACACAGGCATGCTACAGTAAGCCTTATTTATGCATGTTGCGCGAAATTCTCTTACATGAGTTTTGGATAAGAGAGTTTTGCAAGATTCCCTTTCTTTCAAGAATGTCTCGCACATGTGTTTGGCAAGAGTGAGTCGTAAGGGATCTCAGAAGAGTGTCCTCAAACAATGTTTTATATGACTGTTTAACAACAGTCTTTGGCAAGAGTTTGTGGCACATGTTCTGGACAAGTTTCATAGAGAGGTGTTGTGCCAGAGTCTTCCACCATGATATTTCCGAGTTTGTCTTGCAGATGTTTTTCTCCAGTTTCTAGCAATGTCGCACAATACTGTTTTATAAGTTTTATACGAGCTCATCATAAGAGTGCCTTCCACGGTTTCCGATAAGAGTGTGCAACGTGAGAGGCATTCGGCTTAGTCGGTTTATCAAGTTTTGTTGCTGGCAGATGCTGGCAGTATGACTTTCGTGTCCTGATAGCCCGATAGCACGAGGAGGTTCAGCGTAGTCGTAGTTCTAGGACTATCCAAAACAAGGAATAAATGTGTTTTTGATATCCTTTCATTTGGTTTTTGTGTGGTTTTGCTTAAGGTGTTTTTCGGAATCGTATTGTGACAGGAGAACATGAAGGCTGAGCTGGCTGCACTCTTGGGAACACCAGAAGACATGATCACCATCACAGCAGTTCGCCCTCGCTAGGCCAGCTGAGTGCTGTTTGTTTTGATCAACCTTGGAAGCGATGCATGACTCACTATGACTCATTGGCATCCACATGTTGACATTGCATTGCTGTTTGGTTGCGTGCAGTCCTACAGGCCGCTCTCGGAGTAAACGTCACCTTCATCAATGCGGATATGTCCTCGGTGAAGAGCATTCCAAACTCAAGGCCAGGAGACTCTTGTGCTACAAGAATACTTAAATATCTTGGAATACCCTCTCAAAACCACCCAAATGCATGAGTTGAAATCGTACGTGCGTTTTGACTATCTTTATGTTCCTGGATTTGTTTTGGGGATGGGGGGTTTGACAACGTTCGATTGTGCAGGAAGACCGATATGACTCTATGATGGTTCATCTACGATGGTTGATCCACCATGGTCCATCTATGATGTTTGATCTACAATGGTTCATCTATGATGGTTGATGCATGTTGGTTCATCTCTGATGGTTGAGCTGCGTTGGTTCGTTTGCGATGGGTCATCTGGTTCGTTTACGATGGGTCATCTATGATGGTTCATGTACGACGGTTGGTCTACATTGGTTCCTCTATGATGGCTGATGGACAGTTGTTAATCTGGGATGGTTGATCTACAAAGTCGGCTTTTTGAGACGTAACACCAAATGTGCTTGCTTCTCGCTGTAGCGAAACGCAAGCATGTCGAAAACCTAGACGTTCTGTGGTAGCACCGTTTCGAACGTCGCGTTGACGAAATCCTGCAAATACCAAACGGCTACAAATTCTTTACCAGTGGAATTGCCACGATTTGGATGATATTTCCTACAATTGACATGATAGAAGCAATGATAGAAGCATATTTTTCAGCATTGCAAAAACCACAGGAACGACAATCGCCACGTCCAAGTGATAACAGAATTTGATGAGTTTTGTGGGTTTGAAAATAATTCAAGCACTGCAACTCCGCTGCAACTCCATGTATTTGCACGGTGGTTTGTGGGTGCGCCGGTGATCTGACCTGACAAAACTTTGAAAGACTAGAGATGACAAAGTGCGCTTGGCTGTGAAGGTCGGCAATTGGTTTCCGGCGAACTTGGTCCATTTCTTCACAGACGAAAGGGTGCTTGGAAGACCTTCACGTTGAGCAGACAGAGGAGCAAATTGAGTACGGTTGAAGGCAAATCATGAAAGGTGGTGTATGAACCATACCTCTCAAGGCAACTTTCTTAGTTCTTTTTTAGACTTACTCTATGGTGGATTAGGTCCAAAAGACCCCTCTGCAGATTGGCTATTTGCGTCTCTAAGTTCCCATCTTTGTCAGGCTCAATATTGACATCAGCCTCCTCCTTTGCTCCCTTCCTCCTTTCCCCTTCCTCCCCTCCTTACACTCCTTCCTCCCCATTCCTTCCCATCTTGGAGACCAGTGAACCCAGTTGCTTGGACTTTTTTAACATGACATCATTCAAATCCCCCCCCCCCCCCCGGGATTTTGAGATCTTCGAGCAATATAAGAATTGAATAGAATTAAATGTTGTTTTTGTTACGCATGTTTCCATATGTTTGCGCATGTTTGTGGACAGTGTTCATCCCAGAGTACAAGTGCAAGATCTACTAAGGCCTTGTGCCCATCAGACAAAAGTCCTAGCTTTCGCTTACCACTTTCCACCCCTGGGCATCAGGATGCGTCAAGTATTAATGAATTATTGTCATTGTCAGCATCATTACCATCATGTTTTTCATCATCAGAATAGGTATATGTATATAGCAATAATAATGATTAACATATAATAGTAATTATCATCATCATCAGAAGCTTAGTTTGTCTTTCGCATTGCACTCCGTGTGTTTTCAAATGCATTGCCCTTTCTATGTCCTAGATTATTGTGGTCAGGACATCATCATTTCAGCCCATCATTCCGTATCATCAGTGTCATTTGTCTTTGATTGAGTGTGATGACAATCATGGATTTTGTTAGATGTAGTTGTAAAAGTCATCCTTTGACATATATATATATATACATACATTGTTTGTGTATTCATGTGTATTCACTGTCATCAAACATCACTCACCATGTAGTATGTACCATCACTTTCATCATTACATCATAATCATCATCACTTCTCGTCTACATGTCCGATTCTTGTTTGTAATCGCATGTGCTTTGCCAAGTTCGTCATCCTGAAGTTCATGATCATCGTTGTTTGCTTCGTCGTAGTCAGAAACGGGTCCATCAGACATTTGCTTCTCAACAACACCTCTATCGATGATGACCACGAGCGTCATCAAACATCATCTCATTGTCGCCATAGTCGTTCACACTTTCGTTGTCGCCACCTTTAAGGTCGTTGTTGCCATGATAATCATTATCATCATCATCATCATCATCATCATCACCACCATTATCATCACCAACATCATCATCATCATCATCATCACCAACATCATCATCATCATCACCAACATCATCATCATCATCACCAACATCATCATCATCATCACCAACATCATCATCATCATCACCAACATCATCATCATCATCACCAACATCATCATCATCATCACCAACATCATCATCATCATCACCAACATCATCATCATCATCACCAACATCATCATCATCATCACCAACATCATCATCATCATCACCAACATCATCATCATCATCACCAACATCATCATCATCATCACCAACATCATCATCATCATCACCAACATCATCATCATCATCACCAACATCATCATCATCATCACCAACATCATCATCATCATCACCAACATCATCATCATCATCACCAACATCATCATCATCATCACCAACATCATCATCATCATCACCAACATCATCATCATCATCACCAACATCATCATCATCATCACCAACATCATCATCATCATCACCAACATCATCATCATCATCACCAACATCATCATCATCATCACCAACATCATCATCATCATCACCAACATCATCATCATCATCACCAACATCATCATCATCATCACCAACATCATCATCATCATCACCAACATCATCATCATCATCACCAACATCATCATCATCATCACCAACATCATCATCATCATCACCAACATCATCATCATCATCACCAACATCATCATCATCATCACCAACATCATCATCATCATCACCAACATCATCATCATCATCACCAACATCATCATCATCATCACCAACATCATCATCATCATCACCAACATCATCATCATCATCACCAACATCATCATCATCATCACCAACATCATCATCATCATCACCAACATCATCATCATCATCACCAACATCATCATCATCATCACCAACATCATCATCATCATCACCAACATCATCATCATCATCACCAACATCATCATCATCATCACCAACATCATCATCATCATCACCAACATCATCATCATCATCACCAACATCATCATCATCATCACCAACATCATCATCATCATCACCAACATCATCATCATCATCACCAACATCATCATCATCATCACCAACATCATCATCATCATCACCAACATCATCATCATCATCACCAACATCATCATCATCATCACCAACATCATCATCATCATCACCAACATCATCATCATCATCACCAACATCATCATCATCATCACCAACATCATCATCATCATCACCAACATCATCATCATCATCACCAACATCATCATCATCATCACCAACATCATCATCATCACCACCAACATCATCATCATCACCACCATTATCATCACCACCATTATCATCACCAACATCATCATCATCATCATCATCATCATCATCATCATCATCATTGCTCAACCATGCTCAACCATGCTCAACCTATGTGGTATAAAGTTAGGCATCATTATCATCACTGTCCGCCCTGGTACAATAATAGCAACAGCTACCATCATCACAATTATCATCACCATCAGTGCTCCTTCTTGTCAGGGGCTTCACTGGGTCTTCGTCCAGTCTCCGCAAACGCGCAGATGAAAGATGATGAAAGCTCCTTTTCACGCGCAGATTAAAAACATGATCAATTTGAATCAATTTGAATCAATTTGAATTAATGATTGAAAGTGTTGAAAGCTCCTTTTGTATCCTTTAATTCTGTTCACCCAAAGCTTTCAATGTCCCGTTCGTGCAGGAGGATGATGATGATTGAGGGCAGACATGCCCAGGAACAAGCTGACGACCCTGCAGACCGAGGTGGGGTGAGAATTCAAATTGCAGAAGGATGAAGGAATTGGAATGCAATTAGAATTCTTTTTGAATCTTTCGCATTCGAATTCTCACGCTGGGAATGTTATCAAAATATATCAAAATATTTTCCCAAGAAGTCTACTGAAGTGGACCGTGTCCCTCCATGCAGTCAATGTAAGACGTGTATTCTTTCAAGATCTCAAGGCACTTTGGCTTCACTCAATGTGACACCTTTGATCAACGCGAAGGAACCAGTTTGACATAGTTAAAGAATGTTTAAGATATATCGACATACATTCTAGTGAATTTATCCTACAGTAAAAATGTACTGTATACATTCGTATCCATTGGCATCCATACGTATCCATTCGTATCCTCTACTTCATTGCTCTGCATTGTACGTATCTTAGAATTGATCAAACCGACGATGCCAAGTAATCTTCATCTTCCTATTTTTTAAAGCCTGAGCTCTCCCATCCAGTTGCTGTGGTTCCGCCATATGTTTTCCCTTTGCCAATAATGATGGAATCGGAGAGATCCAAAATACTTACTGACTGTATCACTGTATCAATCAAAACTTGGCAAGCTTTCAGGAACATGTGTTGTAGGTTTCATTTGCATGCAGTCGTAAGTCACATGTAAAGATAATTTCTTTTGTGGCCGCGGATGTATGGACTTCCTTTTTCGCCGTTCTTGCAAGGAGTTGGCCAAAATCGCAGACACAAAATGGACAGATGCGCCCTGACGAGGAGAAATCCAAGAACATGGACGAGAACGTGGTCAAGAACGTGGACATCGACGCACAGTGCTGGAGTTTTCTCTTGAAGGCGACCATTCTTAGTGATGGCCCGCCCAACTGCAAGGCTGTTGACTTTCTCATTTTTCTGCCAAGAAAACCGACACAGATTTGTGGCTGTTCAGGTGAAATCCAACACACTGACTGACGCCAAAGCCCAGGAACTCACCAACAAATTCATAGGAAAACAATGGTTAATGATAGGGGAACTTGGAGGAACAAAAGGCAGCCTTGCAGCAAGAGGATCTCGTTGCCCTCATCCCGCCCTTCCTGCGACGACTCTCGGGTCTCGCTGCAGGGGTGCAAAGCATGGAAGGTGAGGATGTGTGAGAGGAAAAAGATGGAAAAACGATCCACATTGCAGATCCAAAGGATTTGAATTATTCCGTGTGCCAAATGCAATGCAGCTACACTGTGCCTTGCAGCTACACTTTGGCAGCTACACTTTGCCTGGCTTAGCACTTTTGGCTTTTTTCGACACAGCTACCTAATTAGTCTCAAAGGACAGGGTTTTTTGTTCGATCTCTCATTCCAAACAAGAAAGATGGTCGTCAAAGGTTGTGAAGTCTTTTGAACATTTGAAATGTCTTCAAAGTTTTGCAATTCACGTTGAAGCTGATGCCTGTGGCCCGTTCACTCTTCTTTAGATTACGCAGGTGTTGTCATTTCCCTTCCTTAGTGGCCCTGTCATGCTGCTATGAGAGCGCCACGGAAACGAGGCAAGTGATGTCTAACTATTAGTTATCAATATTTCATAAATTTTCAAAATATTTCAATATGCTGTTCGTATGTTTATGCCTTCCATGTGCTTGCTAGAAAGCTGACAAGAAATACACCTTGACAGGCTGGATCCTTTTGGCGACAGCATGGCTTGTCTCCAGGTTTGTTGCCTCACCCTTAGTTGACAGTGGATCCCAAAGCGGGGTTGCAACTTACACAGTCGAGAGTCTGTTAGCGATCGAATTGTTTGTTCATGAAGCAGCTATTGGAACAATATTGGATCACGTTGTGGATCACGAGCAGAGAAGCCATGGAGATTTTTCGGTGTTTCCATCCCAGGATAATCATCACATCTCATGGCACATCTCATCATTTGGCTGAAAGAACTGGCGGCTGCGACCTTGGTGGGAAGATTGAGATGTGCCATGGACAGCCCGGACTTGCCATCATGACAGATTATGGCTGCATGTAATGTGACGTTGGTGAACACTGTTCGAACATGTTCAAACATGAGCCAGATAGCTCAGGACATGATCGAAGCATGGAGCAGAGATGGCAAGGAGTTGGATCCAGTGCAAAAACTTTCCAAAACACCAAAAGAATGAAAACCAAGAGTAGCCACAGCTGTTGATTTAATGAACTGCCATCGTCATCCTGTGCTTGGACTTTGGTCACAGCTTTGAAGGGACTTAAGACACTGGAGGACGCAATGAGGACAGGACTATGGCGTGATCCTCATTCCAGAAGGTCTCATTGAGTGCTCAGCTTGGAGCTGCTCATGGATGAAACATGCCAGTCACTATGCGTTTTCTGTTTCTCTCAGAGCTGAGGTTCCGAATGCGAAGCTTTGATTTCAGAAATCAACGACCAGTTTGGGCAGCCAGAAATCCAACCAACACAGGAGGCACGGTCAACCCATGCCCGCAGGGGAAGAATTCCTGTGATCTGCGAGGGAGTCCCGTGATCTGTGGAAATGGAGATAATTTTTGTGTTCTTTGAATGTGTATTTCAGCATCTCACATATTGAACCTATGACATAGCATGCTTGTACAACCAGTCTTATATTGAAATCAATTAGCCAGATTGCAAAACATTCTTTTGGTTGCCTTCCCTTTTAAGCTAGCTTTTCTGTTTAGCTGTTGCGTAGGTGTTGAATTTCTTTCTTTAACCAAATGCTACTACTTGGAATTCAAGCAATGTGGAACTTTCGAAAGGAAGAGCTTCTCGAATAACACCAGACCATTCTGAGCGTCCTTTCCAAAGATAATGCTGAATGCTGCAGGCCGGGATCGCTTTTGTACGGGCAAAACAATTTGCATGACTTTGCGACACTCAGATACACTGAAGTGCTTCGGTCAACAGTTTCTTCTCCAGAGTTCGTTCACATCTATGATCATTCATGAAACATCACTCGCCAGTTGGATACAATATCATACTATAGTTCATTATTTGTGGATAGTTAGCCATGGATCTGTGCAACTGTACCCGCTGGATCTTGAGCCATGCCTAGCCAGGGATTTATCCGGGCTCAGCTTCTCCTTGACCGTGATGACAACGTACAGGACTGCAACGACAGGAGACAATTTGAATGAGACCTGTTAATAAGATTTAAGAAGTTGAATTTGAATGAATTTGAATCTGCTTCTCTTCCAAGATTTCCATGCTGGAAACCCATTGAGTTGCAAAGTTCCATGCTGGCTGCAACAGGGCGAAACGAACTGGAGAAGCGAAGATCTTCTGAGTTTCTCGGCATTTTGGTGAAAGCATGTAGAAGTGAGGCAAACAATTCGACCTGCAAATCAACTCCATGCATTTGAATACGAAGGTAGATCGGCCATGCAAGACTCTTTGTATTTGTCATTTGTCAACTCTGCATCATGTTGCACTGACATCAGAGCGGCATCCTTTTAGATTCTTTGTATGCGAACCCTTCTTGACAGAAATTTTGATTCAACGTATTGCTACGTTCAGCCAGCATGTTGGGCACATAGTTGCGCAGTAAATATACGTACATATATATATATATGTATGCAACGTTCATAGCCAGTTCTGCTGCAACCAGTCCTTTGTTGCATGTTGTTTCATGATTTCTTCACCTGACAGGCATTGGGATACACCACATCCTGCTGGTGGGCGCATGCGGGTGCCTTCCCCAGGTCAATGGCTGTGGCCTCATTGCCAGCGTCAAGAACTTCTTGGTCCCAAGGCAAGACCGGCAAGACGTAATTGTTGACGCTGTATGCTGCCCCTCCCCGGGAAGGCCTACCAAACCACAATGAACATCAATGAACTATATATTACTAGTATACTGCAAATATATTCAAGTATATTCAAACAGTATAACTAACAAATCAATTACTGTACTTCATATGCTGTTGAAAAATGATAATCTGCATCCCTCCGTAACATGATTTTGCATCGCTTTGACGGTGCCAATCACATCCTTATGTGTCATCGAAAGGCGGAAGGGCAAGGGTAGTCTGCAAATACGTCTCCATGAATTTTGTGAAAACAAACAAGACACCACATTGCTTTTGTGAGCACAAAACCGAGACGCCAATCTACTCAGGGTTGATCACATTTTTTGTTTGCCAAACAGTAACAACTACTCATGTGTTTCTTGTTTGAAGTCGTTTGGCAAAAATACAAACATTTTACTTTCCCTTCTTGAGTTCTTTTTTCCATGTTGTCAATGCCACTGCTCCATTACTTTATGCATCTTTGGTAGGAATTGATCCGTACTCCTAGTAACACTAAGCTACCTTTGAACTGTGACTCGTACTCGGATTACGCTTTATAATTAGACCCTGCGGACAAGTAGAAAGAAGATGTGCTTTGAGAATTAAGCCCTTTGCAAAATATAGAAGAAAAGCTGTGTGTTGAAAATTAATCCCTTTGCAACATATTGAAGAAACGATGTGCGTTGAAAATTACGCCCTTTGCAAAATATATAGAAAAGTTGCGCGTTGAAAATCAAACCCTTCGGAAGGTAGAAAAACATGTGTGAGGAAATCAAATCTTGCAAACATGTAGACTGAAGATGCGCTCGGAACATTGATGAACCCGTTGAAAAATTTAGAAAACACATGTGGTTTGAAAACCAATTCCTTTGGAACATGTAGAAGGAAGATGTGCGTTGAAATCAACTCTTTTTGAAACTGTAGAAAGAAAATGTGCGTTGAACATTGAACTGGTTTGAAAATGTAGAATTCCATGTTCATTGAAAATCCCTTCCTTTTGAACATATAGACAAACATGTGCTTTGAAGATTGAACTTTCTGGATAATGTAGAAGAAATGCGCCTTGAAAATCAACTCCTTTTGAACATGTAGAAAGAAGATGTGCGTTGAACATTGAACCCGCTGGAAAATGTAGAAAGAAGATTGAAATCAATTCCTTTGGAAATTATAGAAGTGCTTTGAACATCAATTCCTTCGGAAATATAGTCTAGAAGATTCGCTTTGGAACACACATAGAAAGCAAATGTGTTTTTGAAAATCAAGTTATTTGGAACATGTAGAAAGAAGACGTGCGTTGAACATTGAACCGGTTGTAAACATGTGAAAACAAGAGATGTGCCTTGAACATTGAGCCCGTTGGAAAATATAGAAAACACATGTGGTTTGAACACCAATTCCATTGGAACATGTAGAATGGAGATGTGTGATGAAATCAATTCCTTTGGAAAATAAAGAAAAAAATGTTGAAATCAATTCCTTCGAAACATATAGTATATTAACAACATGTGCAGTTTGATCCATTGCATTGGAACATGTAGAAAAAATGTGCGTTGAATTCAATGCCTTTGGAAAATTAAGAACCCAGATGTTCTTTGAACAGTATTCCTTCAAACAGGTAGAAACAAGATGTGCGTTAAAGTAAGTTTGTTTGGAACATGTCAAAAGAAGATGTGCCTTGAACATTGAACCTTCTGGATAATGTAGAAGAAATGCGCCTTGAAAATCAACTCCTTTTGAACATGTAAAAAGAAGTTGTGCTTTTAAAACCAATTCCTTTGGGAAACAAAGACAAATGTAGACAATGGATGTTCTTTGAACATTGAACCCGTTGGAAAATTTCAAAACACATTTGCTTCGAAACTCAATTCCCTTGGAAAGTGCAGAAAGAAGATGTGCCTTGAACTCAATTCCTTTTGAAAATGTTGAAAGAAGATGTGCGGTCGAATCCATTCCTCTTAAAGCTGTAGAAAGAAGATATTCGTTATATCCATTCTTTTTGAACGGAAAAGACAAATGTGGTTTGAAATTCAATTCCTTTGGAATATGTAGAAAGTCAATGTGCGCTGAAATCCATTCTTTTTGAAACTATAGACAAACATGGGCCTTGAACATCGCGTTTGAGGATAATGTACAAGAAATGCGTTTTGAAAATCAAGTCCTTTGGAACATGTAGAAGGGACATGTTTCTTTAACATTGAATCTGCTGAAATATGTAGAAAACCGATGTGGTTTAAAATCAGTTCCTTTGGACAGTGTAGAAAGAAGATGTGTGTTGAAATCAATTCAATTGGAAAATGTAGAAAGAAAATGTGATTTAAAAATCAATTCCTTTGGGCAGTGTAGAAAGAAGATGTGTGTTGAAATCAATTCCTTTGGATAATGTAGAAAGAAGAGGCGTGTTCAAATCCATTCCTTTTGAAACTGTAGATAGAAGATGTGCATTGAAGTTGTGAATGCAATTTGTGATCACCCTGCCTTGTTGTATAGCAGTTTGCTAGACCTACCGAGGGTTTCCCAATGTCCTCCACTGTCCTACTTGTGCAGCTTGATATGCCAGAAGCAAGTGGAGACATTGCTGGATCGCTTTGCAGAATCAAAAGCTGGAGATGATCGATGATCAAGAGGCCTGAATCCATCATGGCATTTTTTTGAACTGAGTCTCGATAGTTCTTCTGTGCGTGATTTGTGCGTTGTTACACTTCATGACAAGCCCACACAATGGTGGAAGCACTGAATGGGTCAGCTACCTGATCCAAAAACGAACCTGTGTTGGTCTATTGTCTTGTGTTTGGACTGACGTACAGGGGCCTCTCACAAGCCGAGTACCATAACTGAGTAGGTCATGCCATGTTTTTCAAATGATCACGTACCATGTTTCAGATGGGCATTGGCGCCAGTTTTTTTCACCGTGAAAGATTTGTAATTCTGTGGTACAAACAGACATGATATGCACTGGTGCTCGAGCTTTTTGCCGAGTAAGTCCAAGTGAGATGCAAAGTTCATGCTTTCTTGGGGCTCCAAAAGGATTCATTTTTCCGCACTCTTCGGCTCTTGTTTGTACCATTGAGTTGTGGCCGTTCAGAGGTGCTGGATGTCATCAAGAAACTGGCCTGGTTCTGAGATTGCACTGACGGAAACCAGCTTTGATTGGACTTCTGCTTGTAGGAAGTGCATTGACTTCCTAGGGCCTAGAGATTCTTGAGAGTAAGCATGTTTCTCTCCCTGGCTTGTTTTGTTTGTGACAATTTGCTGTATATGTTTTGAGCAAACTTTTTGACATGGAGAAAAAGTTGCATAGAACAGAGCGCCTGATGGATCTTGATGCTGTGGCACACTGAAGACATCTAGCTGTATGTCCTTTGGAAGATCCGGCCTACCACACATGACCCGTACAATTCCCTAGCTTATGCTTTGTGAACACCGGATTGTTCATTTACATATCAATGGGCTGCTAAATGTTGTTTTGTGAAATATGGATGTTTGGAATAGTATTGCTTGTCCCTGCCCTGGTGATAGCCACTACGACTATATATATTTATATGTTTATTGTAGCCAACACAGCATAGTATGAGTACATCCACAATCACCAGAAAAGGTATGCTGCCAAGACGGTTTCTTTGTTGAAAAGTTGAAAAAGTCGGATCTGTGTCCTGGTTTAGGGGTTACAACGGTACCATCTATGGACCCACCAAAACTGCCTGGAAAGCCTTCGGCATCAGAGGACCAGTGGCGATTCTTCAAAGCTTAAGCCATGGAGCGTTTGCTGAGCCCGGGAACCTGGAAGCAAGAGTGTTCGAGGGCTGTGTGGGAGTCTCTGTCTACATTTGGCCAAGAGGATATACATCGGACAAAGCAAAAACATCAATGTCTCATTGTCCAGACTATGTTCTCTCTATATATATTTTCAGGACATGATTTGAATCTGATTGACGTCAACTCCGTCATATGCCTATATAAAGTACATGTGCAGTCTATGCACATATATATACATGTAAATAATATGTATATGAATTTATGCATTTATGCCTTTACATGTGCAAGTTTCTGGATGTCCAGCGCTGATACCGACCAGTGGTAGTAACTCCAGACCATCATTCATCTATCGCTGTGTTGGTCCGCATCGTGTATATACACCTATTCTTTGTTTCCTGCCAGCAATCAATATGGTTGGGATTCCAACACCTGGGTCCAATAGTGTATAGGGGTTGTTGGAATTGTATATCCGCAGTACATTGCGGAAAGAATCCAGGCGCCAGGCACAGTCAAGCGTGTCTTTCAGGAGGTGGACTGGCTCAAGGACCCGAAGCGCCGCAAGTAGTGCTTCAGGATCCAGACGTGACCCCTCCCACTTAGAAGGGCTCACGTCTGGATTCTGAAGCACTACTTGTGGCGCTTCGGGCCCTTGAACCAGTCCGCCTCCTGAAAGACACGCTTGGCTTAGCTAGGGTTTGCATTCTGTGCAAAGTGCTCCTTAAGATACAAAGGGGTCACATCCAGAAAGGATTGGGTTTGCTTCCTTTGAAGCCAGGTATATCCTTATACCAGGGTTAGCAGCGGCAACAAGCCGTCGTGCTGCATAGGACGCTGTTCAGGAATTGTGAAAGAGATGCCATAACTTTAAACAATTCGAGTTGACAGACAATAGAATTTGATAGCAGCGAAGCGCAGACTAGGCGAATGCCAACCATCGGGGCAACGGGAGGGTTTGGGTGCGGTGGTTTATTTTAGGGATCAGGTAACTTCAGCTAGATTCTGACACCGTCTTCTTCAAAGCAGCATTGCAAGGCCGACCGTCTGCGACTTCGTGACTTTGATGGGTCTGAGTGCAGGGGGGTAAGAGGTCGCAAATTAAGACTCTGTCTTTTTATAGGAGCAAAGAAGAGAGAAACAAGGGGTCGGCCTTGCAATGCTGCTTTGAGCAAGACGGTGTCAGAATCTAGCTGAAGTTACCTGATCCCTAAAATAAACCACCCCACCCAAACCCTCCCGTTGCCCCGATGGTTGGTATTCGCCTAGTCTGTGTTTCGCTGCTGCACCGAGCAAGGGCAGTGACGCTGCTGACCCATACCCAAACGCTCCTCCCGCACCATTGCCTTCACAAGCTCGCATGCCCCTGAGCCGCTGGACTGTCTTGAAGGGGCTCAACCTGTTGGTTGGTCTCTTCTTGTTGGTCCGGGGGTTCAGGGGCGCGCGAGCTTGTGAAGGCCATGGTGTGGGTGGAGTGTGCAGGTTTGGGTTGGCAGGGGATCTGTTCCATTGCCCGGGCGGCAGTCGAGCACAGACAAGGCGGGGACTGCCTTCGGGGTTACGTGGGGTTGGTGGGGATTGGTTGCCGGTAGGGGTTGGGCTGGATGGCTCGCAGCTCGAGTTGGGGGAGGGCATTGGCCCTCCTTCCGGCTTGAGCGGCGGGCCCACCAGCCCGGCACCTCACTCCCGGCCCTGGCTGCCCCCGGATCGGGTAACGGGCTGGTCCCCTGACATCGGCGACTCTTGTTCATCGCGGCGCAGGGCTGACCTGGGGGCAGCCAGGGCCGGGAGGAAGGCACGGAGAAACTTAGGACCGATCGACGCATCAGATTTTGCGATCTCTTCACCTTGACCGTAGCAAGCAGAGTGAATTTCAAAATGCTGCATTTCAAAATTTTGTTTTTTCAGTTATTGCTCATGGATTTTTGTTAGATAGGTGCCAGCCAGCAACATTCTGACAAAGGTGCAACCAGAGCAACAATGTGGAAGAATAAGTGGATCAGGATCTTGCCTGAACGCCGCTCCAGAAATTGGCATCAGGTCCGCAACAAGGTTTGATCAGTGCTGGTAGGCTATTCAGTCCAACGAGGAATTTGGACGTGTAAGTACACAAGGAACATCATTCTTTGCAATGTGCATCCATTGAAATCCATCATTGCGTACTGTTTCATTGTTTACGTCTTGGATGAAAGGTGCCAAGCATTGCAATATTTGTCGGCAAGAGACGCAATTCGGCGCGGTTCTGTCAGCCAAAAAAGGTCTCCCTAGCGTGAGTTGCCATGACATCAACATTCCTGGAACCTTTTGCTTGATTGTTGAAGGTGAATGCCTGAAGTGCAAGTTCGATTTTCTCACCATGGCTTTCAACGACACTGACGCTTGAAATTGCGGGCTGTTGGCATGAACATGCATGAACTACCTCTAGAGTTTTGTTATGCTCACTTCTCCATGAACCAAACTTTCTCGTTTCACTCTGCCGTAGAAGTCCAAGAGAACCTGCCTTGCGCAGGCTGCTCGGCCTTTTCAGGCTTTAAGAGGATTGCGTTTTAGGAGCCACAGTGACTCACAGGTTCAGCTTGACCTTGGCTTTCGAGCAACTTCCTTAAGCAAGTCTTGACAAGTATGTGATCTTGGATTTCTTGACAACTGAGGAATCCTTGGGCTGTTTGAATTCAATTTGAGCCGATGAATTGGTTTGTTAGATCATTTTCTGTCCATGTAGATAGTCTACATGCATGTGACATGGGCAGGTGTGTGTGTGTGTGCGCCATTGCTAGTATCAACTTGTTCAAACGGCAAAACCAGTTGTTTGGCTTGGCTGTGTCCTTATCCTTCTTTGCTTTGCCATGTTTTGCCAATAATTTTGCAGAATTTTTTAGGACACAAGTCGGCTGGCAACATATTCATTCATAATTTGCTGGACCTACTGAGGGTTTCCCAATGTCTTCCATTGTCCTACTTATGCAGCTTGGTATGCCGGAAGCAAGTGAAGATATTGCTGGATCGTTCTGCAGAGCTGGAGATAATTAAGAGGTTTGAATTTATTAAATATTGTTTTTGAATGGAGTCTCGATGGTTTTTTCTGTGCATGGTATTTGTGCGCTATCACTTCACGAAAAGCTGATGAATCCTGGTGGAAGCATTGAACAAGGCAGCTATTTAGATCCAAAAACGAAACCGTGCTGGTATGTTTTTTGTGTTGGACTGATGCGTAACACCCTGTTACAAGCCGAGTATCATGGATGAGTAGGTTATCTCATGTTTCTAGTAACAATAGACCACGTTTCAGCATAGCCCAAATGTCTAGAATGTGATGGGCATTGGCGCCAGTTTTTTCACCACGAAAGATATGTAATTTTGCTGTACAAACAGACATGGTATGCACTGGTGCTCGAGTTTTTTGCCGAGTAAGTCCAAGTGAGATGCAAAGTGTACGCTTTCTTGGTGTTCCAAAAGGATTCCTTTTCCCGCAGTCTTTGACTCTTGTTTGTACCATTGAGTTGTGGCCTTTCAGAGGTGCTGGATGTCACCAAGAAACTGACCTGGTTCTGAGATTGCCCTCGCGGAAACCATTTTTGATTCGACTTTTGCTTGTAGGAAGTGCATTCATTGACTTCCTAGGGCCTAGGTTGCTAAATGTTGTTTTGTGAAATATGCATGTATTTCTTGCCCCTGCCCTGGTGATAGCCACTACGACTATATATATTATATATGTGTGTGTATTACATATGTGTTAATTGCAGCCAACAGAGCATAGTATGAGCACATCCATAATCACCAGAAAAGGTATGCTGCCAAGACGGTTTCTTTGCTGAAAAAGTACTTGCCCCTGCCCTGGTGATAGCCACTAGGACTATATATATATATATATTATATATATATATATATATGTGTGTGTGTGTGTATTACATATGTGTTGTTGCAGCCAACACAGCATAGTATGAGCACATCCATAATCACCAGAAAAGATATGCTGCCAAGACGGTTTCTTTGTTGAAAAAGTACTTGCCCCTGCCCTGGTGATAGCCACTAGGACTATATATATATATATGTGTGTGTATTACATATGTGTTAATTGCAGCCAACACAGCATAGTATGAGCACATCCATAAGCACCAGAAAAGGTTTGCTGCCAAGACGGTTTCTTTGTTGAAAAAGTTGAAAAAATCGGATCTGTGTCCTGATTTAAGGGTTACAACGGTACCATCTATGGACCCACCAAAACTGCCTGGAAAGCCTTCGGCATCAGAGGATCAGTGGCGATCCTTCAAAGGTCAATGGAGAGTTTTCTGAGTATTTGAGGGCTCTGGGGGAGTCTCTGTCTACATTGAGCCAAGAGGACATACATCGCAAATAGCAAAAAACATCAATGTCTGGACATGATTTGAATCTGATTGACGTCAAGTCCGTCATATGCCATCACGTGTATTTGTTCTTTATTATGTATCAATGTACATGTGCAGTCTATGTAGATATGTAATGTATATATAAATAGTTTGTTTCATGCCTTTGTGTGTGCAAATTTCTTGATGTCCAGTGCTTACAACAACCTGTGGCAGTAACCCCGCACCACCATTCATCTATTGTGTACACCGGTTCTTTGTTTCCTGTCAACCATCAATTTACAGTAATTAGTTGGCATTCCAACACCGGGGTCCAATAGTGTAAAGAAGTCGCTCGAATGGGGAATCCGCATGTGCATTGCGTAGTCATGCGTGGATTGGTTCAAGGGCCCGATGCTTCCGAACCCCGTTCTTTTCAGCCACAATGATGTGTGCAAGATGACGTACTTGTCGTTGTCCCCAGGTGCCCATCATCAGTCAGGCACGCGTGGGCAGAAGGCACAAGGGTTCAGCTTCTTTGGAGCAAGGCTGTAGTAGGCAGCCATCAGGAGTGCCAGTGGTAAAGCGACGCGAATGTCCTGTAAGATAGGCGATGCTGGTTGTGGTTGGGATGGTTGAGGCCTGTAATTTGGCAATTCCAGGATTAGCATGCGATAATCATTTCAGGTAATACTGCTCCGAGAAGTTTTTATAGATCTACAACAGACGGTCTTGCCAGCCTCCAGTCGGGGGTTTGGGTTTATTTTCCTCAACCCATCGACTAAACCAATTGATATTTCTATATCTTATTTTATGACTTTTGGGATGTATGACTAGATTCACGGTCAACATCGACGAGCAGGAAGAACCAGCTCAAGCTATAACACTGAAGAAAACCACCATCCTACATCAATATATGGAACATGTTTGCCTGGCAGGGATGTACCTCTTTTGGTCATGCAGGAACAAAAAGGAATTGCGATGTCAGAATTCCCACAGATTGTGATGTCAGATGGTCCCGGTATTTCCAAACTTCCGACTGTCATGCATGGCACCGGGACCCGCTAAGAGGTAACACAGATCGCTGCTGCGATGGATCTGGCGCTGCAGGCAGAAATCGTCAACTCTGTAATCGACCCCGAGTTATATCCAGACCTGCATACCATCAATACCTGGTTTTTCTTGTATATTGGAAAACCGCATTATATCACTCTTTGAAGAAAAGAAAGAATTTTTAAATGATATTTATATATAGATTTAATATTTATATATCAATATAATAAATATTTATATTAATTTAAATATTTTTATTTTATAAATATTTTAATTTAAAAAAAATATATATTATATATTAAAATAAA
>VSDK01020115.1:16506-46478 GCA_009767595.1 Symbiodinium kawagutii | reverse complement strand
CACCACCACCACCACCACCACCACCACACCCAGCAGCCAGCTACAAACCTGTGAAGCCGCCAAGCTCTGCAGGAAGTCTTGCAACAAAGAGGCTGGACGCTGGACCTCCCAAAGGGGAACTCTGCAGTTGATCGCAACGGCATGGCATCCGTGCAGGTCTCGCTGTAGCGGATAGGTGCGTGCATACTCAAGGTCGACTATACATTTAAAATCACTTAACATCACCTAACATCACCCAACATCACCTAGTATCACCTAATACAAACTAACATCACCTAATATCACCTAATACAAACTACTATCACTAAAAATGTGATACATCACGTTACATTCGATACAAACCAGCCACACTGCATCTCTACAACTAGCTGATTTGGTGTTGACGCAAGGCCTCAGAGCAGCTTTCCTCTCGGCTCTCCACTTTGGGCTGACCTGTGAACAGAGCAGCAGCTACAAAAATTTAGGTAGACTTGTAGCTGACTAGCTTATAGTGGAAAATTTCAGTCTACCTGATTTTCCATTATCAACTGCTGGACTCAAATGATGTTGACCTTCATGAGTTTTCCACATTGTAAATTGTAAAATAGTCTTGTTCAGTCATAAATCAAAACGATACAACAGATTTTGGCCACTGGACAAGTGAAACCTTTGCAAGCAGATCGAAATGTGACCTGAGAAACAAAAGCACTTGCGTGCCATCGTCAGTATTTGCAGGATTCCCAATATTCCTACACGTCCATACGTTCATTGATTCCAATAGAATGCAACTGTTGCTACTATAAAGCCTATCAAGCAGCTGGATCACCATCCCCTGATTGATAACAAATGCGAACAATTGAGGATCATCACTTCCCCTTGTTGTTCGTGGCTTAGTATCAACTAAGGAATTTGACGGGAAGTACACCCGAACTATCCAAACCGTTGATGCAGCCACGAATTCGAGGTGAAGGTCGAGCATATCATCCAACTGGGGACCAGGATATCATGGTATCTGGTGGCAGGCTGCTGCTGCATCAATCTACCCATCAGGACGTTTCGATTCTCAATGTTGTTCAGTCTGTACATTACATTCCTTGACATTGCATAATTTTGTTATTTAGCAACATGAAATAACATAATATAACATAACAGAGCATACTATAACATATGCCATAACATAACACACCATAATTCGATTGTGCCGGGAAATGATAGGAACACATCTCCCTATACACTGGGCCGGTGCCCTTGTGCCACAGCGGTGGCGCAGGGAACAGCTGTACGGCTGACAAAATCATCTCTGCCGTCATTGGCACGCAACATGTTTTCGGGGGTCGGTGCCTGGCAGGAATGCCAACCACATCAACAGGTGCTAGGGGAAAGATGAAGGAATGATGCCTCGGAATCAACAAACAAATATAATTCTTCTTGTTGGGTCTCAACCCATCTAGGATGGTATCATGATCCAACGTCAGAATGGACAGCTCACTTATGTACATCATGCATCTAGCTAAACAATGCCGAAGCATCCCAAAGCCTTCACGGCCGTCGCGATACTTTCATCTCTGAGGTGCTTCTACTATTTCTAATACAGCTGAAGCACGAAATTCCAGAAACAACTGAAACAAATCCGCTTATAAACACCCTACCACACATGCCTGGATTGTTTGTATTGGTTAGAAATCGTGGTAGTTATACGCGCAAACCCCCCAGTTCGCCCACAGGGCGAACGGGGGGGGTTTGCGCGTAATAGTTGATGGTTTATAGTTTTAGGGTTTTAGGGCTTATGTTTTTAGGGTTTTAGGGTTTATGGTTTCAAGGTTTTATCGTTTTTCTCAAAGGTTTTTAGGTTTTTGGCTTTACGGTTTAGCTTTTTAGGGTTTATGGCTTATGGTATTTTAGGGTTTTAGGGTTGTATGTCTCCAGAATGCAAGCAAAACACAGGTCAAGGACCTGCGCGCGCCGTCAAGATACGCTTCATGTCACACATGTACATTGTGTGCCGTAAAAACCAATGTTTTTTGACGTTCCAAGATGCTGACGACAGAGGCGCGGGCAAACTGGGGTGTTTGCCCGTAGTTATACTCTGTTGGTTACATCGCCGGCCCCCAACATCTTCGCATCCGGCCTAGCGCCAAGACCTCTGGCTCCACTTGTTGCTTTGGATATCTTAGAGATCTGGAGCAGCGGTTAAAGTCTGGGCAGGTTTTGATGGGGAGCATGTTTATAGAACTATGATTCAAAAAAGGATTCATAGCTGTATACTATAAACTATGACTTATATAACTATACACTATTCCTGGTTTATACGAATCTGATTTGTATAGCTGTAAGCTGGTGCACGTATGGTACTTGCATATATAACTGAGAAATGTTGGTTTCTCAAAATTAGGGGTACCCCCAAAGTCATCCAATATTAATCATTTATAGTAACAAATCAACCATTTCCGACGGTATTTTGAGAACCCCCCTATGTGACTTGTGTGACAAATGGTTTAGCAACCAATGTGACAAATGGTTGAGCAACCAATGTGACAAATGGTTTAACAACCAGTGCCGAATTATATGGTTTAAAACATATCAACAATTAAAAAGTACAAAATGGTATAATCTCCAACAATGGTAGTCAATGTTGACAATTTAAACCACTGAAATGCTTAAATGCTGCAGGATGGACAATTCACTGCTAGTTTATCAACTCATACGATCAATGAGAATATGTACTAATGACTATGGTCCTGGGGAAAAACATATCATGTATCTAGGAAAAAATGTGAACACTTGCTGTCGATAGTGGGCAATGATGGTTGGAAATAATTGAACAACAATTCTCGGAGGGGAATGTTTTGAATTGATTAATTATGAAGGGTTGATGGTGCACAAGAATTGTCCATCATGGTTGTGTAACATGAGACGATTTGCCATATTATAGAACCATCATGATTATGTAGGTGTTTCTCAAAACTAAAATAAAATAATCAATGATTGATAATTAGTAATAAAACCAACCATTTTTTGGGATTCCCTATTTTGAGAACCCTCCATGTGGCTGAGGGTCAATACACTGTACCCCAGGCTGTTCACATCCGAACAATGACCCTGTACTAGGCTTCAGCTGTTGGGACGTGTTCACTGCACCTACCCATGGCGAACGCAGGGATGGTTGGTGGCGCTTGACCCATATCCATAGGTTCAAAAATCTTCGCCAAACAGTGATGGGAGTTTCACCAACTTGGAGCTCCCGTGTCCATCTTTTGACACCTTGAACCTTTGGTGCCATAATGTTACCCAATTGTTCAAACCAACATGTTCCGGCACCTTGATGGCTCTTGCTCCGTGCTCCCTTGGCTCCCAAAATGACTCCCCTGGGAGCATGGGTCCTGGCAAAGGCCCCCACGTGCTGGGGAACTTGGGTCTGCTGTCATTAACCCTTTGAGGCCAACGAATCATGAACCAACCACTTACGATAAGGAGTCATCAACCTGGTTGATACCTACCTGCTGTGTTCTGTTATCATTCCCTACGTTTCCAGTCACCATTGTAGTAGGCAACCAACCCCAAACAAAAATGGTCAAAATGGTAGAAACCAGCTTGTCACCTACTCTAATGGCAACTGGAAGCATCGGGCTTGTCAATACTAATAACCAGCAAGTAATAGCTTATCATTGTTAAAAGATTTTCTCTTGGTCAAACATGTGTCGTTAATGATGATAGTACTGGCTGGTTAATCAACGACATTGCTAATTATGGCTTGGCATTTCATGGCTAATTATGTACAGCAGCCATTACTGAAAGTAACCATGAGTGACAGTGACCATGACTAACAGCAACCATTGCGAACACTAGCATACTGTAATCTATTTCTAGCACAATTACATGGTATCTTAACATGGGGATCGTTATCATTACAGTCCTTCCTGCGTATTGCTGTTGCATTTGTCTCGCTATAAACCAGTTGCACGAGATCTTGATCGTATTTAACCATAGTTGACCAGCCAAATTGCAGCAGTTCACTTGAACAATTGGAACCAATGAACAAACCATTTATAGTAAAAACAAACCATTTTGGGGGTCCCGATTTATTTTGAGAAACCCCATGGAACCACTGCGCGTTCCGAAAATTGAGAGTCCCCAAAAATTGCTTGGCTCATTGCTGAGAAATGCTTAATATTGAATGATTTGGAGGTCCCCGAACAGCATAGAAACCACCCGCTGGGAACCATTTTGAACCTGGAGATCACTTCACCCTTCGTTCCTAAGGCGCCCAGCGCTACCCTCAACACAAATTGCGCCCCCACCACGCGTTCCCGGGTCCTGGTCCATGAGCTGCCGAGCAGCGGCCAGGGCAGCCTCAGTAGCAACCTATGGATCAACCAAACTCAGTGATGTATGAGATACCGCTGAGGTTACAACTGGTGGTAATATTTACAATATGGTGAAGCCATAGGGGGCCCAAAATATGGTTGGTTTATTACTATAAATGACTAGTAATGAATGATTTGGGGGGTATCCCTATTTTGAGAAACCAACATATACCATTGGTTATACAATGTATACTTATCGATTGTAGAATGCTTGGTAATAGTCTCAAATGGTTATATCTTTATCATGTACGTATATATGATTGAAACTCTATCCATTTGTAGAAAGAGTTCCTGCTAGTGGAACCAAACCCAAGTATTGGCATGTATTGGTTCTATACTACTCTCTTTTTGCTCACAGTAGTAAACAACCGTTGGTCTATACCCAACAAAAAAATACTTGCATAGTGGAACCAAACCAGAGGGATACAAACCAATATTGTTTGTTAGCTTGTTCACCCAATGTTTGTTTTGTCAAGTTTCTATACCAAAACAAAACAAAGGCAAACAAGTGGTTCTGTGATCTCCTCACCCACAATACAATTTGTCACTAATCTGGGTGTAACTAAAATGAATGGGTCGTATGAGCCAAACACTCGACGGCTGTGTAAGAACCAAGAACAGTCCAGTTATTCAATCACAACTGAGTAATTGAGAATGGTGATTCTGTAGTTTGTCCAAGGGCATTTCCGCAGTTTCAAGCAAGAACTGATAACAACTACGATGTTTGCATTATACATTTTAGGCTCAATTGTTGAGCAAGATTTCTTGTTTTCCAATGTTCCTTGAAGTGACACTGGCGTCAAAAGACCTTTACATACGTATGCACACGGCAAATCATGTTTTGATAATAGAACATGATGTTTGGGTAAATAAAACAGTTGATGCAGGACTATGAATGTACTTGACACGAACGTCCTGTTGGCCGCAAGAATCCAGAGATACTTCAGGGGCACAGTGAAAATGCGGGGGATGCGTGCAACTCCATTGATGTTAGCAACACGTTGTTGTCGTTTCGTCCACATGGTGGTTTCTAAAGCCATTGGGGTACCCGGTACCCCCAAATCATCAAATGATAATCATTTGTTAGTAATAAACCAACCAAGTCTTTGGAGATCCCTATTTTGAGAAACAATCATCTGGGGATTTCTTTGTAGCGATTGTCAAGCATCTAAGCACGAACATTTGGTTTGTTATGGTTGCATTGCTATACCTGATTATCGCAGCATGAGCACTCCGGTTGGCTTTTATTCTCTATCGTCAGTAATCCATCTATCAATCCATCTATCAATCCATCTATCAATCCATCTATCAATCCATCTATCAATACATCATCAACCCCTGTTGATAATCCATAACACCGGGCTTGCCCCAAATCATTGCAGGGTGCTGCACCACTGGGGTCTCTGACATCAGCTGCTGCTCTGGCTGCCTGTCAGGTGAGACTTCAGCGATTTCCCAATGTCAGCCTAGGGCTATGCTCCCAACCATGCCATGCCAGCTCCTCACTATATACTACTACAAAGCCAAAAATGTTTTTGAAAACAGTGATTTTGCAAACATAATAAAGTTGAACATCTTTACAATAACTGTTGCAACATCTTATGCAACTTGAAAATCAAAATTAATTAACATAAAGATCAATATATATATATACATATATTGAACTTGAAAAAGTAACTTACTTAATCTGTTGAATACCATATTGAATAATTAAGATCAATATGTTGAACTAACTTTTAATCAAAAACAAATTTCACAAAGTTCAACTTGGTTGAACTCAAACAAGTTTTACAAAGTTCAAGATCTTTGGAAAAGAAAAACAAGATCTTTGGAAGAATATCTTTTACAAAACTTGTTCAATAAATATGGTGGTTTCTCTAAATAGGGGTACCCCCAAATCATCCATTAATAGTTATTTATAGTAATAAACCAGCTATTTTTTGGGCCCCCTATTTTGAGAAACCACCATATGTTTCCAAAGATCGTTGGAAAAGAAAACACCTTTGGATCGCCCCGCGCCTCGCCAGCCGCCTTGGCGGCTTCCACGGAAGCCATGGCGCTACCGGCGCTGCGGGGACGACTGCTGGTGGCCTGGGCAACGCAGCGCGTAAGGCGCATGGGCAACTGGGTGGTGCCTGGTTGGCACCTGGAAAATTCTATGATCTTTGAAGGAAAACTGTGGAGTTTATAGGTTTTTGTAGGGTTTCTGGAGGCTTTTACAGATAGGTTCATGGGTTGTCCATAGAATTTCATGATTCTTGTGTATGTTTATAGGTTATAGTTTATTTGGGAGGCTGAAAACATACAAGCTCATCTTTTTTAGGGTCTTGGATTCATGGCAACAGTTGATGGCTGTCATACGGCTGTTGACGCAGCCAATCACCAACCGCCGGCCGACCGTCGTCGAATCGATCCAGGTTGCGCACTCCAGGCGTGCGCAGTCGCGTGAATCCATCGGAACCCAAGAGTGGATTGGAAGGACCTCAGAATCAGCAGCGACAAACCCGACTGAACCACCCTCTTTGAAGGAAACTCGTGGGGATTACTTGCATTTAATTTAGGAACTGTGCTACCATATGCTAACCAGCAATAGCCAGCAATGGCCATGTACCCCCAGGAGTTTTCAAGCTTGTCAACCCAGCGAGCAATCGAGGTATCTATCATCACAATAGGACGTATTGCAAGCCCGCTTTTATACCCAATGGCCACGATCATACTGAGCAAATATCTCACCACAACTTTGCAGTGGTTTAGATTGGTTTAGTGCAATGGTTTATGCTCCCCTATCCATCTCAAGGATGATTCGAGTGTATCCCCTACCCACTTCAGCTGAATCAGCTGAGCTGTTCGACTAACTGCAACGTGTGATGTGCTGAAACCACCAAGCGACGAACCTTTGAATGGGAAATCAAGCAACATCAAGCAACCTGTGGAACCTTTGGAACTCGTTGCAACAACAGGCATCTGATAAATATGAATTCACCTTGCACCAGAAGAATCACAATAGAAACTCCCATCTTAGCAAGTGCCATGGGTTCGGTCAAAGTCAGGATTATACCGTTGGCTGAGCAATGACGTGTCCATCCCATTCAAGTATCCTACGGATCATCAGATCATACTGCCATAGATTAATCAAACAACTCGTGCTCGCCAAATCATCATGTCACAAATCCATACTAATCCCTTCTCCCTTGAAATATGGGGTAATTTTGATCATTGCTATCCATGATTCATCAATGACCACTAGCAACCATTGTCAATCACATTTTTACGAAACGTTTATATATTACAATTTTCAAAACCATAAGCGAAATCACAAAAGGTGGCTAATAGTTGGCTAACAAAAAAGTAATAACAACAATCATCAATGTTTCTTCAACAGTGACAATTATTGTTTCACTGATATCATTCATTACTCAACCAACTTTCAGCAACTATTTTTCAACCAACTATGAGTAACAGTGATCGCTATGGGTAATTCCCAATAATCATTAATTAATCAGTCAGTCAACCAGATATTGTTCATAACTAACCTAATGATCTTGATCCTTGGGACCTAGGGATTTGAGCCGCCGTGATTCCATCCTCTGAGTTAGCGGCCATGTGAGTCCTCCCAAGCTGCCTATCGTGGCCAATGGTGTAGGGAGCGTATGGCTGACCACCCCCTTTATCCTCTGAGAAAAGATACCCTGGAAGTGTAAAACACCATGTTCAACAGGTACACCAGCTCTGAATGATCATCCGCTTAAGCTTAGTTTCCTCGAATATATTCATGTTTGATGCCGGGTAACAATTGGTGCCCGCAAAAACCAAAACATATATGGGATGATGGTGCACGCCTAGAAGTTGAGAGTGACTGGAAGGGGAAAGTCTGTGTTTTTTGGGAGGTTAGCCCTGATGTAATAAATAGAAGTAGTCGTATGATTGCTGATGTGATTCTGAGCATGATTGTTTCTTCCTACTGTTGATCATGTGCGGTGGACTACCAGCATGTGTTGCTTCTTGAAGAATTGGGTTTCCACTCTGAACCGAGTATGATGGAATATGTATGATGAACCCCTTTTCAGAGCCAGGATCATCCGGATCAACTAGCTGCATTTGGTGGGGAAGAAACACCAGATGGGGCAGTGGTGGTTGTCCTCACAAATCTGGTGCAAATCGGACTGTTTGTGGTGATTGGAATGAAAATTCTATATAATTCTATGGCCTAGTGTTCAGTTGAGGCCCACCATTTCTGGTACCATCGTCCAGCAACTTGTCTCGCTAGCCGACCAAGATCTGAATCGTCACAGCAAATCACCTCTGCCATCACTCAAAGCATGCGTTTCTCCACGGCGTGAAACTTTCGTGACCATGGAATAACCATTCATCTTCGTTATAGCTATAGAATAACTACTAATTTACATTATAGCTATGATGGTTGTTATAGCTATGGAATAACAAGCTATGAAGGCACCGATATACAACATATTCGATGGCTATGCCGGTACCAGCTAACCAGCTGCCCCAGTGGCTGCTGAGCCCCTCGGTCCTTTTCACTCCTTCCTCCCCGAGCGGCGCCTCTTCTTGGTCCCATGCAGCCTTGAGCCGGAGATTTCAAGGCTCTGAAGTCAAGGAAGATAGCTTTGGGTTAGCATTGACGTCTCATCATCCAATTCCAAGAGGGAAACTGTTCATCATTTCTAGGAAAGAATCATGATTCCAAGAGTGAAACTGTCCACGGTCTCGCAAGTTTCATTCAACGAAAACATGAATTGAACGCTGGAACCGTCCGTTGAGGCGTGCACAATTCATGAACAAAACGCAACACCACAGAAAAATTGCGTGGCATTGGCTCCCTGCAAAACGTTTAACGTTTGTTGATGATCCGGATTCACAACACATTCTCGGGACAGTTTTCTGGTGCAGGGGACAGGACAAGGTTCTCTCCTATATCTCATAATCCCAATCCGCATTGGAATCAACACTAGAAGACTTACCCCAAAAAAGCTTTTCAGCCAACCAATACTAGGAATCTAAAGCAGCACTTTGTTTCCACTAGCGGGACTGGAACATGCTGGTCTCTGACACTACGTGATAGCAGATTAATGATGGACTCCCCAAACTACATTTCGTCCAAAGAATCTGCATCTCCAAACTGTTGCAAAGCTACCGTCCATTGGGCATTGGGTGCATGTCATCACGTCTCAAAGACTTTGGATTGCTGATACCTTGGCGACGGACCAGTGCCAAAACCGAGCAGTCTTGACTGGAATGGGGAACCTGCCGGTAGTTCAATCAAAAATAGTCAGCCTACATGATCACTGTTTTGATCCAATTCCCTGCGGCTGGCAATGCTGATGTAGATGTTCCTCAAAACAGGCAACCTCCCAAATCATGCAGTATTCATCAACTATGGTAGTAAATCATCCAATTTGGGAGGTCCCCTATTTTGAAAAAAAACAATGTCATGACTCGATCGACCCATCAACTTCTCGCTGAAACCCTGGTGTTCCACCTGGGGCTGTGGATCAAAATTACTACACAAAAATGTGCTCCCTATCAAACATGATCATGGTCACCACCCCTAGGCCTATGAGAATAAAATCATCTGGCCTCCCCATGTCACCATCCCTAGATTAACAGCGTGCCACCCGCAACCCCTGCCTGCCACAAGGGAGAATCCAAGGGCTGCCAAGCAGGTCGACCCTGCACACGAGACCGGAGGTCTGGTAGTTGAACACATGGATACCATGCGTTTTAGTAATGTTAACCCTGGATTAATCAACCCCTGGTTGATTCATAGGGGGTATCCCCTAAAAGCCTTGGTTTTCCATTGGAATGGTAACCCCCCCAATGAATCAACCTAGGGTTTATTAATCCTGGGTTAACATTACTTCTTAAGCAAACTCCTCGACTGGACATCAACTGACCATCAACTAGCCATCAACTAATCATCAACATACCATCAACCAACCCTCAACTAACCAGTAGGGCTTTCGGTTCACATGCATGTGATTCAATTGCCTCTTGTGCATGCTGCATTGAGCCTGAGTGGGTCTATGCTGGCACTTTTGAACTTATGGCGTTCACATTCCAAAAAAGGTAAAGTGGACCATACACGGCTGTTTGAACATGAACTACTTGTCCGGGATCACGGTCATTAGCCAAGAGTTACCTCAGCCCTGCTTTTCTGTGCAAGTGCAACCATCACTATACCTCATACAATACAATCCCCTTCAATAGGTACGACTCTTTATGCCATCACCATTATCATTCCTCATAACAAAGACCATCACTTTCATAGTCCCTATAACTGTCACCGCAACCGCCATCGTTATTCTGACGGTGAGGATGAACCACACCTATTGTATGGAATGATCATTCAATGGTCAGTTGCAATGATTATAGTGGTCATTACACCCACAATTACTATTCACAAATTGTCAAATGTTGATCATCCCTACAATCGTCACTATTTTCAGCCATTTCTATCATTATACAACCGACACAAACTAATTGATGAATCGATTATTAACTACTATCAACTATCATCAGAATCACTACGTATTTTATGTAGAACTTGGTCACAAGGAAAAATGAACTATAGATATTGATCGCTGTATTTTTGGTTAAAAATAGTTATAAATTATATACATTACTTCATCAACGTCATCAGCAAGTGAACACCAGCTAAGACCTGTCACCCATCCCGCAGCGCCGAGGGAGTGAGGAAGACTGCACGGCCACCGGGCACACCCATGGCGACTAGCCGCTGATCATGGGAAGTCACGAGACTCCAGGGTTTTCTGGAGATGCCAGGCCCTACGAGGTTGGTGAGCCCCCATTCACCGTGGTTAACATTGGGGATTTGTGGGCAATGATCCACGGCAGAATCATAGACAGTTGGTACTTCAGATCGTTTTGTCCAGCCTTAAATGATTGGTTCCTTGAGTGTCTTAGCTGCGAATTCTTTGGACTGCAGGAGTATCTTTGGTGATTTCTTGGTGTTGGTTGGGTAAACACGTTGGTCGGTTCCGTGTTGGGAAGAACCTATATGAGAATCTTGGGGCAGCCGAATGAGTCAAAACAGCTGCGACAAGAAATGATTTCGGGTCAACGCAGTTTGTACGGCCACGTAGGCCCATTCCACAGGCATGTCCAACACTTGTCCGATGTGACACCGGTGCACCCCACGGAAGTGAGAGGGAATTGATTCTGCAAGGAAAGGGCCCAAAATCCGCCATCATTAACAACGGTCCACCATTAGCGCTCTTGATCGACCACTAAAGACTTGGGCGCAGCAAACTCCAGGGTTTGAACAGGTTGCAAATCATGGGCCTAATTACTGGTTCATTCCCTGTTCCGTCCTTCAGGATGAATGGCGATGATGAGGTGCAGGGTCATTTGGCCAGCTCATATGGATTTCTCAAAATAGGGGACCCCTAAATCCTCCAATATTAACCATTTACAGTAATAAACCAACCCTTTAAGAAACCATCCCTATGGGTCTGCCACTTGCTTCAGGAAGCAACATGGACTTCGAACGATTCCTTCTCAAATACGCACATCCTTTGTCCTCCCTTTTCAGCGTTGCTGATTCTCGCGAATCTTCCGTTCTGGGGCGGCACCACGGTGCCAAACGAAACATTGGCCAACACATACCTTGGCCTGCTCAGGCCTTAAAAGGTATGTGAACTAAGCTCACATATGCAAAAATCATTAAATCATGAAGTCATTCAAAGTCTCACTAGGTTCTTGAGTTTCTGAGGAATGCGGATGCAATAAGTTGCAAGCACTGTCCTCGCAGCTTTCACAAGTCCAGGATCACATGATTGGCACGGATTCCTGCATTTCTTGTGGCCACCCGAAATCTTGACTCAACTATCCCATCAGGAACGAACAACGCTAGCAAATCAACGCTGGACGCTTGAATTTTGCCGGTCCATAGCCTGGTACCCATTCACCAAGAAGTATCTACTTAAAGAAACAAACAACTATATTTATGTAGAAGCTGTCAGTTGGCGGGTAGACTGTTACCTGATGGGTATAACAAGTCATGGACGAGCACTAGTCTGTTTCACATGTTCCATGAGCAAGTGATGCATCACACTGCTGGTGTTTTCGCAGCGCTCCCAGCTGAAAGTCAGTGGAACTTTCAAGCATGGTCAAGTCTAGTCGAAACCCTTATGAGCATCAGTATGACCCACAACTAGCATCGCCATTAATGGAAACGGTCAGCCATAATTGTGATCATCAATATGTGGTCAATTGCAGCCTCAATATTTGTTACATTAGCCATCATAACTACCATAGCTAGCTTGTTAAATAGTCATCACTAGCCATATAGCCATTATTAACGGTTATTAGCAAGTATGATGGCTCAAGTTCAAGCCTGGAAAAAGGACCATGACCATGAGGACTCATGAGGCGACTTGTCAGCCCTTTGGATGAATCATCACTATCCGTGGGGTAAAGCTTTGATTAATCCCGGATGGTCACCCATTCCCAGTTAGTAAATCGCCAGTGACGATAAGCAGGATGGAAGTATCACTGTTCCGAATTGTCTAGGTCGCCTCATTCCATAACTCAAAAACCATGTTCTAGGTCTAGGTAAAGCATCATTCTGGTGTTGCATATCATCTTACTCGGAGCAATGATGAGTGGCAGTCAATGAGTAAATTCCCATTTTCAGGAAGAAAAATGAGGAGAATGGACTTCGAAGGGGGTCAGGCATCACTAGAATGACTGACCACTGTCAATGGACACCACTATCACGAATAGGGAAATGATGTTCAACCAAAAATATAGGTTAGTTATTAATTTTCAAGCAAACCTATCACTACTTTGCGTGGAAGGGTCAATCATCGTTGTGAATGTTTGTATCCCAGGGACTTCATGGTCAATGGTACTCCATGTGTGGCAGTTTTGCCTATATGTGGGTCATCTCATAGGTAAATACTGGTAGATTCATAGGTTTAGTTGATGGGAACATATGCAGGAAACCCTTCTTTTCACCAACAATTGCAGGGATTCGTGGAGATGTCCATTCAACCATTTTTTGGATAAACATAACTTGGTGGCTTATAGATCCCTTGCTAAAAATATATTTTTAGTGGTTATATGGTAAATCAATCGAATCCCAAAAACACTAAAAACCTAAGTTAGTGGGTATAAGCCGTCCAAATACCGTACATGGAGTATCTGGGTAGTATGCTGATATCAACGGCGAAGTTCGATGTACTCTGGTCATCTTGGTTGACGTTCAATGCCCACGTCTCTGTGCCAACTTTTGCCCATGAAAATGTCCCATGTTCCCATGTTAAGCGAGAGATGGAAACAAATAGCAAATGGGAGTACCCCAAAATCATCTTGTACATTGATCATGATTAATTAGCAATAAACCATCCATTTTCAGGGTTCCAATTGAAAACTATGCTATCCTCGTTCGTCTTGACACTTCTTTGTTGACTCACAACAATTCCGCCCCAATGGTGATGGTCATCCCATGTCATCCCAACAAACCACTTCTAAGGAACCTTTGCACTGACAAGAACGACCAGCAGCTGAGCAATTGAGCAGTGGGCTCATGGCCACGGAAAGTTGCACATTCATAGGTATAGCGTAAAGATCTGCACCTTCTGTGTGTCACTCTCGGACACTTGCGCATTCATTGCGTTACCAAACCTCGGCACTGCAAACAATTCAACCAGTTCAAATCCAACCATCAGAAAACCTGTGTGCATCTCACATCAACCACCAAAAACGACTACCGTGGACATGTGGCAAACAAAACACATGACAAAACGGGCACATTGGGGTTTTGGTCCACGATGGCATTTTCTCCCTGAATGGGCAAGGGTAACCTCGTAGTAAGCCCACGTTAAGACCGTGTTTTCAATACCTTGGCAGTACGTCGAGGCCGAGTTCCCCTGCTAGATATGAGAATGATCTGATATTCTACATATGGAACTCCTAAGGATCTGGGGCATGCAGCAGACGGAAAATCCATGTTTTTTTCACCACGATCCCGATATGACCAACCAGATTGTATCTCTGCAGCTGGAAGAGATGGTGTGTTCTAGATCTTACACTGATTAGTAAATTTATCACCATGGGCAAGGTGACCGGCGCTCATTTATCAGTTGCGCATGGACCCAGCCAATTCCCATCACTCCTGGAAAATGATAATTCCATCGACACTCCTGGACTCATTATCAGACAATTCCCATCTTCAGTGATGGATATCATGTTGATGATTCCACTCCTGGAAACTAACAGCTTGGCTTGACCCTCCCTTAGGGCTTGGGTGACCAGTTTCCGCGAGGGAGGGTCAACTCGCAGGTCCATCTGTTACTTTCCAAGAGGCCAAGAGCCATGTGCGCCCCACTTCCATCCACTTGGCTGTGGGTCAGTTCACCCTGTACCCCTGGTTCCCCTATGATTAAAATCATAGTTTTCTCTATTATTGTCGATCATTATTCCCCATTAGTTGGTTGGTTAATATCGCTATGGGTCAAAACCCTGTACCCCTGGTTCCCCATCATTAACTATTGTTTTCCCACTATAACTGTTGGTCATTATCCACAATTATTGCTGGTTAATATTGACCCATAGCCATATTGACCCGCAACCACGCCCCATGTCCAGGCACCATGATCTGACCAACTTCCAATCTTCCTTCAAAGTCTCTCGGACCTCCAACACCTTGGCAGACCCAGGAAGCAGTCACAAGCTTCCATGGACCGCGCATGGATACGTATCCAAATATAATCAAATATGATTGAACATTCATGGTTGATGATGACTGTTGAGAATCTCAATGGTCAAAGGTTATCAGTGATAAATCAATAACAAGCCACCGTTAAACATCAATGGCTATCAACCGTCCATGATGATTCATGAGCGTTGCCTCAGCAAGTAGCTGGGTCGACAAATGCAGTGGCGAAATTGCAACAGCATAACGGACTTCCCCAGTAACATCAATATTACCATGTCTTTCTCGGATAGATTCAGACGAACCAATGTCTGATGGGAGAAGAACATACAAGAACAACACATGATTCCGATGTTCAAAAATACTGCTTGCTTAAAAGGCGCGAGTAATGCACAAGTGATGAACAAAAACACAAGGCGCTGATCAAAGAGGTTCAAAAGCCTCCCAACAAGGTGGCACATGGTGGCACCCCCAATAATAAGCAACTTGATAAGCCACTCCGCTATAATTACATCTACTAATTCCCCTAGTTTTGCTCTCAAACTAAATTCAACTAACAACTTGAAAAACCACCTTGAACCAACAAGCATCCAGTACCCAAGTCACTTCTCAGACTGCACCCCGAGTTGCGTGGATGTGAACAGCCACTTCCTTCGCCGGCTGCGAAAAATCACGCGCCAGGGTCGTGTAATAACTGCGTAGCGTCTGCCAGTCTGCAAGCTGTGTCGGCACGTCCTGGCACTACAACTGAACATAGCCATACAAAATCACCATCCAGTTTAGCAGTTTCACCATTGAAGCACTTCTGCATACTTAAAGTGCTTAAAAAGGAGGGATGGCCCATGGTTTTGTTCAATGATGTGTATCTCCAAAAGTAAATTCATATAATAAAACATCATAAATCAAACCATGAATCACCGGTCTTGGATGTGATTCCATCTTGAACCATGATACATCAACATAGTCCACATCATCATCATCATCATCATCATCATCATCATCATCATCATCATCATCATCATCATCACCATCACCATCATCACCACACATCCAAAATACGTTATCAACATATCCTATCATCACACGTCCAAAATAAATCAACATAGTTTATAATCACACCTCCAAAATCGGTGGTTTATCATTACTGCGGCACTGTTGTTTTTACGAATGGAACTTCTGTGACCGTGGTCGAGCGACCAGTCCTGCTGGGAGTCTGTCAGCTCAACACACTTGCAAACTTCTTGGTGAAATTTCTCGCGGGCCTGCCAGGACACTGGCGAGAAAGGCTGGGGCATTTGTGGCCAGCAATACCAAACATTGTCATGATGATCCTGGCCAATAAGTATTCCCAACATGTTCTTGTTGACGGGTATTTGAACATAGTTAAGCCATTTGTGAAATCAACAACCAAGGTTCTGAATACCGCTCGCTGGCAAACAATTTCTACCCACGGTCATCCAGCAGTCACCATCCATGACTTGCAAATAGAGGCCGCCCCAAATTATTCAAAGTGATGATCCCCACACAACTAGTCAACGCAGCGATCATCCAAAATAAGAAACAATCAATCTTGCAGGTCTAGAGGATTTGGGATGAATGCCTTCGCAAAGCTCACCAGTTCACAAAGAAAGTCGCACGTTGAAGAAAAGACAGTGAGCACCTCCATCCAGCCATTTTGTTGACCCCAAGATGATTGAGTTTTCTACCACGGGAATCTTCTAGATCCACCACCCGCGATTTTCTAATGCGCAGCAGTCATATCCCCATCTTAGTTCCCATCCCCACACCAGCTAGAACCTTGCTGTTGGACGAGCACAGTCATCGAGTTCGGAGCATTTTGTCCGCCCTGCTTTTAACTATAGGATCCCTGGGGGTATTCCACAACAGCGAAAAGGGTGATAGATCACTATAGATCACTTCCCTGATTGTCATACTTGACCCTGCTGATTACTGACTGTTGGTTGGGTCTTCAAAAAGCAAATAGAACCATTATTAATCATAATATTACATTGATTTCCAAACCTTTTTTTAAACCATTGGTAACGGCCATGCTCCACTAGTTACCACCACCATCTTCAACCACCGGGCAAAATCATGTACATTCCCGGCAACCAACATAGACCCTACCACAAGTGTATCCCTTCCGCGCGAAAACTTGTCACCCAGCCCTTACCCCGAAGGGTCAAGCTGTTGCCAGGGCCGCGCCTTCATAAAGCCATCGGTCTTCAGATCAATCCCCAGTCTCCCCGCTGCATCCAGAACCCTCCGCGCACTCCGCTGCACCTGACACCAGGGCTGCGACGACTTCTGCGCTTAAAAGTGGTACCCAAATGAACAAGCAGAACTTACAAACATATGAAGTTAAGAACCCAAATATGTTTGCATAATGAACTTATTCTCAAACATATGAAGATAAGTCATTCATGCTTAAATTCAAAATGTGTTGCTAACTATTACCACTGATTCATGAATCATTGGTAGATCTATCGAACAACTACTCAAGATAAAATTAAGTGCACAAAGAGAAACTTGCACAACAATCATATATATATATTAATCGTTGTCAAACATTTGCCAGCATCAACGTATCATGGCCATCACCGAATATGATGAAACATCTGCCAATATCACTGCATCAATGTACCACGTACGAAACATTCAATTATATGTCTAACCATGATCAACAAGCAACCACCAAGAATGATACCAGGCAAATTGCGTCATGAGTTGCTCATCAAAAATCAGTCACTAGCACTAATCACCAATAGTTCCTACCGCTAATCACCAATAGTTTCCCCTTGTCACAGTTCCAACCGAAGTTCAAAGCATTCTCAGACCACCTCATGCAATCCTAGTACTGTAAACCATTTTGTACATCCCATGAGCTATCCGCATAGGACAGTGAAAAACCGGCCCTTGAAGTCTCGAAGGGGCTGAAATTCATGTCGCACTGCAGTCAATTCCGTGGGTTTGGGCACTGAAATGGCGTTCTCAACAATATGATGGCAGATGATGGCAGCACATCAATAGCCCAAATATACGTGGATCGCAGCTGATCTTCTATGAGCAGAATCAGCAGCGATGCTCAACTATTTTTGGCAATGAAGACCCGTGCTATTGGGATCAACCATGCTGGCCTAGAATGATTGCCTATGAAAGGGAGTTGAATTATGGATCTGTTTGGGTTGCCCCGTCATTTGATCAAGTCCGAGACACGATGGCATTCGGCCGATTCTTCGCCAGCACGTGCCCAAAGATCCCCCCCAGCGCCGCCAGTAAGGGACACATGGGCCACACTGCGATGGCAGGTCCAACGAAGGCACCCGCCATGGCTCCCGCAATCCCCACGACGCTTACGACTTCCATGGTGTCTTGAGGTGTCCCGATTTCCTGCAGCGGTTGCATCTGCAGAAGCACCTGGTGAAGGTCGACCTCCTTGATGAGTTCAACAAAAACCTGGAGCGACTGGACATGGTGCATCAAGGTATGTTGGCATGAATGGCTTTCGAAAAGATGTGTTGAGTTTGCTAAATGACAAATTCAAAAAAATGTTTTGTTTTGTTGCTTTCGATAAGTTGGAGAAATAGATTGTGAGCACTCTGCTTCAACCCATTGCTTGGCACAAGATGAATTGCTCCAGTGGATACCTCTGAGTAACCAAGGTTGAGCTCCATTGAAAGTATCCACCAAACTGGAGCTGCAGCATTAGAAGTTCCAGACCCACTTAAACCCGAAGCACGACCATGGGACCATGCGGTCCAGTGACAACAGGCAGGGGCATTCAATGCCAAAGGTTGAAACAATCAGGTCCCCGAAATGGCAAACCATTTTTTCTAAGGCCGAAAAACAAATGTTGAGGGTACAATTTATGGACAATCTACTACTCATGGTGCTGCTCAGAAGCACATTCAAACTCCATCTCTGGCAATTGATCCCGCAGGACCATTATCAGTCTTGAAGGCAAAGTTTCTTCACATCTGCGAATCGCCTCTCGCACGTTCCTCATGGTATCCACGTCCACTGAGCCCTCTGGAGGGCCAAAATCCGACAGAATTTCCCATGGATATTTGTTTTGCTCTGCGTAAGCATCTGCGAGCCTGGTTTCTTCCAGTTGCACCTGGCCACAAGGAATTGGCTCCGAAAATCTACCACCGCGCAATCTTCTCATGCACATGCCGCACGTCAATGTCCGCATCTCTCTGCGACTCAACACTGCCAGTTCCTGGAAACATTCCACGCAATAGATCCGGTGCTGAGAAGGACATTGCAAAAGAACATCCGCCAAATTGGCACGACAAACAACGCACCAATCATCCCCTAAGATCTCTGCCATTTGCGGACAAGTTGCGTTGTCCTGGCTATTGTTACTGATTTGAGCCACATGACAGGGTGCATGATGGTGATTCGGGCATGTTGTGACAGCGAAGAAACGACTTTCTCTTGAAGATAAGCAGACTATGACTGCAAAGATTGCACAGCAATTCATCATTGTTCCACTGTTTCCGGTTGTGGCTGAATGTCCGTAATTCATCATTGTGTACATTATTTTCAACATATACGTATAATATTCAAAATCGATACCATGTATCATCATGTTTGATGAATGAAATATGCACCATCGACCCTGGCGTGCTATGAACATCTTTGAATGCCCAGCGTAAGAAACGAGTCGCCAATTTTTGACGACGAGCCTTTCTCATAACATCCTGGCTTAAGCTCCCGTCGGGGCGTCACCAGGTCAATTAAACTACAACAGTCTGATGGATGGTGGTACATAGAAACTTCTAGCAATGCATTGACTATGTATAGACCAGCGGTTGGTGTTTAACCAACCAATACCAACCAATATCAACCATGTCATCTTATGGATGGTGATCTATTGTTTACATTTACTATTGGTGGTCAACCAATAAAAACCATATACAATACTATCAAATATCAATGTTCCGACTGTATAGTTTGACCATAGTTTCGGAGTCTTATATCAATACAATATCATTAACCATTATCAACCATTATCTAGATATATCATTAACCAATTATTAACCATTATTAACCATTATTAACCATTGTTAACCATTATTAACCATTATTAACCATTATCAACCATTATATCAATACAATATTATCAACCATTTCCTAGATCATTCTACAAAAAATGCAAAGTTTTTAGAGTCTGCCTCAAGGCACAGACCTTGCACTAGGCTTCATGCACAGAAATGTTGATATCACATCCATATGGGTGTTTCTCAAAATAGGGTCCCCCCAAATCATCCATTAGTAGTCATTTATAGTAATAAACCAACCATTTTTGGGGGTCCCCTATTTTGAGAAACCACCATATCCGTCCATATCGCACACATAAACGGGTCAGTACCCTCCGATTTCCCCTGATCTGCAAACACCTTTGCCCTGACTGCCGGTGACCCGCAAGGCGTACAAAGAGTTCTGGTTCCTGTTCAATTACCGCCTCCTTAGCTGGCCTGGTTTTCATCAAGGGCACCTACTTCGGCAGCTTTTTGATTCCCAATGAACGAATGACCATAGTTTGAACTACACTACCACATATTGATATTGATATTCCATGGTGAAGAGTTTGACCGAAAGACCTTTGCCCAACAGTGGCTCCACAGCAAGTGGGTTCGTTCTCGTGGCCCAATGAACTGAAAATAAACTGACTAATTTTGCAATTGTTATGTGCGACCAATGGTGTTCAGGAGATGGAAAGCTATTTCTTCACTGTCACTGTGTTTATGATCCCAACTGGTTGCTGGTTTCAACCCCTATGAAAGAGATTGGTCAACAAACAATTGTTAATGACTGCTAGGGAAAATCAAAGATCTTTGAAATCACCAACCCAGTAGTTGTTTAACCCTTATTGTTGCTTATGATCCCCTATCTTTAATTAGCCACTATTAATGGTCATAACTAGAAAATGTTTGCATTACCCACCACATGACAAGTTCCTGAAAACTGGGTCCCTAGTACACCAGGGTCCATCTCTTCACGGCTGCAGCTTCTTTCACACACCGCGCGAAATCACGCGCAGCCGCAATGGCTTGGTCAGTGGTTGATGGTTGATGGCTTCAAAAGGTTGTTGGTCATCAATCCTTGTCCACCTCCTGCTCCTCTTTCCCCTCCTCGTCTTCTTCCTTCTTGACTTCCTCGTCCTCGTCCTCCTCCTTCTCCTCCTTCTCAAGCTTCTCGTCCTCGTCCTCGTCCTTCTCCTCCTTCTCAACCTCCTCATCTTCTTCTTCTTCTTCTTTTTCTTCTGGCTTTGGAGGAGGCTTTGGATTTCGACGCCCCCTTCCCCTCCTTCCGCACTTGCCTTTACCTTTTTTGCATCCTTTCTTCTTCTTGGGTTTCAAAGAATCGGAGTCCAAATTCTGCTTCTTATTGGTCCTGAGCGGCTTTAGACTTGACTCGCTTGATCGTGGTTACATGAGAACTTGAGCACATTGCAGTTTCTTGAGGCACAAACTCCGAAGTTGAAAAAACAGTCCCGGTAACAATTGTTTCAGCACATTGTCAGCCAGGACTATTCCCTACTGTCTTTGGAGATTAGAAGTGATGAAGTCACGTTAGGCCCAAAAAAAACATTGCTCACCTCGGCACTGCAAGGATGCTAGGCTATCAGCAAAAACGTCCCAAAAGCTGGTCTAAATTGAAATAATCAAACATCTGAAGTCAACCTTGCTTTCACTATGGTTGATGATTATCCAATTATCCCTTATACTCAAATCGCACCCAACATCTCCAGAACCGGGTGACCTGTTGATGAATGGCCCCAACAGCTTGCTGTTTTGGACGGTGGTTGGGCCACCATGACGAAGCGACCATGCTAAAGACGGGCGCAAAGCGCGCTGGGATGCTGGGCGACTCCCAACACCCTGGCAGAACCCGAAAGCCATGCGGATTTTCCCTTGCCCAAGCGTCTGTAAATGTGCGAGTTCTTCCTTCTCAAGCTCCTCGTCCTCGTCCTCCTCCTTCTCCTTCTTCTCAAGCTCCTCGTCCTCGTCCTCCTCCTTCACCTTCTTCTCAAGTTCCTCGTCCTCGTCCTCCTCCTTCTCCTCCTTCTCGACCTCCTCATCTTCTTCTTCTTCTTTTTCTTCTGGCTTTGGAGGAGGCTTTGGATTTCGACGCCCCCTTCCCCTCCTTCCGCACTTGCCTTTTCCTTTTTTGCATCCTTTCTTCTTCTTGGGTTTCAAAGAATCCCCCTTCAAGTCGATCCTGAGCAGCTTTCTCGGACTTGAGTCGCTTGGTCACTTGACCACATGAGAACGCGGGTACATTGTCGGTTCTTGAAGCACAAACTCCGAAGTTAAAAGATCAAGTAACAATTACTCCAGAACATTGTCAACCAGGATATATAATTGTATACAATTTATTGACAAACCCATGTCGATTTTCTAACGGCTTGTCCGAGTCTCTGTAAATATGCCATTTCATCCATTTGTGACTCAGTACAAGAGCCATCGAAGGAGCAAATAGCTTGAGAATCCTGGGGCGTCAAGGATGGTCACGACAGAAGTGGAGGATACGAGCAATGGCAGCCGCCAAATCTATTGAATCATCTTGGTTATTGTCTTGAAATAACTAAATACGTAAAAATAAGTCACTTACTTGTTATCAGTAGACAAGTGACAGGGCGATACTGAGGTAGGCATTCCATGGTGTTCCCAGGGTTGGGCTTAAATTTGTGGCACTGAATGACGGTCGCCAACAGAGCGGCGGAACCATCGTGATCAACGGGAGAGGGGCTTAAATAATAATGAAAGCGACATGAACGACACCGATTTCAAACTATAGGTGCCAGTATTTACATGGCATCGTTTAGTGACATCTATGGTCACATCTAATCCCCAAAAGATGAAACTGAGATCAAGTGGTGTTACTAGTCCGCAAGTGGTGAAGAGTCACGAGGTGCTGTCGAATGGATCAGCCGAGAGCTTACAGATTAGGACGGTGTATGGGGGTGCTGTATCTTTGTCCTACAAGGCGCCTGTACTAATCTGGCGATGTCATCTCAATTGCATGACTGAACCATCTTGTAAACTCTGCGCCGCCCACAGTGGCTTTTCTCTTGGCAGGCGAATGTTGTTTGCTAACAACCGGTATACCCTTCCCTATGCTTTCAATCACCGTACCGTTATAATAGGTACAGTAACCAGCTGGTTTCTACCATTGTTGTTGGGTGTTTGTTCCCTACTATATAGCGGTAACTGGAAGCGTAAGGTTCTTTTTGCAATGCCAACAGTGAACCCTCGCAAATCTCAAACAGTGCACCATCTGTTGGTTTCTTAATAGCTAGGGGGTTACCCTGAAATCATCCAATATGAGTCGTTTATAGTAATCAACAAACCCTTTCGGGGGATCCCAATCTTGACTGGTTGGTGGTTGAACCACTCCTATGAAAAATGCTTGTCAACCAACATTTGTTAATCATTACTAAGGAAAATAAAAAAAATCAATCAAACCACCAACCAGTAGTTGTTTAACCCTCGTTGTTTATTATCCCCAAATTATTAACAACTATTAACCATGGTTTAAACCCCCAACTAGTTGAGAAACCCCTTGTATTATTTTGAATCAATTACCAGCGATCGATGGCAAGCGGCTCTGGATCTCCGAGAAAGCAAACCACGCTTTCATCCAAACAAAGCATTACACAGCAGTACCGATCATCACGAACCTAGAAAAACGTCGTACACACTTGCATCCTGGGGTTACCCAAGGTTATACTAAATTAACAAGCTTATCCTAATATTACGATACAGAATCCAAAAGAGATTTTACCTGTTAAATTGAGTATAGCCAGTTTATTTGGTTATATCATTTGATCATACTGAATTTATCTCTAATATTAGGTTGTCCAAGAATCAACATAGATCCAGCACCAGTGTGAAGGATCTGCCCAAGAAGACCTTAACCAGTGTTGGATCTATGTTGATGGCAAAGCTTGTGATTATCGCTGTTGACGCATCAACAACCGTGGGTTTAAATTCATATCTATCAGGTAATGTTGCGGGTAGGTATATGATTATAAAGATAAACAAACCAAAAAAATAAATCAATAAATAAACATATAAATCATAAATCCATGAACCATATTGAGATTCTTACGGAAGGAAAAAACTAATAAATGAGAACTATCCACCTTGATGGAGCAGCGGAAAAATGATGCATCAGAATACCAAGCATCATTTAACCATGTTGATTGTTGTTTATCAACAAATTACAACTCACAACTGAGAATCAACTACAGATGATCATTAACAAGTATACTATAAATATCACTGACGCTAACTTTCTGTCATCTTTAACTAGAGGAAACAATCGGCGGATGGCATTAACAATCTAACATTTAACCACAAAGATTGTCAACCTGTTAGTATCAACTATCAATCATAATGAACTAATTACCTCTTGTAAATCATCCCCTACAGTCAACCACTATTGTTTTCTATTCTCACCATGAACTATTACAAAGTAGTATCAACTCCTATTACTCACATTGTTAAAAATCATCAACCGCCAACCATGAATCACAAATTACTCTCTATTCTCTGGTAAACTAACCTGGAAGAGGAAAATCCGAAAATCCACCATTCATAGCCAGTTTGCCTCAAAAAACTGGCGATGAAACTAGTTTCCAGGTTAGCTTCCCAGAGTGTGACATGGTCATCTTCAAACCGTACCTGTCGCGTCGACGCGTCCACCACCGCACCCTGGGATCCCGTTCCGGAACGTTGGCGCCGCTCAAGGCCGCCCAGCCTCTGCGAAAGTTGCTGGGCACTGATCATAGATCAGCTTGTTGCAGGATGCGAATGATGGTTGTGAATCATGCTTCCTGGTAATCATGGCGATGAAGAATGATGGATCATGATGGATGATTGATATGATTGTGGATGTGAATAATGGTTAGTGCTTGTTGATCATGGTTAATGATGATGATGGATAATGTTTTATTCCTATAGCCTTATGTCCAGTGGCGATGGAGCTCGATATCAGCCATGACCCGGGAAAAACCTTGCAACAGAGTGGCTCTTCAATACAACCCCCAATAAGCAACATGAAAAAGACATCACGCATGTTAGGGTACACGTTGTTACCCATTCGTCCCATGCATCGTCGTAGATATTTCACAAGCATAGTGATGATGGTTCGTAATCCTTGAATGCACACAAGAACGGCTAATAATCGTGTTGCAGTAGTTACACACGATTCTTAATAACCTGTGTGTGGGGGGGGGGAATTTCGTATTATGGGGAAGGGATTATTCAAACCCGTTGGCCGATGATATGATTAATGACCGGATCGCAATAGTAATCAACACTCTACTTGGTTCCAATTGATTTCGCGAATAGATCGCCCGATCCTGGCTTTTCATTCATTCACGCTAAACCTGCGCGCAGCCGGAACTGCCCATGAACCACACCTGGATCTGATCAACCCAAGTCTGCCACTGCAATCCACCGGGAAGAGATCCATAAGCTCAACTATTTAGGCTTAGAAATCGATGGTTCCTAGCCCCTGAAGCTCTGGAGTGCACCAAACATCGCCGAGCAACCTGCAGCCAGCCATGCAAAGAGCATCATGGCTCCGGAAGTGCGATGCGGACCTGTCCGCGTGAAAACTTAAAACGAATGAAACACTACTCTGAACGAGCTTGATCGGAACGGCTTGAGCAACGAGTCAACACATCAGTCGTCATCTTTCCGATGAGTCAACCCTCGAGGCCCATCCACACAAATGAGATCAAGGCAGTGATGCTGAATTTTGTGACCTTTTATGTTCGGTAGCCAATGGTCTTCGGGGAGGTTCCTGAACATCATTGACCAACTATATCAACCATCCGTGATAATCATGTTCAGTACCCTATAGGATGATACCTGAATGATTACCTTCGGGGAAGCTTCTCGTCGCTGTGTTTCTCATCCGAAGTTTGCATCACCCGCGACGAGTTGCAGAGATCTGGGTCCACACCAGGGTCCAGCTCTGCTGGACGGCCGCAGCTTGTTTCACACCGCACGAAATCACGTGCAGCCGCTATGGCTTGGTCAATGGTTGATGGTGAATCAATGGTTAGAAAGCTTGTTGCTCACCAAAAAACCATCATCCAACCATCGAACCATCATTAAAACCATTGAACACATTTGAACACCATTGATTATCATCATGAAAACCACCATGAAAACCATTGAACACCATTGAATATCATCATGAAAACCACCATGAAAACCATTGAAACCATGAACAAACAATGAATATATCCATGAAAACCACAATCATCAGAGCCACCGTTCAACTCATCTGAAAAGGACTCTCAGTCGTTGGATCCGAAGCTTCCATGGCTTGGAAAAGGGCCAACGACACCGCGCCAAGTGCCAGTTGAAGGGCATAGACACCTGGAGGAACGGGGGCATCCAGGGCGGGGCTGACATCCAAGCTGCTTCATTCCCGGTGCTCCTACAGATCTCTACAGATCTCTAGGTCCATCTTGTGGGCTTCGTGGTGTCGCATGTTGGGCTCATGTTGGGGGTCCAAATGGGGTCCAATTCATGGGAGGGTTTTAGTGCACACGGATTTTTGCACCATGTCTTTCCGTGTGTGAGTACGCACATGATATCCACAGAGTTTTTTGGGAACTCAAGTACAAACCTGGATTTGGGAAAACCATCTTCACATATTGCGCCCATGTTTATAATGTCAGAATCAAACGAGATTGCGCCAAACCACTCTAACAAACCATTCTAATAGGAAATCCCGCCAGCTATGAGACTATCCACATGTTCAGAAAAAGCCATATCTTTCCTGTTCCTTGGTTGCTGGTGATAACTACTATTCAATAACCATTAGGAGCTGCGATCAAACAGCAGTAAAGCAGTACGACTTTCTATTGCCCGCTAATTAAACAGCCCGCGAAATCCCAAGAGGCTGTTTCCCAGCGGGTTTATCAACAACCAGAACCGATCATTACTACATGTTATTGACCTTTATCAAACATTAGCGATCAAAGGGCTTGAAACGTCAGACTTGAACAAGCGACATTGTGAATCATGATTAGTTGTCCAAATCTCATTCAACCAGTGTTTAACCAAAACAAATCTTAAATCCCCCTGATAAACCATCGTCAGTCAACATGCATCAACCATTGAAATTGGTAGAATCAGTCATCACTAGCATTTGCTTAGAACACTCCAGGTAGCACTGGAGCTTCCCCTTTAAAGGCCCTTTAAAAGGCTATATTATGGCTACGACTGGCTCCAAGCAGCTGCCAACCAGCAGGCAAATCACACCCTTTAGATTGGTACCAGCCCTGGGTAATGAAAGCGAGAACTGGCTTTGTGGGTCAATGGCGTAACCAACCAACGTTCATGGTTGGGATAATGTCGGACAACCATGGTTGATGATGGGGGAACCAGGGGTAAAGGGTGAACTGACCTGCTCATAGATGTGGCACTGGACCTGCTCTCTCCATGTTTCTGCTGACCACACCAGCTGGTCGGGCAGCAGAGGACGGACTCGCGCACGGTTTTGACCCACAGCCAACTACAAACAATACGGACTGCTTATTACAGGTAGTAGACCTTTGTGCCAAAGGTTATGACCATTTAGCATCATATGATTCAGTCATAACTATGCCGTTAAGCATTGCGCTCATTCATAATAGGAATTAACCATCATCAAGCATCACTCTCGACCGTTCATTTCTAACCATAACCCCCCATCACCATTATTAACAAGCATCACTTATTTCCAACCATTTTTAGCCATCATCAACCGTCAATCCCCAACCATTGTCATAGAGCGTCATCAACCATCATCATCCACCATTCGCCATCAATCCTATTCAATTCTCTATCATCGACCTTTCACTTCCACATAACTATAACCACATCATGAACCACCATGAACCTTAACCATAACTATAACCACATCATGAACCACCATGAACCTTAACCATAACTATAACCACATCATGAACCACCATGAACCTTAACCATAACTATAACCACCATGAACCACCATGAAGCACCATGAAGCACCATGAACCCCCCCCTTGAACCAGCAGCTGCTGCACTCGCCACCGCTGCTGTCCGAGCGGCGAAGCACCAAAGGCCAGCCGCCTCGCTTCAACAGCTGAGGAACTCGAGAGTAGATCCACATGGCCAGGAGGTTCCCTGGCGCCAGCGGCTGGTGGCTGAAACCGGGGTGGTGAAGTCAGGGTGAGACGATGGTTAAATGCTGATTAAACGGTGGTCAAACGGTGGTTAAACCATGGTTACACGATGGTTAAACGCTGGTTAAACGGTGGTCAAATGGTGGTTGATGGTGGTTGACTTGTGTTTGGCGAAATGATAGTTGAATGATGGTAATTGCAATGTTGATTCATTAATGGTTAGGTGATAGTTTATGGTGGCACGAATTTGATTAAATAATGATTACATTGGTTAATGATGGTGAATAAAGGTCAATTAATTGTTACAGTGGTTAATATACTGAGGATTGATAGCGGTTGAACCACGCACGGGAATTGTTGCTTGCGAATCTCATCTCCGAGAGTAGCTCTTCGCAAAACTAGGCGTTTTCAGCTGGTGATACACTGAAACCTGTAGCATCCCATAGCCACATGTTTCACTCTGGCGATTGATTAGTCATCCGATATAGGCATGGAAAACTATGGAATGAATTACTTTGCTCATCCCCAAAGGATGCCATTGCCTCATTTCCGGAAACCGGATAATCATGGACGATCAATGTTCACGTACCAAAGCCTATCATTTCGGAGATCGTCCAACAACCAAAGTCAAGTTCGATCATCCAACGATGATCTCCAAAATGATGACCTTGAGTACAAGTGAATGAAATCTTTGAACACATGACAAAATTCTATATTCTATCTACTTCAGGATCACTATAGATGATTGAGATCGATTAACTGATGGACTTCTAAGCCATGCTTAGATGCTATAGCACCCTGGTAGATGCTGGGCCCGTTCCCCGCCTGGCACATCATGCAAGCCGGCAAACAGCCCTGCTCGGGGACCTCCCCACCTGGCACACAAGTTGCGGGCCAGTGATGGCTACCGTGGTCACTAGCCATGGTTTCTAGGGGTTATAAGGTACTTTATAGAGGTTATACCGTTATACCCATGGTTATAACCCCAGGTGCACATCCCTTGGTATCAAGATGTATCAAGTTTTAGACTTTCATCGGTTGACTCTTGAGCTTTGATCAATTTATTCCCCCATGATTCTTGCTGTGGAAGATTCTTGATAATCCAGGGGCTCTGATCAGTTGATTCTTGATTCACATGAAGACGTTCCGATGTAGATTTCTGAATTCTGTTGAGGAGTGACGCAAATATTTTGATGGTGATAATCTACTGAGCAAAAACATGACGATCACGGTCACGCCTTGTGCCAGTGTCAATGGTTGCTGTTGCAATCGTTGTAGAAAACAACACACAACATGATGATGTACACATGTAGAGAACAAATGTACGTAAAGTGCGTGAGCTTACTGATCAACCTCCATCGACGACTGCTGATTCCAAACACTAGTGATCCAACAACCATCTGACATTTCTGGGTGGGAAGCTATTTGGGGGTTCATCATGATTCCCATCGTGGAGCTATCGTGCAGGGGTGCGTACACCATGGCATGTGAATGCCCGCCATTCTAAAAAGCGGAGTACCCGCAAAGATTAGACATCCAGATGTCTTTCCCATGGAATTTCAATTCACAAGTTGATAGCTGACACCCACGAATACCCAGCTCACAAAAACTTGAGCTCTGAAAGCTGACCGACTGATCAACGAAACTGTGGTTACATCCTCCTGAAAAGTTCACAGTTTTACCTAGTGCCCTCTGGTTTAGTTCCACTGTGGAACTAACGACTTGGATTCACAATTATACTCTCCTGGTC
>VSDK01020115.1:0-13810 GCA_009767595.1 Symbiodinium kawagutii | reverse complement strand
TGATGGTGATGATGGTGATGATGGTGATGATGGTGATGATGGTGATGATGGTGATGATGGTGATGATGGTGATGATGGTGATGATGGTGATGATGGTGATGATGGTGATGATGGTGATGATGGTGATGGTTATGGTGATGGTGATGATGATGATGATGGTGATGATGATGATGATGATGATGATGATGATGATGATGATGATACTGACAATGATTTTCTTTTTTGATGGCTGTAAAAATGGTTGTAATGATGGTGGATGATGCTTAGCATGATGATTGCAATGTTGGTTGTAATGATACACAATATGGTTGTCATGATCAATATAAGAATGGTTCCATGGCTGTATGATGGTTTAGGATACCTAGATAGATATACTTAGATATGCATCTCGTATGTCAATGTTGGTTGATGATTACAACTCCAAACATGTGTGTTTTCAACATGCTTGAACAACCAGAAATGACTAGTTGTTCAAGTGACTACAATGATGGTGAATGATGAATAATGATGGTTAATCTATGATGGTTAGTGATAGTTGAGAATCAGTCATGATGATTGGTGGTGAGTCATGATGATTAACAATGATTAATGATGATGAATTACACAAGATTAATGATGATTAATTACACAAGATTAATGATGATGCATTACAAAAGATTAATGATGATTAATGACAATAAAAGAAGATTAATGATAACTCATGATGATCAATCACACTTAAAGACAATTAATGATGATTCATAATGATTAATTAATGACCATTAAAGAAAATTAATGATGATTTATGATTATCAATTATGATTGATGATGCTTAAGGACTCCAGCTACTCCAATATCGCACGCCCCTACCGTGTAATCCGCTGAACCTGGCCCAGAAACAGCAGAAATGCCAAGGCTGAACAACTTTGAGCCACCAGCAAACTACCTGCTCTGCCTCTCCTTGGTGGCGTAAAGGCAATTCAGTTCTGCATTCAAGGCAGGTCGATTTCCCACCATGGTGATGGTGAGTTGATCCAACCGTCACCAAGCAAAACAAAACCACCAAGACTTGTAGGTCCATGGACCATGGATCTCTAACCAGGGTGATGGTTACTAGCGGACTCTATCAAAGGCATTGGTGATGGTTAGTATGGTTAGAACTTGTTCAAAAGACCATGAATCTCCAACCATGGTGATGGGTAGTATGGTGAGTTGATGTTCATTCAAAAGAGCACATGCTCAACAAAACCCATCCTTCTACCAAACTTGTTCAACACGGGCTGCCGATAGCGTCTGTCGATATGTTCGCTTGAACACAGCACATCAAGACGCCAATCCCATCGGGACCCCATGATCGAACGCAGTTCCGAGTCTCGGTCCCACCTTGCTCCGGAGACCCTCCATGGACGATGATATCTAACCCAGTGTGCACCATTGCGTGAATTGAATCATCAACCATGATAGCCAATAGCTACCAGCTGGTAGTTATAAATCATTAACTGGTAGCTATCCACAATAAGTTCGCATATATTCTGTCAACATGAATCATGAAATCATACCTGGACAACTAACACAACGTCAGATTTCACCTGCGCCTCTGCCAAGCATCATCGTGAGTTTGGGCAACACGGCCCCCGCCAACAAAATCGCCGGCGGCGCTGACAGTGGAAATGCCCCGCTGAGGGAACCGATCTTCACGTCATTCATCTTGTAGACGTCCTGGTGGCGCGTTGGGAACTTGATGAGATCGGTGGGTCAGAGGAATACGGGCCTTGCACTTAGTGGAGATCCCGGTGAGATCCCAATCATTCTAAGCAAAACCATTCCGTCATTGCGTCGGGGGAGAAGTGCGGTACATTAGTAAATCAATCATATACCCAAAGGATCCAAAATCGCTAAAAAATCCGACTTAATGGCAGTAAGCTACCCAGTAATCGTATTCATCCTAATTCATCACCCCGCTGAATCGGCACTGAAGCACCGGATTCAGATAGCCGGCCCTGCCACCCAGCCATCCACCCATCGCTCATGCAAGAACTGCGGCAACAACGCCACGAAATCGAAGGTTGGTGTAACCATTGTAGTGGATGCCTCAACGCAAGGGCAAGGTCTGTTGAACCAGTGAAGTGTAGCATCTTGACATTCACGAAAAATTGGGGAACTCAAATCCTCAAGCATGTTATCTTTGTTTTGTGGAGATTTTGATTACAGTATGATAGATTGTATCCAAATGTCTGAAGCCAAAATCTCTCAGGTAACCAGCCAATCTCCAGTGGTGCACTACTTTTGAATCAAACAACTTCAACAGGCACCAAGTGAGTCCGAAACGGATAGAGTCTATGCTGCGCAACGTGGAGACTTGTCCAACTCATGTTGCCAGAAACTCCCATCAACAGGCCTTGTCATCTCATCTTGCAACAACCGATGCAGACTTCCAATACCAAACTATGCTGCCTCATGCCCAAAGTGTTACCCATTGTTCCAAGTGCACAAAATCATGAAATGAGTTAAAAACACCATCTAAAATCATCAATCTAAGAATCCAAAGACCATAAAAACACCATCTCAGCCAACTCTTCGAACTCTCGAGCAGCCCAGCCACAGCGCTAGATCCAAGGCACAAACAGCAGCCACAACCTCGGCGTCCGCGCCGCAATGGCCAGCGTTTGCCCCAGGGGCGTCGTTCCAGTCGTGCCTTTCGCCGTGGAGGAAGTCGCCAGAACTTGCTGGGAATCCAACTTGCTGGACCTGGCCACGTGGGGTTTCGCCATGGTGGTTGATGATGGTGGTAGATGATGGTGGTAGATGATAGATAGTGGTTTATGATAGGAAAATGATAGGTAGATAGTGGTAGTTGAATGTAGTTGATAGATAATGGTCACCATTATGATAGGTAGATGGTGGAACCACATGCTGCCAGCAGTCGTGATGGTCCCACAAGGCTCACCCTTGGCGCAGGGCCAAGGAGGTGGCAACAAGGTTGATATCTGGCACTGATCTGTTGATGGATGGTTGATAAAGGCCTGATGAGGGTGGTTGATTGATGATAAGGGCGGTTGATTGATGGCAAAATGATGTTCGATGACTGGCGATGAGGTCAACTCGTGGCTTATAGCGCTTGATGAGCTGGTTCATGCATCGTTGATGATCAGAACGGTTCAGAACGGTTGATTGTAGGGACTATGAGCATACAGGCCCAGCACCAGCACTGTTTGGCGACGTTGTCATGACGGGCTTGGCCTATATGGCACCATCAACCTTTTTCACCTTAACTTGGTCAAGACCGTGAGAATCAGATGCGTGCCTCATGGGTAGCCAAGCTAGTTGAGAGCAGGACACAAACACCAATAAAAACAGACCCTCCCCCAGAAACCCACAGAAGGTCATTCAAATTGATGTGGAAGCACAGATCAAGAAGCAATCGATGAAAATGTGGTATAGGCGCAAATGATAAGCCTTCAAAAATGTGTGCCGCCTAAAAATGATGTAACTTTGATATGAGCAAGCATTTCTGCGGTCAATTTCCGTTCGGGCTATGCCCAATTCCGGTTTAGTGGTGATGACCGGCAGCCAAGACACATGCTGATCCGGAGGAAAAGAAGCAGCCCTGTGGCCGTGCCCAAGCTAGCCTCAGGTGGGTCAGGTCCGAAAAGCCTCCAAGGTTGAGGTTGCGGATCAACTTCAATAGATTTTCTGGGTGTCAAGCATTCTTAAAAGCAATAAAGTAGCTTGAGCATTCTTGAGGTAAACCAACCATTTCCTCCGATAGGTCAGGTGATTTGATATATAAGGTGATTTGAAGCCATGTGGCAAAGGTGGATCCCGAGATGGAAAACGGCTTCAGGTGATGCAATCAGGCTGCCAAAACTGATCATGGGCGAATCATTTTGGTAGATGACTGGTCAGCCAAAAACCAGCAGGTGATCTTTATGGTTGATCAGGTAATGATGGGTGAGCGAACAAATTTGAAGTTACAAGCTATGCTAAATCGACTGTTAAAAGTAGACTATCGGAGTAGGTCAAAGGGTCAGACTGTTCCACCTTGACTTCTCTGAGGTGATTCTATCTCTCCTCTGCCTGATGCTTTCCATCCACCAAGCCTTGGCGGATGAAAACATTCTCTGCCTGATGGAATCAGAATTCATCAATCCAGGTAAAGTGAAAAATCAGTTCTCCAGGTTCAAAGCCACTCAATCATGTGATGATTCCTTGACAACTATTATAATCTGCCATCAGGTGTCATATTTCGAAATCCCAAATCTGGTTGGTGGTTTGAACCCCTACGGAAAATATAAGTCAATGAGCCAACATATCCAACAACATATCCCAAATGTTGGAAAGCATGTTTGTATGTTTAAAACCAACAACTAGTAATTGTTCGACCATTTTTGTTGGTTGTAGTCATTGTCCCCTACTATTCACCATCACTAGCCATCCCACACCCATCCCAAACCCATCAACCGTGACACCCACGACACCATTGGAGCCAACCCCACCGCAGGAACTGGCGCCCAGATGCATAGGCCATCAGGAGCTTGCGCCAGTTGCCTAAACGGCTCAACCTGATGCGATGCGAAGCCAGTTGAGTGTTTGGCTCGCCAGTGCGTAGTAGTGGTTGAGCTGCTACTGCTTGCGGTTAATGGTTTCTTAACACTCAACTAATCACTATAGTCTATAGTCCATCAAAGTGGTGAATAGTCCATTAAAATTGTTGATCAGTGGTTAGCAGTGCTTGTTAATGGACCATTCCTGGTCAATCGTGGGAATGAACGGACCATTTTCATGGGTGGCACTGGTTGTGAATGACAGTTTTTCCCTGACCAAAACTCACGGTCTGGTCAAGGTTTTGGTTTATCTAAATAAAAAAATAAATAAATAAATATATATATACAAAAATATATACATACCAAAACTGAACTGGAATGCTCATCTGCAAATTTTGCCGCGCACATGCGGATCTGTTCCCCACTTAACCATATTACACAGCAGCCATAATTGGCTTCAACCATCCCGAGAGAGTTAATCACATGTTTTTCAACAATTGTTCATATTTATGTACTAATCTAGAAGGATTTAACAAGTGGGATATGGATGTCACCAAGGATATTCTAATTGTTACCCACTAATCATCTACAATTCATAATGTTTACCACTACTCCCTCATCTAAATAGGTGAACATTTTACCATGACTCACTCACTATCAATTTTACCATTAATGACTCATCTAAATCAATAATGGACCAAACCAATTTGATAAAGATCAAATTCCCATTAATCACTCATCAAATTCTTAATGTTTACCAGTAATCCCTCAATGATGGACTAAACCAGCAATCAACCATCCATCAACCATTAATCATTGACCATTACTAACCACTACCATCAGCTACTAACCCATATGGGTGTGGGTCAAAACCCTGTACCCCTGGTTCCCCTATCATTAACTATTGTTTTCCCTATAGTTGGTTGGTCATTATCCCCCATGAAATTGGTTGGTTAATATTGACCCATAGCCATATATTGCTGGTATATCCCCTATCATTGTTAGTTATCATCCCGATCCCCTATTATTAACCATATAACCAGCTATTATTAACCATTGTTGTTGGTTAGTTAAAGCCTTGACCCAGCTCGCCATATCTTCACCATCTCATCACTTGCAGCCCAGCAGCAGCAGTCCACCCAGCAGCGAACCAAAGGAAGCGCCCAAGCGCATGGCCACCTGGCCCAGGCTTAATGCCTGGAGGCACGGATGGATAGCACCCATGGATATTACATACATGTGGCATATATCTTTGTATATATTTATATATAAATAAAAAACATATATATATATATGTATATAAATATATATACATATATATTTAAAAATATTTATATATATATATATATATAAAGGACACAAAAAAAGTTTTATATGGGAAATACCATTCAGAATGGCTTCAGGTAGGCCCGGGGGGGTGACCATATGCAGCGGAAGTAGTAGCAGCGGGGGCTCTACCCTTTTCTATGCTGAACGAAGTCGAGAACGGCTGCAGGTGAAACAAGTCAACAACCATGACACTACAACCTAGTTAGGTACAGAAATCCACACGCCTCCCGACTGATGAGTATTCACATCATCAGGAGTATGGATAAACCGGCCAGTGGCTCAAGCCGTTTACACAGCAAAGGCGATCTTCGATCTGCCGGCCACAAACCTGAATCCCATCAGATTCATCATCTGAACCATCAAGGTCGCAGTCACTGGCTTGGTAAGAACATCAGACAGGTTCTCAGAGGTACTTGAAGGGTTGAATTACTTAAGTTGAAGATATGGTAGTTATGTTGATGTTAAGATGTAGTTACGGGTAGTACTTGTGATGTAGTTATAAGTAGGTTATAACTAGGTTATAACTAGTTCGAGGGTTTACTTTTTTTCGTTTTTTGCTACGTTAGAGTAAGTGAACGACAGCCACGCTTTCACGTCTTTTTTGGCGCTCAAGGTTGCATTGTTTAATGCAGGCAAAGCAAATTGTCTGTGTCCTGGCGCCACCACGAAGGTTGTGTGATGACAGTTTCCGTTGACACAGGGAGTAAAACAGTTGTGGTGGGATCTTTCTGCCAGGCAGAGCCCCAGGTGTGATTACGAATTAAGTGCCACGGCCGCAGCAACAGTAGCAGTCCTGCATTGCCACGTAGACAACGCAGCACCGTAAAGGCCCGACGCTCATGAAAGATGGGCTCGTGTTGGCAAATATGCACATGCAACAGCGTCATGGCCGATGCTTCCATCATGGCATTGTCTTGCAAAGCCTGACGGACTTCTGTGTTTGCTGCGGCTACTGGAGGCGCCAGTCTCCAAGTTGCTAAGCCGTGTTCGTTTGCGTGGTGAACGGTCGACAGCAGCAATCTTGGTAGCAAGGCCGTCTGCAGCGCGTAGCTGTCAGACAAGCGATGTTTTTGGTTGTCGACCAGGCCACCGCCTTTCATGACTCTGTGTTTCGCCTCATGTACTGCAGTGTCGGGCAATTTGCCTAGCAGTAGAGTTGCTTCCGGAATATGAAGACGGTGATGGTGTTTCGGTCGTACCGAACATTCACCATATGCTTCCACAAAGGCTTTCTGATGTTGAATCTGGGCTTCATGCAACCGCAGCACTTGGCTGGGTTCATTTATGACTTTGGTCAGCAAAGACAAATCATGAAGAGCTTCGACGCACCTTTTGAGAGAAGCAAATGACTGACGTTCCAACACAAGAAGTTCCGTGTCAGAGAAAAAACATTCCAAATAATATTGGAACAAGTAGACTGCAGGTCGGGTATCAATGGCGTCACCTTTGTATGTATCACCTTCAAACATTTTGTCTGCGAGCACGCGTTCGAGTTTGGACGTAGACACCGTCGTGCCAGTGCCGGCGCGGACTCGACGCCACTCGGTTCGTTTTGCGAGTTCTCTGATATGTTTGAGCGTGACTCCATGACGTTCCATGGCTTTCTGAACCAACGATAGCTCTGAGCTAGCAATGCCATTTGAAAAATAGCAATGCATTGTGTCATTGCAGGCGCTGCTGGGGGGAAGCGCCCGGAAAGCTTCCACTGAGGATACAATGCCTTCTGTTTCCATGTTGATGCCATACGCCTTGGACCAGTCTTGCAATTCTTTTCCCCGCAGGGTACGCAGATGCGCATAGGCACGCAGCCAGTCTTCATCTGCAATCCTGCGAAAAGCGGACCAATCCGAGGACGCAATGGACATGAATCTGTCAGAGCCAGGCAAACAATTTTTTTTGACGACGTTGGAACAGAACTGGCAAGGTTTCAGTCCAGCAGAACCTTTCGTGCACCAAGTACCGCGTTGGGCATCTTGATCCGAGAGAAAGACACCTTTTTGCGCAATGCGGAAGTGCAGGGTTTCTGCACCCAGGACCAAGTCAAAGCCATCTCTTGGACGACCAAACTGACATTCAAGAACCAAGGCTTTCATCACTGCACTCAGACCGCCAGAAATGCGATCTTGCTGTGCGTGCTGCAAGGTGCTGATTGGAATCCAAGCCGCTTCTCGGTCCCAGTGTGGTCTCACCTCCTTGAAGGAGAGATAGTAGGCAGTGAGTTTCTTCCGTTTGATCACTGCCAGGATATTACCACAAGTGATTTCATCGTGATAATAGACAGGTGTCAACAGACCACCTTGCACAGCGTGCGCCGTACGCAACGCGCGGCACCAGTCCGGACAACGTGCACATAGCACTTGTAGAAGCTCCGGGATCCTTGGAACACGGAGTTTTTCCTTCAGATTGCCTTCAGTATCCTTCAGCACACAGTCTTTCCAACAACCACTGACATCGTCTAATCGTTCTTGCTTCACACGCTTACAACCATGAGCAGAAGTCGAGCAACCTAAACCTTCTCGCGCAATGCTCCAAATCTTTTGCACTGCCTGTTCAGACACCCCAGGCTCTTCCAGGCAACGTCGAAAATTTTGTTCTTCTGCTTCTGTTAAGGTCCTTTTGCGGCCTGCAGCATACTTGCCTGCGGAGCTGCCCTCAGGCATGCACCGTCAGGCTTCGGACAAAGGCTGGCGCCAAGGAGCACCGGCTTTTCAGTCAACACTATGTCCTGAAACCAAAACGGCTGCGGCGAACACAGGCAAACAACACAACCCCTGGGTGAAAGACCGCGACGACAACTCCCCGTGACAAGGCAGCTTTTTTTCTTGCTAATGTTTCCCTGAGTGCCGTGTCAACAAACACGGAACCTAAAGTGGTCCACTCCGGTGCAGGCGCTACCGCTTGCAGAGACAGCTCAGGCGGCTTTCTCCACAGCTTCTTCTGCTTTCTTGCGCTTGGCCAGCTCTGCTGCCTTGACCTCCTTCACCTGCGCGCGCAAGACTTTCAGCAGGCCAGCTACCGTTTTGCCGTAGTCAGCCATGTCCTTCAGACTGAAAGACAAAGCTGGCAAGGGCACAGGTAGTCCTTGGCACTGAGTCACGCGGCTGAGCGTGTCGACAGCTTCCTTTTTCCAGTCATCTCCTTTCTTGAGAGCCTCACGCAGAGACACCAAGTCGTCTGCGCCCACACCATTCTTTTCCGCTGTCGGCAAGAAAGTGCGGAGGCTGGAGACTGTCTTTGTCAAAGCCGCGGAAGCCTTGGAAGCCGCGGCTCCCAAGGCCAGGTTGTCCTTTTCCAATTTCTTGTTGTTCTTTTCTTGCTGCTTGGCCGCGGCCTTGCCAGTCTTCTCACTCACGTTCTCAGTCTTCACCCGCTTGGCTGCGGGCTGGCTCGTGCCTGCGCTGCTCCCGCCAGGAACAACGTCCAGGTCAGATTCTGCCTTCTCCGCACCCGCAGGCGCCTCTCGCTTTGTACGTGCCTTCGCTGCGCGCTCGCGCTCTAGGATCTCCTGCGTGACAATAGCTCGCACATCTTTCATGACCGTTGCCTTCACTGGTAGACAATACAAAGTTCCCAACTTTGGGCACTCCTCACTCGGAAACTGCTTCACAGCGTCCTCAGCGTACCCGCGTTGCTTCCAGACCGTCAAAGGCAAACTTTCTCCAGTCACTTTGTTGGTCTGAGACTTCGTTCGAGTGATTGTTTGGCTTTCGATCATCGCAGTTCGCACAGACGGCCAGTCGTACTGACCAGTGCGTGGATCTTCACTCATGCGTCGAAAGAATTCGGCCTTGCCATTGCCTTCCCACCCCTGACTGCTCTCACCACCAACGTTGCGGTACAGCAATGTTTCGAGTGAATTGCACTGCTTGCACGTCCAACGCTTGCCATGGAGTCGACCAGTGTGGGTGGGAAGAGTGCGGCAACACAGCCGACACGTGCTTTCTCCTGCAGCCGCAGCTGGAGGAGGAGACTGTTCTTTGGACTCTGCCATCGTTTCACTGTGCACCACGTAGGTGTTGCGCCCCAAACTGCACGGCGGTGAACTCAAAACGGCTGCGGCACGAACGAGAACAGCAGCTTCCCCCCCGCCACCACCCGCCGACATCTCGCCGACAAGTGCGTAGGTAACCCGTAATGATTAGGTATATAAGCCGCCGACATGTCAGAGGGTGTTTTGTCAGACACCCCGCCGACATTCCGCCGACATCGCTAGGTTTGGTTTCTACCATATTTCAACCTTTTATTTATATGAGTTCTCTATCCATAAATGTATTCTATATATATCTATATATATATATATATATACTATATATATATATATATATAAAATATTTAAATATAAAGCGCCATCATATTATCTTCCATCAAGCCTCTTGGGTTGGTGACCACAACGTTCCACGGTCTTTTTGCAGCGGCTATGCCAGCTGGAGGTGACCTGTGCAACTGAGACGTCCACACGTGTCAGCAGACTCACTTTGTCAGTCCAGTTGTAAACCAACAGCACTGTTTTTTTTGTGAAGGGGTGCGTGAGTTTCACTTTGACACTGACAAAGTACGGAGCTGCTCTGTACGAAAGGGACCTCCAGTCCCTGTGGCACATCTACAGCCCTTTGGGTATGTTGCCCTAAGCAACTTTCATGACCAAGTAATCCCCCATCCTGTACACAGGCGGACCTTGAGGAGCAGGACGGTCTTCCGGGTCAGAGCTGGGGTCACGCCTCGGGCCACGTGGGCGGCGAGGAGGGCTGGGCGATGGATCCGCACGCGGCGGAGCCTTCTTAGTCTTCTTCTCCTTCTTGGCCCTCTTCTCCTTTCGTTCACCCCTGTCCTTGCGAGAGCGCTTGGCCTCAGGCTCAGCGTTGTGGGCCTCGTAGGCACGCTCAAACTCGGCTTGTCCCTCGTCTGCCCAGCGGTCTTCACGCCGTTGCTTGGTGCGCTGTGCCGCAGCAGCAGCTTCAGACCAAGAACAGCCAGGGTGGCGGTTCACGTATTGCCACGTCAGGCACGCCTCGTTGTAGTAGCGGTGCTGCTGCCAGGTGCTCTCACAGTCACTCCCCAAACGCTTCCAACAGTCTGGGCAGACCACAGTGCGGCGACCCTTGCCCTTCCCTTTGCCCTTGGCAGGCTCAGGTTCAGGAGACCGAGGACGCTTGGTCGTCGGAGGGCCACGCACCACTGAACGACCGCGGTCGTCCGGAGAAACGTCGCGGTGAGCAGGTCGGCCACGTACCGGCTCCTCCTCCTCCACCTCAACGAACTCTGGTGTCACAGGCCTGGCTTTGGGTGCTGCCACTGCCTTGGCAGCGGACTTTGCACTCGCACCCGGTGCTCCCCTATCTCCGTCCTCAGGCTCAGAGTACGAGTACTCCTCTGAGGAGGAGGGCCCCACAGCCTTTCGCTCCTCCTTCTTCGGCGCCATCTCGTCGGAACGGCGCCTGATCACAACACAGCGAAAGCGCAACCGGTTGGAAGAAAGAGCGGGCTCATGTGCTGTGTTACTTTTTTTTGGGGAAGGCATATCATATACACATATGTGTATTTGTATATATAAGTAAAAAGATACATGTACGATAGACATATGTATATATATATATATAAAAATCATCTCATTTAAAATTATAAATTGCTATATATGTATATATGTGAAACTATAAAACCACACGAAGCAGTTTCAAATGACGATTGCGTGTACATGTCCAAGTATATATATATATATATATATATAGATATACATCAACCTCTAAATACACGTATTGATCTTATACAGAGGTGTTTTCGTCGAGACACGACGGTTCGAGCCTCGTCCACGGGCACCAGGGAGAGGTCACCCGGCCGACGCTCCACTGTGAGCCCATGAGCTGCCCAAGAAACCTCGTGTTGAAAGTGAATGGTCTTTTTTGGTCTCCCCTGCCCTGTGAACCCCGTAGTTACTACAATGACCACAACCACAGAACCCCAGGTTTACAATCGCAACCTTAGAGAGTAGGCAACCCCAGACAGCGGACCCAACCCTTTCTTTTTGGCCAGGACCACAATCTGTGACTCGACAAGAGTCTACGTGGAGAAACTACGAAGCTTCAGCTGCACAGAGCCGCCACAATGCGCTCCCTAGCACGCAGTAAGTCCTCGTGGGACAAGCCTGCTTTCACGTGCTTGACCAGTTGCGAGCAAATCTTCTGGTGCTGCGGCGCTGAACTGCCAATGATCATGACGTACTTGCCAGCAGAAGAGTCGTAATAACGCAAGTAACTCTTCTGACTGTAGAACTCCGCTTTACAGTCTCCCCAGGATTTTGCCTTAAAGGAAAAATTCTGGGTCACTTGCACAGTTCCTGCGCTGCACTTGGCAGCCGGACGTTTCTTGGGCTCCGCAGAGTCCTTGGCTTCCTTCGGGGAAGCTGCCTTGGCAGGTCGTCCCTTTGCACGTTTCCCGGGTGTTCCCTGTGTAGCTGCCGCGGGCCGCTTCATGCGTCCACCACCACGTTCCCTCAGGAAGCTTGCTGCGTCATCGCGTAGATGAGACTCTTCTGCGAGTGGTTGCAGTGACTCAGCCTCAGCCGAACCTTCTGCACCAGCCACCTTCGCTCCCCCCACGTCACCACCGCCATGATCCACAGGCACACCTGCGATATTTGTAGAAGTGCCCGCAGGCAATCCTGACACACAGACGGCGCCCGCAGGCACCAATGCGGAAGACCCTTGGGTCACACCACCAGCCATGCTTGGAACGACCACTCCCACGGGAACGGATCCCCCCACAGACGCGTGTGGATGTCCATGAGACATGCGTTCGTCCTGTTGACGGCCTTGACCGAGACAAGCAGGCACGGCAACTGACCCCGTTCCCGCAGGAACCTCTCCATTCACTGGAACTCTTGCTGACGTTGGAAGACCCAATGCCGCTCGTGTGGCCATCTCTTCTTCTCTCACAGCGCCATCTTGCAAGGCCAAAGGATTTTGCTTTCCTGTCTGGCGCCGTTGGGGACTGAGCAGCTTGAAATTCTTCAGCCCTCCCACGTCTGGTCCCAAGTTGTTTTCAGGACGCAAGTACTGTGCAAAAGATTGCAAGGCGCCGAACAAATTCATTGCGCCATCGAAACCCTTGGGTTTCTGTTGAGCCGCAACCACAACACCATTGCTACCACGCAAGGGCACCGCTGAAGCGAGCTGTTGCGCAGTTTGCCAATCAAACGGACGGTCCTCAACAGCAGCGGGTGGATTCTGTTGAAACCAAGCTTGCAATTCAGCAGGCAGTTGCTGAACTTGTCCAGGCAAATGCGGCAAAAGAATCATGCGACCCTCAGGCTGCGCCTTCTGCCGACGGCGTAACAGTCCTTTCCAAGTTTCTTTCGTCGTTTGCAGAACCATGTGCAAATCAAACCTACTGATGTTGGTTTCAAAACCAGTCACAGCTGACACCATGGACCCGTAGGTTCCTTCTGTTGGCAAGCGTAGCTGTAACCTGTCGTACAAAAACTCGCTCAACATTTCAGCACGGTGGCGGTACCCTTGGGCTCCACGCAACGACTCCCACAACTGATTGGGGATGAACTCCACCAACCGACTGTAGTCCTGCTGTGATCGTCGACTGACCCCTTCGTCAGTCATCTCACAGCCTGTCACCCTCAAGCAACGTTGGCACAGTGGCTTCTGAGACAAAAACGCTGCAGACGAGGCAACTGCCAGAACACGTGGCCAAGTGAAGACCAAGCAGACAAAAAAAACTTTTGTTTTTTAAAAAAACGTAAGTAGTACCTAACTAGGACCTAACTTCAACAAAGACCGCAAGCAAGTAACTTATAACTAACCACAAAACTTGAAATTAGTTATACAAAATATAACATATGTTGTTGAACTTGTAACCAGGTTATGACTGATTTCTAACCAACTTATAAATAATTCAACCCTTCTCGTATGCTTCTTGGAGAGTTTAATCAATCCATTGGTCACGAAGTGCTG
>VSDK01020111.1:299421-310476 GCA_009767595.1 Symbiodinium kawagutii | reverse complement strand
TTTAGCCAAATGTAATATGACATAGAACAAGACCCACAGAATGGTTCAATGATTGTTGTATCATCGTTTATATTTAGTTTTTCATAAATTCTACTTATTTCCAATCTTTTATTACCAAAATAAGAAATATAAAATGGATTTTTCATATTAAAATAAAGTAGATTATTTATTTATTTATTTATTTTTAGCGATAATAGTTTTCATGTTAAAGGTAGTTAAAGAAATGAATAATGATAATATTAAAAAATATATAGAAATATTTATTTATTTAATTATTTAATTAATTATTTATTTTCTAAATATATTATATACAATGAGTGATACTGATGAAGCAGTGAAAGAACAACTCACAAAACAAGTCAAGACAGCCAATAAAAATATTAAATTGTTGATTGATATGATGAAGTCATTGGAGCAAAAGTTGGAGGCTAACAAACCTGCAACAAGTGCTGAAGAGAAGGAAAAAATCAATGAAATCTTTGAAAAGAAAGGTATCGGCAGACCTAAGGGAGAATTTGTTGATAAGCAAAAGCAATACCTTAGAATGCTGAGGACTGGAAAGATAAAAGAGCCAAAGCCTCAAACTTTAGATTACTATAAGATTATGAAAAATGATGAAGGAGACTATGAACTGATGGTGGATGTGTTAAAGTGAATTTCATAAATAATATTTCTAGAATAATATTATTAATGAAATTATTAGAATTATTTAGTAGCAGTGTTAGTAGTGTAGTAAAACAATTTCACTGGAATGTGACATCATTAGATTTCAAAAATGCTGACATAAATTGTGATATAATGACTTGGGACTATAAACAAATACCTTCAGGTTATTATGATTTTATTTGGGCTTCACCCCCTTATGCTAAAACAAATGGTGTTAGAAAGATTGATGAAGCAAATAGAATAGTTGTAAAAACTTTGGAAGTAATAGATTATTTTAAACCTAAAGTTTTTGTAATTGAAAATCCTAAGTTTGGATTATTGAAAACACAGCCTTTTATGAAAGACTTACATTATGTTGATGTGAATGTTTGCAAGTATGGGATGTCAAAAAGAACCAGACTATGGAATAACTTAACCTATTGGAAACCAAGACTATTATGTTACAAAAACCTCAGTAGTTTAGTTGAAGAAATTTTAGGAATGTTAGCAGTTAATTTTATGTGAGTTTAATATCATCGTTAAAAGGATAGACAATTATGAAAACAAAGACCTTATTGAAATACACCATTTATTTTATGATGAAGATTTGTGAGAAGGTTTCATCATAATATTATTACTAAATATTATGATTAAATACCACAACAAAAAACTTTTTGTAGATATAGAATAAACCCTATGAGGCTATGAGGGTATAGAATGAACCCTATGAGGCTATGAGGGTATAGAATGAACCCTATGAGGGTATAGAATGAGCCCTATGAGGGTATAGAATGAGCCCTATGAGGGTATAGAATGAACCTTATCAGGTTTTTGGCTGATACCTATCAGGATTTTAGGTGATGCCTATCAGCAATTTGGGTGATGCCTATCAGCAATTTGGGTGATGCCTATGAGGATTTTAGGTGATGCCTATCAGCAATTTGGGTGATGCCTATGAGGATTTTAGGTGATACCTAGTTGTGGTTTCTGTGATGGGGGTTATGGAATTTTATAAATTGAATTATAGAATTTTATAATTTGGATTATGGATTTTTATGATTTGGATTATGGATTTTTATAATTTGGTTTATGGAATTATATGATTAGGATTATTAATTTATTAGATTTATGATTTTAATTTGATAATATTTTTTTTGTAAAATACTATTTCTTAAAAAATGGCTTAAAGAAATATTACCTTAATATAGTAAGAGAAAATGATGAAAACTGAAATCAATAATTATATTGATAAAAAATGCTATGACTGTTGCTATTTCAAAAAAGAAAATATGGAACTGTATAAATTGAATTTACCAAATGAAATAGTGAATAATATTATCAAATATAATTGCAATGAGGAAGAGTGCAAATACTGTAAGATTTGGAGATGTAAGCAACAAATGTTCTATTGTTTATGTCAATTAAATATCTTAAATAAAAGAAATGTTGAAGAAGATGTATTGGCGTTTGTTACTGTTTATCAGAAGCATTTATCGCCTTTAAAAGATGTAAAACAGGTAATGAGAATAAGCGAAAAGAAATATGAAGTTTTGGAAGAAATAATATGGAAACTGGCTCACCAAGATGATGAAGATGTTAAGGAAAATATTAAATTGTATATTGAAAGCAAAAAATTAAATGTTAAAAATACAATAAGGGATTTGAATATTTTTATCAAATTAACTTATGAATATAACAAAAATAACAATAATCCTCACCAGTTAAATTATTATCCTGAAATTAAATTATGATAAATGATAACCCATAATTCTAATAAAATATTATTTATTAGATTTATGATTTTATTTTACCATAAATTTCAATGATAATATTTTTACATAATAAATAATTTTAAATGATAAAATTTAGTTAAAGAAATATTAAGATTATAATATTAGGAATTTAGATAGTAAAATAGATAATAATGAATAAGATGGCATGCCTACTTTTCAACCTTTGGCCACTCTAACAATTCATCCCCCAAAATTTTTAACATAATTTTTGGGATAATGGTTTTTGGGATGGCCGGTCCGGAGGTTGAAAACCAGGCATGCTATGTTCTAACTGCTGTATCCACTCCATGCGTCCACAAAATGTTCCAATGTAGATAAATGGCGATTTCTCAAAATAGGGGACCCCCCCAGTTATCATTAACCATCTCTAGTCTTAAACCAACCATAGCTTTGCACGTCTTTGCACCAAAGCTTGAGAAAGCACCATTTGGTTGGTAAATCCCTATTCTTGGTGAACGTAGCCCCTATAAAATCAACCATTGACCAGATTATTAACCAGTAGATGGTTGATCGTTGGTGATTACCCACTAGTTGTTAACCATTGACTAGCCATTATTAACCCATTAGCCACGAACCACTGAGCATCCCATTGGTTGGAGCAAGCATATCCCCATGTGCCAACAGGGGAGCAACCTGGGTTGCAAAGCTCCGACCAATGAGCGGCTCAGGACTGGCCTGCCCATCGATTGCACCAACGAGTGGGGCAAGGAGATCTTCTCCCAGTATGGCACAGCCGCTTGGACGACGATGTCCAAGGGGTTGTTTTTGATGAGACATCACGGAGAAGTAGAGAAGTAGAGAAGTCTTCATGCAAACCAGCAATTTTATTGGCAAATCTTGTGATTTGTGGGCTGGAAAAAGCATCTCAACACTTTTCAAAGCAGGTTCTTATCATCTAGTCATCTAGTGAGCTCCCATGTTTGATTCTCGCCCCACGCCGCATCCCTTGTCCCCCCTCACTCCCCGCTAGACCAAGGAGATTTTGGTGGTTTGACATTACCCAGGCACTCCATTTGTATGGTTTGTCAACCATCATTTAGCTAAAATGTTTTGCATTGAAATATTCCAATGGATGTTCACCACACTTGGTCACCATGTGTCACCCCGCTCCAAGGTGAAGCAGGTGACTACACTTCCGGTGAGAAAAAACAAGTGCGGGCTCCCATGTCGCAGGGAGGCTTGTGGGACATCTACATGCAGAATCCTCATGGGGATTTATATTAAAAGGACATCATCCATGATGATAGGGAAGTGCATCCGTACAGCGAGGGACTGTCCAGACACTGGCAGGTGGTCTCTTCGCATGTTTCAGCCATGTGTCCATGTCCATCGTTACCTGATTGATTTGCCAAATTTAATGCCTATATTTTTTTGGACGTTGAAAACAAGAGAACCAGAAGTCTGTTGATCATGCGCATAGGTATTCACTACAAGTGTCGGAAACATGTTTGAGTTCTTAGCCATGCGCTGCCGGTATTTGTGAGACCGGCATGACATGGCCTGGCATGGCCTGGCATGGCATGGCCATACTGTGCACCGCACCATCTGAATATCGAGCTGGGACCCCAGCTACCCAAATATTGCCACGTTTGTTTCTCGAAATCACTGGAGTTGTTCACGAGATCACCAATACCGCAGGGGAAAGAACTGGCTACTGATAATTGCAGTTCGGGTACTGTACCAGGACCTATCCGCAATCCCTCAATCGCTGAAACCTCTCGCGATGGCATCCTCGCTGCTCAAGGAATGCCAAAGCAGCCTTCGTCATCATGGAAACTGTGGACGATGCCAAGTGGATCGTGGAACATGTAAACGGCAGCTTTGACAACAAAGTGATCTCAGGGTTGTCCACTGTACACATGTTTGGTGATGTCAAGTCTGTTGAAACAAACCAGAATGTGGAGATGCCGTAGTTTGAAACCACTCAATGGTTTCTGGTGGCATTGACCAAGCTTGCGATAGGAAGGGGATAGCAACAAGGGTCCAAGGTACTTACAAGGATATCCAGTGATAGGTTCTGGTTCCTTGCACGGTTTGTTTCAGTACTTCATTTGTTCCATTCCCGCACACATAGACAAGATAGTTCGAGGTCTTTGTGGCCGGAAGGAAGCAGCCAGAAGACTGTCGGTTTGAACGAAAGCCACTGGTTTTTGATTTTGATTTGCCGGAGGAAAGAGAACATGACATGCTAATGGCCATAAACAAGTGAAATCCAGAACCACTGGAAGAGAACACCCGTTGGAATCAGCATTTGGTTGGGGGTACACGGTATATGAATATAAACGAACTATAAGCGTTCACATGCTGCAACAGTAGATGTATAGATTGTACAATCCTCGCGCATGCAAGTTGATGTGGAAGGTTGAGGTATCCACATGGGGTCATCAGATCGCCTATACGCAACGCAGCGTGTTTTGACTCAATGGAACACCATGGTGCGCTGAACGCAACCCATTCTAAAGTTGTGGATGTCCTCACTTCAGGCAACTGAAAGCATCCCTACCATACCCTCTGAGCTTTCATACATTTCAACAACGTGCCTATGTGCCCAACAGTGGTGTTTATACATGCCGTTTCCCTAAATCTAGGAGATAGTCATCCTTACATGCTTGGTCCCAGATAGTTGAATGAGTTGGTTTACAAGTAGGCCAAGCACCATTTGTGGGTAGCTATCGTTGGATTCTTTGATCAACTTAGACAGCACCACATTGCAGATGCCTAAGTTGCACCACAAGAAACCATGGTGTAGCCTGACCATGGCCGACCATGTGAGAACTGGCCACGGCATTTCATAGAGTACAGCGAGCATATGGGGTTGCACATGGTGGTAGATCACCAGAACATGACCTTATAGGGAAGCCGGTAAACGATTCTGGCCGGGGTGCCATTTATGGATCCCACATAGTTGGCTCATAAATGACACGTGTTTCATGAAACGTTTTATGTTGACCAATAAATGTTGCCCTTCTTCGACAGATTTCGCCTAGTTTGTTTTGATGAAGCCTTTTCTGACCAAGCGACTTGACGGTTTATTGTCATCCTTTTTGCTTTTGGTCATCGTGTATAAAGCACTTTTACCACTATTTGCCACAGTTCACTGTAGCCAACAAGCAGCAAAAACATGACTGAGCACTGACAGTGATCAAAGATGATTGATCAGAATCAAACACCAGCAATGCCAATAGGCATCATGAACCACTAGTGACAAACCATTTCAGGCTGGTTAGGAATCAACCATCATCAGCCTTTCTTGACTCACCAGTATGAACGATACTCAAGCCCTACAATTCAACAATTTCAAAGAGGGAATCCGCCATTGGTGTTCAAACCAGAGGAAATCGGCCCGAATTCGCACAAATCAACTACTAAGTTTCACCCTGAACCACTAGGTTCACCAAACTTCATCATCATCAACCACTAAATTCACCCAATTTCACCATCATCAACCACCAAATGTCACCATCATCACCCCTTAATCCACCAAGACTGCAAGGCAATATCCCGCAGAACCTGAACGTGACCGACCCAGTGACCGTGGTCTTTGCAACGCCTCGGAATGATCGCTATGGCAGCAAGGGCGGCATGAAGGGAATGAAGCTCAGCGATGACGTGGCGGGTTTTGTATCCGGCTGGTAGACCTCCGCATGATTAATAAGGGTGGATTGATGGTTTAGTAGTCGTTGATTTAGGTGATGATGAATAGGGGTTAATTCATGCTTGATTCAGCTATTCAACGGTTAATGGCTAATAGTAATTCGTTGATGGTTGACAATAGTTCATGATGGTGAATCATGGATGATGAAAGGTCGGTTGTGTGGTTGATAATGGCTAAGAATGATTGAGAACTATATGGGGGATTCTCAAGTCATAGGGGTGCCCCAAAAGCTATGGTTGGTTTAATACTATAAATGGTCAAGATTGTATGGTTGAGGGGTACCCTTTTGGCTTGAGAAATCACCATATTAAGAACTCGTTGATGCTCACGCAGCTTGCCCGCGACTTGGCCCATGCTCGTGGTTCCACAATCATCTCAGCAATGTCAAAACCCTTGATGGTTGAGTTGAGGTGAATGATATGGGTTAGTAAGCAATAGTTAGTAATCACAGCTGTTCATAGGGGCTAAGGATGCTTCCTAATAGGCGTGAATAAGAAACGATGACTAACATCATTACCCCTTTGCTGAACATTAGCCTAATAATAAGGGTCAAGAATAATAGGCATCAATGATGGAAGTAATAATAGACCTACAATTACAACATCAACCCAATAATGATGGATTAATTGTAGTGGTATATCCAGCCCTGGCACCATGACCTTCCAAGCTGCCCTTCGTTTCCCACTGGGACTCCGAATCACCAATCAGCAGGGACTCAGCAGGGAGCTGTGGGGTGAGCTGCGGGACGGAACCACCGACCGACAAGTGACGTTGCCGAGCGAAACTGCCTTCTGCCTTGGAAGTTCAGCAGTTTTCAAGAAGCCAAACTGTGGATTTATATGGCTATGGGTCAATACTAAGCAACCAACTAATGGGGATTTCCACCAACAATAAGAGGGAAAACAATGGTTAATGGTTGGGAACCAGGGGTACGGGGTTTTGACCCACAGCCATATGGCTATATAAATACTAAGCAACGATAGTCGGGGATATTAACCAACAAGAATAGTGGGAAAACTTGCTGGTTAATGACGGGGAACCCAGGGGATGGGGTGAACTGACCCACTTCCATATGGATCTATATAGATTTATTTGGATCTACATTTTTGTAGGGTATTAACTTGTGGTTAATTCTATAGTCCATATGGACTTGCATGGATCTACATTGTTTGTAGGGTATGAACTTGTGGCTAGTAATAGGGGACAATCACCAGCACAGGGGTAATCGACTACAAACCAGTACATGTATCGATGAATGAATACGTTTGATAGTCAATCACCCCGCAAGTGAATCATCAATCACATAGTTCAGTCAGGGCATCTTTCTCAGGATTTTCCAAGGCATCGTTTACCATACGATCTACTTCACCGCTGATGATGGGACCCGTATGATGTGGAAATTTCAAGGTATCACAGGCCGAGATGGAGTCACCTGCAGCCATCAGCTTGTTAGCTATACCGGACACAGATTTGGACCACGGACCACCGACCGTGGTCCTAGGAGGATGATGCCATCCACATGGCAAATGAACAAACTGCATAGCAACTTCTGGAATTTGAGGGGAAAGGCTAGTGTGGGGTTTGAAGCCATGGCGAAGTACTTGGCTGAGGATTATTGTGTAGTCCATGCCGTGCAATGAACCGAGGAGGATGATGCCATCCACATGGCAAATGAACAAACTGCATAGCAACTTCTGGAATTTGAGGGGAAAGGCTAGTGTGGGGTTTGAAGCCATGGCGAAGTACTTGGCTGAGGATTATTGTGTAGTCCATGCCGTGAAATGAACCGCGCAGTAAAGCTTTTTCACCAGTTTTTGCTTGACCGTCTTGGCGAACATGAAGCACTTCCAAGCTTGTGAATGCTGGTTTTGGGAATCGACTCTCCTCACTTTCGAGTTAGAACAGGCAGCTGTCTTCTCCTTACGTGACTCAGGAAAGGTAAGAGGAGGGCGGGCATGATGAGCATGATGATGGGCGGAGGTGCAGCCCACCGCAGCATGCCATTGGCCCAGGTGTGACTAGAAACTCAGTGGATTCGACAGTCCAAAAGTTGAGAGTGAAGAAAAGGTGTTGACACGACACAGCTCCTCATTGGTGTTTCAACTGGTGACTACTGTTTAAACTGAGGTGTTTGAAACCTATTTTCACTATGAGTACCAGATATGATTTAACCCGGTTTTAACCAACCTATTATAAGTTTAAACTTAAAACCTTTATTGTCTCACCAGTTAAACTACCTAATTGATGAATCAGATCATGGAAGGGGGTCACGCATGGCCATGCTTGGCGCATGGCATTGCCTTGTTCTTGATCATGAACATACCCAGAAGGTCCACCAAGGTTCAACCATCATTAAGCATCATCAAGCATCATGAACTATCATCAACTATCATGAACCAGTTCTGGCCATCACTAACCACCAATTGATCGTTTACGATCTCTATGTAAGAAACATCTACAATCATGATTCGTTGTTCATCATGCACCATCACAAGCCATCGTCGAACAATCAATCAACCGCCATAATCTGTACCTTTTGATGGTCCCTACCTCTTTTCATCAACCATCATCTAGCACCACAAACCATTCACAATATACGTGTGATCCATATGATTGACACTGATAATTGGTCCCACTTCAGTACTCAACGATCATATCAGACCCCACAGTTTCATTTTGTAAACACATCTACAACCAATATATCCGTCCATGATATAAACATTGATGAACAACTACTAACCATTGGAGAAACCAACATGTCCACCATTGGATATCGGTTTCTACCAATGGCTAGCAGTTGTTCGCCAATATTGTTCTACCAACGGTTATGTTCTACCATTAGAAACTAGATTGAGAATATCCATTCATCTACCAATATGTCCATCAACTATTCTCAACCACGACTGGAACAGCAGCGCGAGGCGGTTGGGGCATGGGCGGCAAGGGCAAGGGCGGCGGCCCCTAAGTTGTTCTCCAATATTGTTCTACCAACGGTTATGTTCTACCATTAGAAACTAGATTGAGAATATCCATTCATCTACCAATATGTCCATCAACTATTCTCAACCACGACTGGAACAGCAGCGCGAGGCGGTTGGGGCATGGGCGGCAAGGGCAAGGGCGGCGGCCCCTACGGCGGAGACAAGGTGCGCGCTGAAACACTACGGGTTGGGTGTGGGGCACCTGTGGAATCAGTTGATCAGCCAGTGAAAGGATCAATACTTGTAGGAGTTTCCTCGAGGATATGGTGAGGTTGGCCCCCATATTTTGCTACAGGTTTGTAAGTCTAAGTCAACAGGTAAAATCAGGTTGTGAGACGCAACAAGCATCCAACCACTGAGCTGATTGGTTCGTGATTGGTTCGGTCCAACAATGTGAGCGCAAAAGCGCCAATCACCAGGGTGAAATGAGCGGCACAGGGGGAGCGTGCTAGCTTTGACGGTTGTAGATCTGAGATTTTCGTAGATTTCAACTGAGAAAGGGACTCAAAAAGATGGATGAAGCCTTCAAGATGACCCCTTCGGCTGTGCAACGCATGGTGTGCGGTCCAATACGTTGATTGGCTGTCTCACTGTGATCGGGCCAGCGGCTGGGTTGGTGATTTCCATGTCTGCAAATGGTGGTTGAATCAAAGTGGTGCAATGGTTTTGCTGAGCCGTTCAGGAAGGAGGACCCCTGACTGTGAACCATTAGTGGTTTACCACCCCCCATCAGTGTTGCTACCATCAACATGTTTTGACAAAGGAGGATCATAATGGTGTGGTACCATCAGCATCGAAACATGTTTCATGGTTAACAAGTGAACATCCACGAATGTCACTGGTTGAATGATTAACCATTGACAAGATAGCAATTTAGCACCACTGCTAATGCTCAGTCGTGATACGGCTTGATGATTCTTGTTGACGCTGCTTACTCATGCCAGCAGGGGGATGTAACCAGAATAATGGTGCCAGAGTCAACCCACAGAATACCGGGGGTGATGGAAGAAAGCAGTTGCCAGTGGATGCTTGGTTTGGCTTTCATGCTAAGGTCTGGTGCTGTTTGTTTCTTTTGAGGGGTGACCTGACATTGGTGGATTTAAATGTTGTTTTTTATTTTGGGACGAAAAACCCTGGTTTCGACCTGAAAACTGTTGCGTTTTTGATAAACAACCCAGGTTTAGTACTGTAGGGAATCTACACGCTTCATTTGGCAGGGTTGCCAAGATGAGTTCCACGAGCCAGGCCATCGAAGATGAGAAGAAGGATGACGCGGCCGCAGAAGTGGCTGCCATGCGAAAATGTGTGGTAGAAGAGAAGGCGCACGCAGCTGGGGAGCGATGCTGGCATTGTGACACTGAGAAATCATGTAGCTCTATGGGTGTTTCTGCAGCCATAGGGAACCCTCAAACATCCTCAAACCATTGTTGGTTTAGAATTGTAAATTTATAGGTGACTAATGTTGGATCGGAGACAATGGAAAACAGCTTGGATAACAGTTGAAGTTTTTGACATTTGGATCACTTTGAAACAGGTGCACCTGCATGCTGCACTGCCTCTAAGGATGACAGCGACGAAGAGTGGGGAAACTGGGGCACTGCAGGACCAATGTGAGTTTCGGTGAGTTTCACCACAGAGCTGTGAGCGTTTTCCATGATCGACTCCGATGTTTTGAATGCGGTGGTGTATCCGTGATCCACAAATGGCGGTGCCCTAGGCCCCAAGACTACCAGTTTCATTAATGTTGGGACATCAAATATGCACAAACATGAACTAACCAACTAATATCAACTGATTATCAACTATCACTAGGCATGATCACTAGCGGTATGAATAACTCCGGTGCTTGTGAATTGTAGTTCTTTTTGGCATCCAGAAAAAGGTAGTAATAGTGGTGGTGCTGGTGGTGGTGGTGGCAGTAGTAGTAGTATTAGTAGTATTAGTAGTATTAGTAGTATTAGTAGTAGTAGTAGTAGTAGTA
>VSDK01020111.1:279678-298752 GCA_009767595.1 Symbiodinium kawagutii | reverse complement strand
TCATTGGTCATTCAGCTCCCACGATCTATGGGCTGAGCTCCTGGAATTCGAGCTGGTTTGATACTGGTGATAGCATATGGTAGCCATGAAGTGATCAACCCACGATAGCGGTTTTGCTCATTGCAGAGACTGTCGCTGGGACTGTGCCCGACATGGTTCGCAGGAGGGAGCAGAAGGCCTGGAGATTGGATTCAAACGAGAAAACCTCAACGGTAGACTCAAAAGAATGGAAATTTGGACCGTGGTCACTGACGGTCTTGTGATGTCTTGTGTCATCTAACACAGGGTCAGTTCTAATTGTTTTGCAGCTGCGAACAGTGATAGCCAAAATTGATCAGGATCTTGTTGAAGATTGTTGCTCCAGCTGTGAAACGACCTCGTGTGCCAAACAACGCTCGGGCATGGGGCACGAAGTACTGGTGTTGACAGAACAAGGGTCCCAAAGATCTGGAAAATAACACTATCGACATTGGTGAATGATCATGATTCATCCCTGTGCGAAGAAAGCGTTCTGAAAACTGTTTGGATGTCAAGATGTGGCTGTCAGATGAAGAGAAGAAAGCCAAGGAGAGTGGTGAAACTCAAATCGTCCAGGTGAAACTGTGCCATCCCTGTGGAATGCAGTCCTTTGAGCGATTTCGAAGGAGCCAGCTCCCTTCTCTCAAATCCTCCTGAAGGGCAAAGGAAAGGGTGGCGGCGGTGGCGGTGGAGGTGCGCGGTGCGAAGAATTCTTTGGCACCAAGATGTTCATCAGATCAGACAGATGAATTGAGTTGAGATGAATTGACGCGTTTCCAATGGAGTTGGTTTGTTGCTACTTCTGAATCCTGATAGGCGACTCAATTGCTGTGAGAAGCAGTTTCCAACCATATTCAATGCCATATCCTCCAATTTTCCAACCCACCCGTTACCGTCGTTTCAGTATCCGCAGCTGACCTGTCAACTGTTTGGAAACGAAACTTGCGATGCAACATGAACCCAGTGACCAGGTCGTCGCCGGGAACGCCGGAACCAACGGCATCGAGATCGGGGTCGTCATGATCGACACCGGGGGAAGGTCAAAGTGTTGGAGTTTCGGAGTTTTTCGATTGTTTTTCACATGATTTTAGCTCGATCTTTTTTTTTGTTTTGATGTTTTTTTCACATTGTTTTTCGATGTTTTTTCTTGTGTTTTGAAACTCTCGTTTTGCTTGAAGAGTTTGAAGTCCTCTCACTTGATCTTTACGGTAGATTCTGTTTTCTTCCCTGGTCTCCCATTCAAGTGTTCTAGGTTGACTGTACTGAAAATTATGATCTCTGCACACGTCACATGCTATTTCTCTTCCAAAATCTTGTGACCCTGAACCAATGGTAGCAACAGTACAATCACCTTCAATGAGAGCGATAGGTCATTGCAAATCAATGAAAACATGCTTGGACATGTCAGCCGCATGGTGTTTGGAATCTCGATGCAGATCCCAATCCCAGGTTGTTGAAAGTGACTGTTGCAATCACGCAATACTTGGGAAGAGAATATGGAAGAGACACAAATGATACGCTCTGAAACCCTAGCAATGATTGCCTGGCATGAATAGGGGCGCATCATCGTACCTTTAAACAGATTTTCATGAATCTTGTTAAAGGTACTAAACGAATCATTTGCCTTTAAACTACCCAGAATCTTTGGATGTTCTTGTCTAAGATCCAGAGACTTGACTTGACGTCGCAAGGCGATGGGACCACTGTCTGGCAAGGTGGGAATGGGAGAGCAGAATCGATGATCAATTGAAGAGATCAAATTCACAAAATCATCAAATGAATTCAAATAATTTCAGTTTGAATATTTTTGTTTTTTTTCGATGATCAAATGATGCTCTATTGAACTCTTCATCTGCCAGGGCTTCGGTGGGAAGAACGGCACCAACGGGCACCGCATGGAGAGGAACCCTTTTTTCACGGGGCACGTGCGGCACGACTCCGAAAACATCTTCCTGAGAAAACCCGGCACGGTGGTTCTTCCCAAGGTGCAGATGTTTGAGACATTGACAGAAGCATTGAGGCTTTCACAAGGCATTAGAGGCGACGATCATTGAAAATCATTGACACCCACGCATTGATGCGTTCGCAAATCCAAAGGCTGTACATTCACCCGCTCACAGTGTCGGATTTTTGGATTGTTATGATACGAGTTTGGATGTGGTTTTTCAGTATTGCTGCTACATTGTCAACCAAACCCAATGGGTTGGTGATCACAATATCATCCCGACATCAAGAAGTCATTGCCATGCTGCCAAGTCTTCAGATTTTCATCGGGAAAGATGGAAAGAGGAGGGAAGAGAAGGGGAGGAGGAAGGGAAATAGGAGGGAAGAGGAGGGGAGGAGGAAGGGGAGGAGGAAGGGGAGGAGGAAGGGGAGGAGGAAGGGGAGGAGGAAGGGGAATGGAGGGAAGATGGAAAGAGGAGGGAAGAGGGGAGGGAAGAGCCGTGGAAGGCTCGTCCCGGTGCGCGGCCAGCGCCGGCACCGCCCAGAGTCCCGCCCCCGCAGCACTTGTTGCAGGGAAGCCCAGAACTGCTGAAGATTGTCGCTTTGGTCGCTTTCCATTTCATCTTCTCAACAGTTTCTTTCATTTCAAGTGGATATTTTCCAAAGTTTCTTTCATTTCAGCAGTTTTTTTTCAAAGTTTCTTCCAATTCAACTTTTTTTTCTGTTCAATGTCAAGGGATCTTTTCAAAGTTTCTTTTTTGCAAGCCGGAGTGTGCCAGCTCCAAGGGAAGGTAGACCTCAGAATCACCAGGACGTGGGAGGGACTGCCGATTTGGAGCTGCAACTCCTCATTAGGTGTCCCAGCAACAGGAGTTCCGAAAACAAAAGAACAACTATTTAAACAGGAATGAGCAAACTTAAGAGATCTATGGTGTCCTTCCAAACAAGAAAAGAGTTTCAAAAGCATCAGCTGTGGTCACTGCCTGTGCGGGTTCTAGATCATGGTCAAGTGAAGCAGCTTCAATATGTCTGGCAGGTTCTATGTTACTGCCCACTTCAATCTCTAGTCATGTCATTTGGCTTAACCTGATTTGGCTCATCTTGGACTGGTTGGATATGATTTGGGGGTACCTCCATTTTGGGGATATTTCTGGCTTGTCTCCCACTTGTCTCCCAAGTATCTTGTTCTGCTGGTACCTTCAAGATGAATAGTGAATGATAGTGACATCTTTCCAATTTGCTTTTGACAATCGTTCACCTGTATGCCGAGTTCATCCGAGTTCTGTCTCAGGTGCCGGAGCTGTTTTTGATCAGAAGTTGCAAAGGGACGACTAGAATATGGCTAGATGTGTTGACTTCGTGCTCTGCAGACCCGGGTTTGCGCTGCTTCTCTTGCGCAGTCATGAAAATGATTTGTCAACTAGTTTTAACTTTTAACCTTTTGCAATGTGCCTTGCCATTCTCTGCTGTCTTTTTTGGGGTAGCCGGGTAGAGAGAAGACAGCTGCAAGACTTGTGATGACCGCACTGATGCAAGCTGACTGCAGGCCTTGAAAGCTGACGAAGCAGAGGATGCAGATATGCTTCCACAGGAAGCGGCGGCAGTTGAAGGGGAAGAAACTGCGACCCAACATATCCCAGAGAAGTGGCACTTGTAGTTGATCAATTGATGATTCTTTTTCGCATGGTCGTGATGCAATTTGCTTGGGCAGAAAAAACATGTCTTATTCCAGCAATTTGAAAGCGTTGTCTCGATTCCTGCGCGGTGCAGTGCAAACGGTTGCCTGGGTTGTTGCAGAGCTATGATTCACAGGCGCGGCAAAGCATGGAGGCCACAATGGAAAACTTGGCGACTCCTTCGCCAAAGCGAGCGCACGTGAGCGCCCCAGTGAACCCTACAGTCTTGGTTTGCGTTGTGTTGCAAGCAGTGCCATGGGCAGGACATAGATGAGAAGACGCCTGAAGGCTGGCTGGAAACTTTGTTGCTTGAGGGATGCAATTCTGTTTCGCACCAGCGGCGATGGTTGAGACCGGCTAGGCAAAGCAAAACGTCCCAGAATTGACAACGAGGCTTGAAGACACACGTGTCAATTTTTTTGAAAAGGATACTGTATCAAGGTGGGAGTTGAAGGCAATAGACGGTCGCATACCTGCTTGTTACAATCAGGTTCTGAGCCGTCAGAACATTTTTGATGAGACCATGGCTCAGGCTTGGACATGGACGTTCGAATTCTCGTTGACGGAGAAACGAAATGATAAGACAATACACGAACCACGCCTCGGTGCATGACTTGTTCAGAGTAACATTGTATTCAGAATGGAAAGTTAGTTCTCTTGACCTCCTTTGGTTCGCCCTGACAACTTTCTTCAAAGGCTCCAGAGTTGAGAATAGTTCTGCAAGACGTGTGTTTTCCAGGCTGCGAAACCAAATGGCCAGAGTCACTTGGATGCCGGCCCCGCAGATCTACAGGACCCTGAAGTGTCATCAGACAACCCTGCAGGGTTTTATCCTGCAGATCATTCACTATGAACCCTGCAGTGGAACCCTTAAGTGGAACAAGTTCTACTATCAACCCTGCATTCCAATCGTCCATGGTGGGAACTTGACATGCCATGTGGAGCTTCCTGCAGGATGGGAGACAGAAGCAGGCTGACAAGAAGCCTGCCGTGGTGTGGCGCTGAGAGGAGTTTGGGCCAGATCTTGTTTGCTTTAGTTGTCTGATTCCATCCGTATGCATATGCACACTTGAACGTCAACCATACCCAGGTCACAGTCTGTATACCAGACATTTTCCATCATTTTCCAATATATCAAACATTTTCCAATCATTTTCTTGCCAGTTGTGGGTGATTGATGACGTATGTGTTTCTATGTTTGTTTGCTTTTGGCCGTGTTTTCCACCGTTCCCTTCCCGCAGGTCATGTGGTACAAGTTGCATTCCCCCCCAGCCCTGCCGTTCAAAGCAATTTCACGACGTTTCAATTTTGTAAAAACCCAAACTGGGTTTTTGGCTTAGGGGTCCCTTCCTGTTCCAGAGGCTACAGTGAAATCTATACTCATTAACGATTCCATCCTTCACATTTCCTTTGCATCTCTGCGTGCCGTAATAGAAGAACGAGCACAATGATTTTAAGATGTTTGTGCAGTTTGCAAGTGCCACGTACCTGCAATGCTTGCAAACATACAGTCACAACCAAGAAGGGGCCACCATTTGCATCAAGACACTGCAGTGGAACCCTTAAGTGGAACAAGTTCTACTATAAACCCTGCATTCCAATCGTCCATGGTGGGAACTTGACATGCCATGTGGAGCTTCCTGCAGGATGGGAGACAGAAGCAGGCTGACAAGAAGCCTGCCGTGGTGTGGCGCTGAGAGGAGTTTGGGCCAGATCTTGTTTGCTTTAGTTGTCTGATTCCATCCGTATGCATATGCACACTTGAACGTCAACCATACCCAGCCCAGCCAAACTTGAGTCATGCCTTGAAGACGAGGGTTGCGCAAAACTGCAACTCTTGCGTGCACTGCAGATTCACTTGCAAAAGCACCAGCCACAAACCCGATTCGCGTGGACCAAAGCACTGCTGCTAGGTCACAGTTTGTATACCAGACATTTTCCAATATATCAAACATTTTCCAATCATTTTTTTGCCAGTTGTGGGTGATTGATGACGTATGTGTTTCTATGTTTGTTTGCTTTTGGCCGTGTTTTCCACTGTTCCCTTCCCGCAGTTCATGTGGTACAAGTTGCATTCCACTCCAGCCCTCCCGTTCAAAGCAATTTCACGACATTGGAATTTTGTACAAACCCAAACTGGGTTTTTGGCTTATGGGCTGCCATTCCTGTTCCAGAGGCTAGATAAAGATCCAAGTGCCTCAATGATTTTCTCCTTTAGGTTTCTTTTGCCTTTCTTTGTCCGCCAAAGAAGAACAAGAAAAACATTAAGATTCAGAAAAGATGCATTGCGTTGCTGTGGAGCTTGCAAGTGCCACGTACCTGCAATGCTTGCAAACATACAGTCACAACCAAGAAGGGGCCACCATTTGCATCAAGACATGTGTTTTCAGGCTGCGAAGCCAAAAGGCGAGAAATCGCAGGGCTCAGCACATTTCTTGGACATCGATTTGCAGGATGAAACGCCGAAGTGTTTCACCAGACAACTTGACAAGTTCCGCTTTGAACCAGACCCTGCAGTCCAATCATCCATTGTGGGAACTTGACATTCCATGCGGGACCGGCCTTTGCTTCCTGCAGGATGGAGGAGAAAAGCAGGCTGCTGTGGTGTGGCTCTGAGTAGGGAGTTTGATTGGGACAGCTTTGCCAGATATCAGGGATAGCGCTTGAAGTATGCTTGGGGTATGTGTGAGTTCTCTTGACCTCCTTTGGTTCGCCCTGACAACTTTCTTCAAAGGCTCCAGAGTTGAGAATAGTTCTGCAAGACGTGTGTTTTCCAGGCTGCGAAACCAAATGGCCAGAGTCACTTGGATGCCGACCCCGCAGATCTACAGGACCCTGAAGTGTCATCAGACAACCCTGCAGATCATTCACTATGAACCCTGCAGTGGAACCCTTAAGTGGAACAAGTTCTACTATAAACCCTGCATTCCAATCGTCCATGGTGGGAACTTGACATGCCATGTGGAGCTTCCTGCAGGATGGGAGACAGAAGCAGGCTGACAAGAAGCCTGCCGTGGTGTGGCGCTGAGAGGAGTTTGGGCCAGATCTTGTTTGCTTTAGTTGTCTGATTCCATCCGTATGCATATGCACACTTGAACGTCAACCATACCCAGCCCAGCCAAACTTGAGTCATGCCTTGAAGACGAGGGTTGCGCAAAACTGCAACTCTTGCGTGCACTGCAGATTCACTTGCAAAAGCGCCAGCCACAAACCCGATTCGGGTGGACCAAAGCACTGCTGCTAGGTCACAGTTTGTATACCAGACATTTTCCAATATATCAAACATTTTCCAATCATTTTTTTGCCATTTGTGGGTGATTGATGACATATGTGTTTCTATGTTTGTTTGCTTTTGGCCGTGTTTTCCACTGTTCCCTCCCCGCAGTTCATGTGGTACAAGTTGCATTCCACTCCAGCCCTCCCGCTGTTCCAGAGGCTAGATAAAGATCCAAGTGCCTCAATGATTTTCTCCTTTAGGTTTCTTTGCCTTTCTTTGTCCGCCAAAGAAGAACAAGAAAAACATTAAGATTCAGAAAAGATGCATTGCGTTGCTGTGGAGCTTGCAAGTGCCACGTACCTGCAATGCTTGCAAACATACAGTCGCAACCAAGAAGGGGCCACCATTTGCATCAAGACATGTGTTTTCAGGCTGCGAAGCCAAAAGGCGAGAAATCGCAGGGCTCAGCCAATTTCTTGGACACCGATTTGCAGGATGAAACGTCGAAGTGTTTCACCAGACAACTTGACAAGTTCCGCTTTGAACCAGACCCTGCAGTCCAATCATCCATGGGGGGAACTTGGAGCAAAGTCGATGCTGCTGAGGTGTAATCCGTTTGTGCCAATCGCACGATTTGTTCTTTAAATTCTGTGTCACTTGGCAAAGTCTTTTGTTAGTCAGCGACGGTTCATGAACATTTGACACAGCTTCTCAGTACGTATCAGTATCATTCAGTTCAATTTTTCCAATTTTGGACTCAGTCAGATTTTCCATTATGTATCATCCATATTCATCCAGATTTTTCAGTATGTATCATCCAGCATTTCAAGCATTTTCAAATTTTTTCCTTCGAAAAAACATCATCCAATCAGTATGAAAATTGTTGAATCACTGTTTTTTTTCAATTATTCCAACTTTTTCAATCCTGAAATCAGTATCATTCCTTCTTTTTCCATCATCCAATTTTTCAGTCTGGTGATTCCAATGGAAGCTGAGCCCCGAGCTCTGCAGGAGGACAAGAGCAGCGCGGAGGACATGCGGTGCCTGGAAGAAGAGCTGGTGGAGCACCACCAACGCATCGCCGCGGCGCAGGAGGAGGGGTGGGGGGGTGGCTAAGTGGTTGGATAGGTTGATGGTAGCCATGATGATGTTGATAATGATGGTGATGATGATGATGATGATGATGATGATGGTGATGATGATGACGATGATGATGATGATGATGCTGGTGGTGATGATGATGATGATGATGATGGTGATGATGATGGTGGTGATGATGATGGTGATGATAGTGATGCTGGTGGAGGTGGTGGTGGTGGTGGTGGTGGAGGTGGTGATGAACCTGGTGCCATCAAGGGTATGTAACCAGAACAATGGTGCCAGAGTCAACCCACAGAATACCGGGGGTGATGGAAGAAAGCAGTTGCCAGTGGATGCTTGGTTTGGCTTTCATGCTAAGGTCTGGTGCTGTTTGTTTCTTTTGAGGGGTGACCTGACATTGGTGGATTTAAATGTGTTTTTTTTGGGACGAAAAACCCTGGTTTCGACCTGAAAAATGTTGCGTTTTTGATAAACAACCCAGGTTTAGTACTGTAGGGAATCTACACACTTCATTTGGCAGGGTTGCCAAGATGAGTTCCACGAGCCAGGCCATCAAAGATGACAATGCATGGTACCCACAAAGCTGGAACTGGAAATCTCAAGCAACTACTAGATGGTTGGGATGCACATGGATGTACACTTGCACATCCTTGCGCTGCATGAACAATCCGTTCTACTTGTCCCCAGGCCTATCGTGTTCACGCTCTTCACTCGCTGCTGCATGAATTCCGACGTGCTCCAGCGCAGTTTGTCAGAGCGACATTTGCAAAGGCGTCGGGCGGACCTCGTGTTTGAGGTGGTTGGCATGGAACACCCCGCTGTATTGTGCATGCGTTGTTCAAATATGTTAGCGCTAACAGTGGGGTTGGAAGGGGTTGGATCATGACAGATCACCCTGAGCATCCCAAGGTGAGGATTCCCATGATCTTTTTGACTTTTATATAGTTATGAAATGCTGACGGGCTTGCCCTGTACCTCGGTGCCCTCAGCCGACACAGTGAGGCGGGCTCATACTGTGAAGCTCGTGACGCGATTCAGGAGACGGAGACTTGCGCAGCCTGGAAAGCGGATAGCTTACGCCCTGGGAAACAACCTGGAAATAGATGGTCACCACATGTCACCGTATCCAATAACGGAACCCAAGGAGACCAGCCAAAGTTTAACAGTGGCGGATTTTTCAGTGCCAGATTCAATATATATATATATATATAGTTTAGCGGATCGTGATCGTGTAACCTGACCAGTAAGTTTTGGATACACACCGGCAGAAGCATCAGTCCAAAGATTGCCTTTCCAGTGTTGAAATTTGCCTTTCCTCTGTTGAAATTTGACTTTTCGCTTCCTTGATGTTCCTTGCCATTTTTGCACCTGTCGGACTTTGAGTCATCGGATCATTGATCACCTGCAGGACAGCCATGAGAAGCTCAGCAACTCATCTTTGCGTCGAGCAAAGCCGCCGCCCCCGGGCGAGATACCAAAAAACCTTCGACAGGACAACGGGAAAGGGCAGATCCGAGCAGGGTAAGCAGCTGCAAGCATCAGAGCATCAGCTAAGACTGTGTTTGCAAAGTCGCCAAGACGATGAGATCATCAGAATCAACCACTACAACTATTAAACCCCAGAATTCGAGTAACCACTACATCCATGATTGAACCACGAAGTCACTAGAACCGAGCCATCTTTGTTTCATCATTTTTTCCACCAGTTTCGAGGCATCGAATCTCCACCTGTCGATCTTCGCCCGCGCAAGGAGATGGAGAGGCAGAGACAGGTGGATGAAGCGGCTGCAGAAGTGGCTGCCATGAGAAAACGTGCCGAAGAGGCTAAGCAGGCACAAGCGAAGGCGAGCGCAGCTGGCGAGCGATGCTGGCATTGTGACACTGAGAAATCATGTAGCTCTATGGGTGTTTCTGCAGCCATAGGGAACCCTCAAACATCCTCAAACCATTGTTGGTTTAGAATTGTAAATTTATAGGTGACTAATGTTGGATGATTTGGGGGCACCTCCATTTTGAGAAACCACCATATGGAGCTCTGTTCAGACTCTCGTAGCAATGTGAGCCCCGGCACGCTTGGGAGCACTGGCGAGGCCATCCAAGCAGTGAATGACCTGGATCAGGAAAAGCAGGATGCCGCGAAACTGAGTGCCCTGCCGCAACGGATTGTCTGGTTTTCAGGTTCCAAATCCTCCTTTTCAACAGGTAAGCCAACCACAAATGGTGGACAATCGCGGCTTCCAGATAAATTTGCCAGAGAGTAATCCCTGCTGGCCAGGTTCAATGGTTTATGCTGGTTGGGTATTGCTGGTTAGGCGTTGGTTTATACTGGGTATTATTGGTTACTGTGGTGGTTTGATATGATTAGATATCGCTGGTTTATAGTGGTTGAGAATTCCTGGCTCGAGGTTGAGAGCGATTCATGAAGGCCAGAAGACTAAACCCCTACCCAGAAAGCCAGGTTCAAGTTGGTAATCGACAGACTTGGGTGGCCAGGGATTTGTCTAGGGAGCAGGGACTGCAAGTTTTGCATTGCAGTTTTTCGTTCCAAGAAACCGACAACAAATGGGGGTGCCACGATGACATGAATGGCTCACACTGCTGGATTGCGAATGTAATAGCCGTAGTGTGGTCAATGGATTGACGGTTCTACTGTGTTACAGTATTCCTATTGATTGAGAATGCGTAACAGGTCTCCATTGGTTAACCATCAATTAGCCATGAACTAATCATATTAACTAACCACTATCCAACCATCAATCAACCATGAACTAACCATTAACGGACCATTAACGAACCATTACCCATCCATTAACCAGTGACCAACCATTAGCGAACCATTCACTGAGCAGGTGCTTTGAAACGCAAAGAGTTGCAGAGCTATGAAGAGATGCTGGTGCTGTTGGATTTGGAGAAGGATGAATTCCGGGGAGCTGTCAGTTCCCGAGGGGTCCCGAGGATCCAAAAGATCACCTGGGCACCCAAACACCATTCGTTTGTAATTGATTTCCATATAAAGAACCAGATTGATTGGGGGTTCTTAATTTTGACCTATACCCGCCAGTTGCACAAGCTCCCTCTCTGGCTCACTTTCTTTCTTCCTCCCGATTTGACTTTTTGAAGACTTTTTCTTGGTTCTTGCTTGGTCCATTTCTTTCTTTCTTGATTTCTCTCTTTTTTCCTTTTCTCTAAGAGCAGCGACAGAACCGAGCCATCCGAGATAGATTTACACAAGTGGAAAATGAATGCAAGCCTCTGACACATGAACCTGGGTACTATGAAACAGGATTGGTAGGTGGAAACAACCGAAATAAGCACCTTTCTTCTTGGTCATTGTTTGTATCTATTCAACAGCGAAAGCACTTTGCACTTTTCTTGCATCAGGAGAAAGACATGAAGAAGATACCAAGCGAGGAAGATGCCAATCGACAAAAGATTGAAGAACTCTTGCGTGTGGTCGAGGCCTTGGTAGAAGTTTGCAGTTTTGTTTGAAGATCATCCCATGTTTGGATCCCTGGATGTGAGTCATGTGCTCTGTATCCACTGAAAACTGGATTGAAAGGGAAGAACTTGGGAAGCAGCAGCATAGCTGGATGGCAGGTCGAGGAGACCCAGAAAGCTCAGGAGGAACTGAAGAGTGCAAAGGATGCTCGCCAACAGATGCGTGACCTTGAGAAGGCCCAGCGAAAACACAGAAAGTTCGCTGAGCCGTCGTTGGTTTGCTGGGACTGAAAGTTTGCTCCAGCTTTGGCAGACGAATTTCTGAGCTGGAAGTGGTCATGTTACCCATTTGACTTCCACAGCGGTGTAGTAATTACGCACTTTGTTTCAAACTTGAAGCAGGAGATGTCAACTGACCTGCCGGGACCGGAAGAGTCGGGTTCAACACGGTCACATGAGAGAGAGAGAGAGAGAGAGAGAGAGAGGGAGAGAGGGAGAGAGGGAGAGAGGGAGGGAAGTCAGCAGGCAAGACGAAGAATCCGTGTCCATGTCCGAAGCCTTTTGCTTGTCAGATGCAGCCCCGCCCCAGGCGCCACTGCGGAAGCGACGTAGACTTTACTACAAGCAGTTTCAGAGTTAATGTCCAATCAGGAGCTGGAGGCAAGCGAAAGGTTCTTGTGAAGTTGAGCCGAGCATATCTTAGGTCATGAATTGTCATGAGTCATGTCGCATTTCTACATATTTTCAGTCATTTTCTTGCTAATATCATTACTTGATAACCTTTAGTTGTATGCCGCTGAAACATGCTGAAACCGCGCCAGCACGTTCAAGCACCCCAACTGTCCAGGAAGAGCAAGCCCAGCGGATGAAGATGCTGAACAATGTGTCAGGAGCTTCTCCCACAGACAAAGGTAGAGGGTCGAATGGCATGGCCTGAAAAGCGGGCCATTGGCCATTGAACCCTCAGCAAACCAAACAGCTGTCTGTAACAGCAGCTGCTTTGCTTGTTTCGCCTTGAGCTGGGTAAGCGAAAGCAGGTTGCCAATGCAGAAAAAGATAAGGTGCAAACTGTGCTGCTCGCTTGTTTCCGTATGTGGAACCATGTCAGGGCTACTTTTCCGGAACAGCCTTGAAGTGCACATAGCCCAGACATGCCCAGACATGCCCATGAAAAACATCTAAGTAGCTACTGGCCACTGCAAAACTGCTATGCCGGTGTTGCTTCATAATCAAATCTCATAGCTAAACCCTACATAAAAAGTCTTGTTGAGGGCTGATTGAATTGAGGAGGGTGTTCAGCCAACTAGCACCAGTCACCAGTCACTTCTTGCTTCAATATTGCAGAAGGATCACATGGAATGCCAACCTGACTCATTCCTAACCCCGAGATGAACTCTGGAACCTCAAATACCATTTGGCGAGTCACAATCATTACTGATTTTTCATTTGGTTCAGGTTGTACCGATTGCTGCTGTAGTTGGTTTGGGGGGGCATTCAGTTTTACACGGGTCTCGTGATTTTTGCCGCGGTCGGTTACGTGGTGTGTCTGAAAACTGCATAGGGCAGCCCCCAGCTAAAGATGTCATGAGACGCCAAGCACGAGAGCGTGTGACTTTCGTAGAAAAGATCATCTGCGAGTAATGACAGTCACACAGCCAACCAATGTTTGGATGCAACCCAAGCGAGATAAGTTTATACACATTTTGATGAGCAAGAAGTGAATAGTTAATTTCAATATTTGATTGATGATTTATTCGATTCATTGCTATCCGTGGTCGAATATCAGTGTGCTGGAGATCAAGAACCAGTTTCAGGTTGATCATTGCTGGGCGATGGCGGCTGTCACTGGTGCCAACCAATAAGCACCACTTTTAACAGGGTTGATCTTGGCGTTCGTCATTTGTAGTTCCTCAGCAATGGGGGTCATCCACCTGGTTCATAGGTGCAAGCAGTGAAAGCAAGCTAGGAAATAGGAGCAGCTGTATGATCTCCCAGAACCGGGTGTCCAGGTGGTGTACCATGGATAGTCATCATCTGACAACGATGTTCGTAATGGTTTGTCTTTGATAGTCATCCCATGTTAGGCTTTTGAGGAGACAATATCAGTGGTGACTCATGGAAGAAAATTTGCGGAATTCCAGGACATGATCCATCTTTGCAACTCGAGACCCTCAGGTGGTTGTTGGCGCCATGTATGATGTGGTTGAAGCGACAACTATTCATTTGCTTGTTGATACTGATACTCAATTGTATTTTTCGCTGGCTATTGGACCCAAGTGCTGGTACTTGAGTATTCGACACAACCTTGCTTTTAGCAGATTCCCTGAGACCCCCCAGGTCTGTAGCCATGCGTTGCATTGCTATGCATTGCAGTCTTGTTTGTTGCGTTCTTCGCGTTGCAAATCCACGTTTCGAGGCACTGGTTGATCTGCTGTTGCAGCTTGTGTTAACATCCTTATTGACCTTGCCAGGCTATCTCCTGTTGTCTTGGTGCTGTGCAACCCTGGGGATGGCGCAGGAAAATCACTGCTGATCATGGAAGCTGCGCCTCGGTAGCAGTGCACGATGTGTGGCAAAGCAGCGGTATATTTGGGACGGGTCTCATTGCCATTTTATACAATGGCAGCACATTTGACGAGTGTTGGGTAGTGGTTCAGCCATCAAGCAGCATCCAGAATCAGACCACGCAGTAGAAAATCACTCATCAACCCATCGTTGTACGCAATCACTTTTGTTGTTCCATAGAGATGATTCCCCAAGATCCATGGGAGCTCAGCTGCCAGCTTCTTGGCGCAATGTGAGGTGAAGTAACTTGCCACCAAGAATCATCATCGTTTCTAAACGCCTAAACTGTTTCACCTTAGAAATCGAAAGAATCCTGTTTGAGTATAGCAAAATGCGCAGTCCTTTCCTACAAAAACCAATCAATCTGGGGCTAGGGGAAAGAATCGTTGCGCGTTCGTAGTCGCGCAAAGACGTCACTTTCCCGCGAAAATATCCGTTCTCGATCCCCAACTAACAGTGCTCAACCATGTTTGTTTTTTTTCCCGAATCCTTGAATGACATTCCATTCTCATCCCTCCAAAACTATGAACTATTGGATGTTCCTAGGCACCCTTTGGTTGATCCTGCCATCCTGTGCACCTTCGTACCTTCCCTTTGGTGGTGGGTTTCCTGCCAAGGTGAAGACGAAACCTCGCCAGGTGCAGCTGGGAAATCACCCATCATGCTCCAATCTCAATCATCATTGATTATCAATCATCATTGTGTGACCAATTCTAGGGTTTATACATGTTCCCTCCAGCCTTAACGTTCGCCCCACCACATAAAGCGCCACTGCAATGGAGCATGTTGTACAAGGTCGAGATGGCTTGGACAAGATGCGAAAACACTGGCTATACGCAGTGATTTATGGTTTAGGGTCTTAGGGTTTTGGTTTTAGGGTTTTAGGGTTTTGGTTTTAGGGTTTTAGGGTTTTAGGGTTTTGGTTTTAGGGTTTTACGGTTTGAGGTTTAGGGTTTGATAACTCAGAAGTCAAAAAACAATGGCCCTGTGCAGGAATTTGAGCCTTGGGAAATGTTCTCAGTCCCATGCGGGGCAAACCCTTAGGCTCGGGCGTACATGTTTATTGGATGTCATTGGCAACCCATCAAGAAACAAACGTCATCAACAGAGATAACGGCCTGGTAATTTCCTGTGATACGTAGGGTAACCCTTGCAGGGCTGGCCACAGGCCTGAGTTTGACAGGGTGAAATTGTTCTCCTGGTATTTGCTCAGTTCCCGAAGCTGACCGCTCTGAAAAAAAGGATCGCAGCAAGGCCGCGGCTAGAGATTTGAAACATTCCTTAGCACTGATGGTTGTTGATGTTGTTGGTTGGTTGATTGCTTGGTTTGTTGGTCGGTTGGTCGGATGGTCGGTTGGTTTGTTGATTGTTTCGTTGATGTTGTTGCCATGGTTATAGTCTCAACTTTTAGTCTCAACATGTCTCAACCTGTTGCTGATTTGTAGAACATCTACCATTTGACCGTCATGACCTGCTGGGAGAGGTGGCGCTAGACCTCGCAGCTTGGCATCGCGGGGGAAAGCAGGGATCTGAACCCAACCAACCGGTATGAGCTGACTCAAATGAGTTCACCAACCGACGATCACCGGGCATGTGTGTATTGCCATGCTGGAACTTCCAACCATCCCCCCAAATTGTTATAGATAAAAACACCAGTGATGGGGCCTTGGGGAGCAAGGAGCACCATTCATGGACAAGCGCATGGGCCAACGGCCATCTCTAAAATGCGGACGACTTGGATGAGTTTGGTATTTTGGCAACGGAACTCATTTTTGGGAAGACCTGTTGCACTTGGTTCATTCTGGAGAGTCAGAAGGAGCACTGACCGGGTGTTGCATTTCGGGACACCAAGGAAGGCAAAGTCAACCCAAAAACATCCAAAGAGCGAGGGTAGAAGTAATCCATAGGTCGTGGGTGTGGTGTTCCCGTAGCACCTAGGCCAGCTAGAAACCAGCTGCGTTTGATATCGTTTGATTGGCGGGAGGCTCCAGTCGTGCAGATGCCTCCTCGATTGCGACGCCCCAAGCTGAAGAGCCACTGGCTGCGGAGCCGACTGAAGAGATATCCAAGGAGGAGAGGAATGCAGATGAAGCAGTGCGCATGAAGGGAAACCATGAGACTTGAAGTTTTGGAAGGCTTTTTCCCAAACTGGTTCGGCAGTCTTTCTGGGACGGATGATTTGGGGATATTTCTGGCTTGTCTCCCGCTTGTCTCCCAAGTATCTTGTTCTGCTGGTACCTTCAAGATGAATAGTGAATGATAGTGACGTCTTTCCAATTTGCTTTTGACAATCGTTCACCTGTATGCCGAGTTCATCCGAGTTCTGTCTCGGGTGTCGGAGCTGTTTTTGATCAGAAGTTGCAAAGGGACGACTAGAATATGGCTAGATGTATACTAGGGGCGAGCAGCTTTGGCAGACAAATTTCTGAGCTGGAAGTTGTCATGTTACCCGTTTGACTTCCACGGAGGTGTAGTACACACTTGTTTCAAACTTGAAGCAGGAGATGTCAACTGACCTGCTGGGACAGGAAGAGGCGGGTTCAACACGGTCACATGAGAGAGAGAGAGAGAGAGGGAGAGAGGGAGAGAGGGAGGGAAGTCAGCAGGCAAGACGAAGGATCCGCGTCCATGTCCTTTTGCAGCCTAGAGAGAGACAAGCAGCGACTGTTCAATAAATCTAGATTCAACACAGGAGAAAGAGAAAATGAAAATAATCATGTAAAAAATTTGCTTGATGGGGTAGTGTGCATTTCCCCTTGCGATGTAGATCTTGCTGAGGTATGCTTCTACTGCAGTCGTACCTATGCTTGTGACAACTCTCCTCTCAGTTCAAGCGCCAGGTTTCAGAGTTAATGTTCAATCAACTTCTGATTGAACATTAACTCTGAAACCTGGCGCTTGAACTGTGAGCAAAAGGAGCTGGAGGCAAGCGAAAGGTTCTTGTGAAGTTGAGCCGAGCATATCTTCGTTCATGAATTGTCATGAGTCATGTCGCATTTCTACATATTTTCAGACATTTTCTTGCTAATGTCATTACTTGATAACCTTTAGTTGTTTGCCGCTGAAACACGCTGAAGCCACGCCAGCACGTTCAAGCACCCCAACTGTCCAGGAAGAGCAAGCCCAGCGGATGATGATGCTGAACAATGTATCAGGAGCTTCTCCCACAGACAAGGGCAGAGGGTCGAATGGCGTGGCCTGAAAAGCGGGCCATTGGCCATTGAACCCTCACCGAGCCAAACAGCTGTCTGCAACAGCAGCTGTTTTGCCAAAGAAGTGTGACCAAACGTGCTTGTTCAAGTGTATTTACAAGCTGGTATGCTGGGGACGGTTGCAGCTACAGGAACCAGTGGCGACCATCCAAGAAAACCAACCTTTGGAAACAATGATTTGGTTTTTGAAGCACTTGTTTTTATGCCACACAACAACATCATATACATTCTGAAACTGCCCAGTCCGTTCCAATTCTTGTCCTTGAATTTTTGCTTGTTCGTCTGGCAAATCGGAACAGTAACAAAACAAACAAAGACAGAAAAAAAGTAACAAAGGAAACTCAAGCAATACTTGCGAAGGATAAATCACGAATCTGGTCATTGCAATCTACGAATGTCACAACTTGCGCATCATGTGACGAACTCAGTTTCAAAGTGCGCAAAATCGTGGCACGACTCGTTGACACCAAGAAATCACTACCGTTGCAATTGATTGTTTCGGATCAACCACCATTCCCGATCAACAATCTTGGTGTCAATTTCTTATATCAATCGAAAACCACAAGCTGCACATTGAAGTTCTTCCACCAGAACTGGTTCATTGAATTTCCTGGTTCCACACCGAGCAGCGACGCGCCATGTGGGTGCCGACTCCCTTTCTTGGTCGCCAGCGAGCAGCTTGTGCCCTCGCTCCGCCGCGGTGCCAGGCGCCCGCAAAGGGTGGCTCGTTGATGGGACAGGGATACGTAGCAACCGTTAAGGGGATAGCAATCCTGTTATCAGGATTAACAAGATTAGATCAATAGTAAGGGGTTGATTAACAAATATAGACTAATTAATAGTAGACCCTATTGGCGATAAGTATATGACCAATAGTAAAGTAAGAGATTCCCTGAATCAATCATAAGGTTATCAGATAGTTGGGATAACCTGTTTTGTCCGAACAATGAACAACAATAACGGATGAATGACCAATGGCAAGGGATTGTTAATCCAACAAGGTCAGAATCAAGTCAGTTAAACATTAAGTTGATACCCCTATTGGTAAGTATCCCTGCTAGTGGGATTAAGGGATTATGGTGACAGATATCCCTGTTAAGAAGTAAACCACAGTAGGAACAACGTGCAAGGATAACACCTCCGGATACTGATGAAATGGCTTGATGATGGTAGAGACAACGGCCAAACAACAACCAGCCAACTAGATTTGGTTGTTGGGAAACGCGGTTACTGAACTGGTTGATGACCAATTTTTCGCTGCTTGGCATGGTGATGGTTACGGACAGGTGACAACAACCAAGAAAAGCCAGCCACTGCATATCCCGTAACTGACAATGAATTAGCCACCATTGACCAAGAGTCAGCCATCACAAGCGCAGGAATTCACTATTACCGGGCCATTATTTAATAAAGTATGCATAAGTGCACCACTAATCAACTATAATCAGCAACCATTACCTACTCGATTTACGGACCATTCATGGGTCAGTGAACATTAGCTGAACCATTGGCTAATCGGCTCCACACATCCCATAGTCGAATGGTTTATTCACCTTTAAGTGGTCAATATAGTTCAGCATTGGTTCAACCATTCAATCCGATTCAGTCGACGGTGCCTTGCGTGATTCTAATTCAGTTAAGCAAGCTAAGTGGCTACTGCCTAAGAAGCCATCTAAATGGCGAACGAATCGGCACCCAGTGAATCATTTTCTAGGTGGCTCACAGCCACCAACTTAGATTTTTAGTGTTTTTGGGATTAGATGGATTTACCGTATAACCACTAAAAATATCTAAAAATGAAACTTTCAGCCACCAATAGTGGGATCTAAACCCATCGATAGCGGCAGCCCTAAATCGCCACAGCAGACGACGCAGGGCCGGCCGGTCCGGCCATTCATTCCTG
>VSDK01020111.1:234131-262649 GCA_009767595.1 Symbiodinium kawagutii | reverse complement strand
CAGGCCCGGCGTCGCCACGGGCGCTGCACGTGCCACGACGACGACCAGTGGCTGGCTCGGAAGCGACGTGCCGTGGAGCCCTATGTGCCGCCGCATCAGAAGGTGGGAGCAGGGCAGGGGGGGCCCATTGAACCAGCTGAAAACCATGGGTTTTACGGTGGAAATGATGGTTGAAAGGTGATTATGATTGAAGTTAAGGATGGTTGAAACGAGTGATTCTGATATTTATGATTGATGTAAAACCTGGTGAAACGAGGGTTGAATCGTTGGTTAGATGTTGGGGTTGACAGTGGTGAAACCCTTGGAGAAGTTGGAAAATGGCTGGGAGAACGACGCATGGCCGCCATGGTTCGGGCGGTGCGCCCCAGGAGCGTCAGAGGGAGCTGGAGCAGAAGCGTCAGCAGCTGGCGGAAGCGGACGCGGAGCCGCCGGTGAAGGAGCTGGCGCCCAACATCCGCAGGTTGGCCAGGCACCACCTGGAGGGCCCCAGGGGGGCCACCTGGGGGGCGCTGGAAGGTGGCAGTGAGTGGTAGGGGCTGGGATGGGTTGACCATGGGTCATAGTGTGGCTAAGAGGAATCAAGCGTGGTCAACCAATGAGCAAAGTTCTGGTGTTCCCTAGTTGATATTGTGAATGATCATGAATCGTTACTGTCAATCATCGAGAATCAGTAATGATGATTTCCTGTTGGCGATGAGCATCTTTCATAAGAATATGTATGAATATGTTGGCACCGTAAGATTCGTATAGATTTCCCCTCGCGGAACCACAGAGGGAACCATGGAGAGCTCGAAAAACTTCCCCATGGATTCAGACGATCTCTGCAAAGCGCATCATATAGAATCATCCCATCATCTAACCAACAAATCCACGAAATCACCCAACCAACCCACCAACCAACCAACCCACCCAGAAAGCTCAGCTTGACATGGCCGGGTTGGTTGTTGCTGCGCGGGTCCTGGTCCCTGAGGCAATGGGAACCGAAGTTGGAGAAAGGAGGCTTTGGCTTCAACCCGCTGCAGGCGGAGGCGCGGCGATGCTGAAGCAACGATGCTAGGGAACTGGAGGTAACAGTGATGAATGGCAAGGAAGGCATCATGGTGATGATGATGATGATGGTGGTGGTGGTGATGGTGATGGTGGTGGTGATGATGATGGTGTGGTGATGGTGATGGTGGTGGTGATGATGATGGTGGTGGTGATGATGATGGTGGTGGTGATGATGGTGGTGGTGATGATGGTGATGACGATGCTGGTGATGTCAATGTTAATGATGATGCATGGTATGTTGCTGGTTTTCTTCTGGGTCCATGAGCGTGCAACCTCTGGCCACGTGTTCCAGGGCAAGATGCTTTGCGACGACTTGGGCTTGGAGGTTGAATGTGCCTGGTCGAAGGGAAGAAGTGAGGAACATCGTGGGTTGGTATCGCACATGATGTCGTTTGTAGATGGTATAGTCATCCTGGAGTAGATGCTGAATTTTTATGAATATCCCATGATATACCGATTGAGGATGGTCCAATTCAACATTCGATCTACTCCAGGATGGTTAAAGCTGGTTCAATCATCGAAAGAAGCGGCAGATCAGCATCATGACATAGGATGACATGGGTACCCTATTTGGTCGGTTTTCGAACCACAGACTGTCACAGACAGCCACCGCCAATATTTGCCTACTGTTGGCATCGTTGCAATCAGCCAAGTGGATGACCATGCGGTACTGTGAAAATACCAAGCTGACGGGTTCTAGGCGCTGGCCCAGTTCAGTCATTGGAGACTGCTACGAACCAAACCTACTCTCTGTGTAAGAGATGGTGTCAGGAACAGACCTATGATGATGACTGATGACTTATGTTGTAGTCGTTGTCATTCTTGTCGTTGTTCCTGCTGTTGTCGATGTCTACATCCATAGTGACCAGTGATTGTCATTGGACGCCGATCGTTCACCGCTCCCAGGTACAGAACAAGCCTTCACGAGCCAAGGAGTGAAAGCTCTTCCCGTGGTGCAGTCAGGGAATTACCACTTTGAGGCAAGGGTGGGACACCAGAAAGCGTCTAGCGGACCTAGCTGTGTGTGTGGGAGGCAGCAGTGAACCCATTTCTTGCGGTGACATGATGGACATGGCCATTTTTGGCGACGTTGTATAATTTGATATAAAAGTTAAGAGGTACGGAACGGAAAGTAGGAGCATATTCTGTTCGCAGGCAATGTGGTGTTTCATAACTAGACAACACATACCCTATGTCATATGTTGGCTATAGACTATAGACCTCCTATCATGCTGGCATCAATGTTGCCAATATTTCTTTCAGATCGTGATGTTAAGGTGTTACCCTTTGGGGGGTTGAAAGTGGAAAATCCACCATGGAAATAGCTAGCCCGGTAGAACATTGTCATTTTTTACTTCCAGGTTCGCCACTACCAAAGCGGACTTGGCTGTTTCATGGCTTAGGTGCTCGCCATCCATGATTACAAGAAGGGAAACCTTTGCTTTCAGGTTTTCATGTTCAAGCAACCACCCTGGAGTGTGACGAAACCGCAACCTTCCCAATATCAGCCACTGTGATGCTTGGTAATTCATTTAAACTATATGGAGGATTTCTGATTGCGTTAATGGTTGCAAATGATAGCGAATCATTTCTGACCACTATTCAGCTTCACGACGCGTCATCAACAATCATAACAGCTCATTGACCGTCATGAATCATCATCGATCATCTCAACAACCATAACCGAGAGTCATGAAGCCATCAGCAGTTGTCATTTGACCATCATGGACTAATTATCAGACCACAGCGCAGTCACTCATCATCATCAACCATCACCGAGCACGATCAAGCGGCATTCATTATCATTATTATGTTCAAATGGCCGCTGTTAATCATCACGAACCATCGGAACCATATAGACTATCCATCATTTGGCCATCAATTTGCCATAAATCATCATCAACCATCAACCATCAACCCTTAACCTTCAACCCTCACCCCTCAACCCTTAACCTTCAACCCCCCTTCACCCCCCAGCCCCACCCATCCTCCATTGGTAGGTGGAGTTGCTGCGCGACGGTCAGCTGACGGTGGGCTGGAGCAGTGCCATGTCGCACGCCTCGTCCTGGGACATCCAGGCATGGGCCCTGCCGTGGCGCGGGGAGTCGCTGGGAGCTTCCCAAGGGCCATGGAAGATTCACCAGGGTGACCAGCTCCCATGCCATGGATGGAAGGTCATAGGTGATGTAAGTTTTGTTGGTATGAGTGATGTTTTGATGGTTCTTGGTGAGTTAACGTGGGTGGTTGATATGAAAGTTGTACTTTGGAAGTTGATGTTGGTGAAGCTGGGAACTGTGGGATGCTCTTGGTTTGTACTGGTTACTGCTGGTTGATGTTGGCCATGCTTGATTGTAAGCAGCGGCTCATACGTCAGCTTGTTGTGGCAGATTCGGCAGCTTCAAATTGAGAACCGTGAAGTGGAAAGAGCGGGAAATCTCGATGGTTTGACACTGGTTTACCTCTGATGTCCGTTTCAAAGTCACTACTTTTCTCGCTTGACTCCAACCACAGCAGCTGTTTTAAGCACGAGCGGTGAAGCCCGCAGCTGCTTGGCAGAGCGGCATTGGAGCATGGCCAGCCGCAGCTATGCATATCCAAAGGGGTCACCCTTGGCACATGGCCGCCGGCAACATGTTTGACAATGAACAGCACGGGGTTCAGAGAGCAATGGATTGACATGTTGTGGCCTGACTGCTGTTCAGCACATGTCTTTTGTTGTTTGCATCGAATGGTGGGAAGATTTTTTTTTGGGGGACGGCACCGGGTCAATGGTGGGAAGATGAGAAAAGACAATCTGAGAAGGTTCCTTTGAATTGCACATGGGTCTGTCGGGAACGAGCAGTTTCGAAGATAAACCATGAAAAACAGCGGCACGGGTCGCAAAGCACCGACAAACCTCCTTGGGATTGTCACACGCAGGCCGCTATGTTCTTTGACCTTTGGCCGGATATTGTCCTGTATTCCAGCACATGGTGCTGTCAAGCAAAAGATCCATGTCTCAACAAATGCAGCATCCATCGTTTGTGAAACATGCTGAAATCTTCGTCTCCCCTAGCAAGTTCCTTAAACGCATTTCCTCATCCGGAGCGCGAAAAAGCATTGAATGCTTTTCTCGCGCAAGGTGAGGTGGAGGTCCGGCAGAAACATGACTGACGATCATCTTCCCCGCGGTACGGATGAGCAAATGCGTTTTAGGCAAGTTTTAGAGGAGAACGGTGTTTCAACTATGGCGGATGCTGTCATTCAAAAAAGCAACGGCTGGAACCTTATCTCGGCATCGTTGCTGGGGATGCTGACAAGAAATGATGTGGTTACAACCATCTTGCTAAAGCTGGGTCACAATATCTTTGGGTAGGTCGTTGGGGTACCATGGCGAAATGCAGATGCCCAACTGACCAGAGTTGGTATATTCCCTGTCATTGTCGGTTGCTATCCCTTGTTCTCAACCCCAATGAAGCACACCATGATATAATCAGCCATTGATTGTTTAACTTGAATTACCTTCAAGTTCAGCATCAGTTGGGCACCAAATAACCATCACAACACTGGAATCATCCTGAATTCAGCAATCGTTCACCATCAATTGGACCATCAAATCCACCGTGAACCATTAATTGACCCGTATTTGCCATCATTAGCCCCATTTAATGCCATTGATTGCCATGATTTGTCATCAAATCCTCCATTTACAACCAAAAATCCAGCGTGGCTGATTTCCTACGGTTTAGATTCCCACAACACATTGCCCCTCAACCCTCTCCACCTTTGTACTCCGCCAAAAATGCGGTTTTCCTGATCCATTTGCAGTAACCACTACTAACCGTAACCATCCAAGCATCAATGAACCACCATCGACCATGAATTGTTCATCATTGACCCCCACCCTCATGAATGTCCGATTCATGGCGGAGGCAGTTGGCTTTTCATTTGCGGGGGAAGTGATCCACAACAACGAGGCGGCCGACGAAAACAGTGGCAAGCCAAGCCAAACGCGATCAGTTGATGGTTTTGTGTTGGGTGTTTATGATGGTTTCTAGTGCTTAATTAGTTGGTGTCCTGGTGTCGCACAGAGCAATCATTTTCTTGTTTTCAAAGGGAACTTTCTACTTTGCGTGGGATGGTCTTTGTTGGCGTTGGTTGTGGGCCCGTTTGCCCTATTCTGCAAACATGTCTACACGGGTAAAGTTTGGTTAATGCAACCAATGTTGGCCAGCACTATCCAAGTGCAGTATGATGATGGAAGTCTCATCATTGTGAGTTCCAACTTTAATTGCTTAGCACTTCTGCATTATGGATGAGTCTTCAGTCTTCCTGATTAAATGTGCTCAGTATCTGTTGTCGATGACCAGAAACGACTGTCATTCATGGGCAGGGTTCAATATTATCCGGCATTAACCGTCCAGGAATGTACTGATCATCCCTTGACCATCAACCATCATTGACCTTCACTGACCGATGACGATCAACAAATCCAAATCAACCACCATTCATTCACAACCTTATCCATATCAGTAACCACCATTGACCACCTCATTATCTCGATCATTTGGACCTCATTTGACTGCACTTCAACACCTTCGCCATCATCAACCGCAACGATGTCCAGGTGGTAGATGCAGCTTACGGCCTTCCCTTCGGTCGCCGCGATGACGTGCTGGGCGCGCTGGTGAGCTGGAAGGTGTGGGTTATGCCAAGCAGCGGTAGAGTCGTGGGGATGGGTCAATGCCAAGCACCGAATGGATGGGTTGGTGAACATCAAGTCCAACTCCCGTTGATCGGTTGATATCCCTATTGTAAACCTCTATTAATTGACAAGTAGCTATCAAGAAGTCGACATTTCTGAACGAAACTAGTCCAACTGTGGGGATGTTCACGCAGTTTGTTGCGACATTTGGGGTTGATGCATAGCCATTTCCGTTGACGTATGGCATGGAACGGGGATGTGCGGAGCGCTCAGGCGGATGCTTCTGCGGAGGTGTCCTTCATGCTGAATGGCCGCGACCTAGGCGCCCCTGATGTCACACGGTGTAACCCGCAGGGGCAAGACACAACGTGCAAGGCACAACGCGCAAGGCACCCACCGGCCTCCCAGGTAGCCACCCCTCATTGGAAGTCGTTAGAAGTCGCTTTGTGTGCGCAAAACTGCAGTTCAATCTGCAAGAGGTATTCAGACTAGTTACGTTCACCAACTTATCTATCGTTGTTGGTCTTATTCCAATGATTTTGTTAGTCTGTTAGTTATATCATAAGCATGCCGAATATCGTTGCTTGACTATCAACCACCACCAACAATTTTCCATCACAGGTGGGCTTCTCCAACTTAGCGACCAAAAGATGGCTCAGGGTGCCATGATGTTGACCTCCCCTCGGGAGCCGAGGGCAGGGGCCGTGCCAGGCATCGCCTACCGGCTGCCAGAGGCGTGGGAACGTGGCCGCGGTGAGGAACTCTGATGGTTGATGGTCAATGGTTCTCTCCGGTTGGATGGTGGTGTTGGTTGACGGTTCATGAACTGAACCAATGGCGAAGTTCAATTAGAATCATTGGTCATTGTCAACCATTCAGGAAAATTGTTTGTTTAATGACTGGTTTCTGAAGAATCATTTGGTTTCTTTAAGAATGGTCAGTATGATCATGATTAATGGTGGTTGATCATTGCTACATTAAACATCCGTTTGTTGATTTTGGTTGTTCGCATTGGTTTGTAATCACTGGTTACAATTCCTGGTGTATAAGTTGCTTCAAGTATTAGCTGATTATGAACCAATGTCAACCGATCCCTGGTTATGACCAGGCTTAGTACACTGATGCCTGTGGATGGGCCATTCCAGTCAGTTCTCCACGGGGAACGGATCTGCCCTTTGATGTACACCATGGGACGATAATCCAGCGATGGAATGCTGATGGGTGGTTGCCCAAACGCATCCTAAGTTGGTTAAGATTTTCGACCTTGAACTCTAGATATATGGCAGTTTCTCAAACTATAGGTCCCCCAAATCATCCTCAACCATAGTCATAGTCAAAAGCCATCCATAACTTGGGCCCAGACTTTTCGAAGCCACCCATCAGCCACCCATAGATCCACCACAACTGGGGTACCCCTGGGCGAATGTTCACCACCGAATCGCAACTGAGTAAGTGGCAACAAACCATTCTTATTAGTAAGGGTTACAAGCTACTGGTGAACTAAGTTAACAAGAGTCAGTTTATATAACCCAGCTTGTAACCATAGCTTGTGACCCTACAAGGTTAGGGTAGTTAGTTAAAAAATACCAGCAACTTAGTTCACCAGTAGCTTGTATGGTCAACGACCTTGTAGGGTTTATCCCGGTGAACGAACCAACCGCAGCTGGGAATCACGTCACGTCGCTATGCCACCGCTGCCGCCGCTGCCGCCGTGGTTCTTCAGCGTAGCTGCAGCTCTTCATCGCACGTGCTCTGAGGGCAGCAGCAGCTCAACCACCAGGCGCCGGCGGCTGGTAACCGCGTGTCGTGGCGGTGGGGGCCGTTTCGGGGTTCGTTTCGGGGTGCTGATGCCGGGGCAGTTGGGGAGGTGAACGGTTGATGTGGATCAAATGATTGGTGAAGGGAAGGCTTCACATGAGTTTCACATGAAGAAGTTTGATGATTTATACTTGATCTTGTTAGATTTATTAAGTATTGTTGTTGACTCCATCAGTTGGCCATTCCAACAGCCGACCATTTTTTGGCTATTGAGAATCGTTTTAATCGAAGATAACCATGGCCTGTAGCCCTGTAACGTAGCTTATAACCCCCTATGATCATGGTGAGAAACCACTTACTAAGTGAGGGTGCACATCCAAACTAGCATCAATTGAACCGCCATGAAGTAATCAGAAACTGTTGATGAGTGAACGGTCACTATTGCATTAGTAAGCATCACTATTTGTATTGTTAGTCATCATTCACGAATCACTGACCATCATCAGCTAGATTTTTTGTCGACATTATTAGCATTTGCCCATGCATGAAGCCTTACCAACCGATCCCCATGGAGGAATATTTTCCATACCTTCTATGAGTAATATGCCTCAATATAATTGGAAATCCAAAACTTCTCCAGTGCTATCTACCCTTCTGATTGAACGAACTGATCAAACTGATTACAGTTGACCATTGAATGGGTTAAATCAGTGAATGACTAAACGAGAACTGAATTCAACTATACTCAGTCAGCTACAGTTAAGTATAATCAGTTGATCAGGGAATATTGACATGAACAATAAACCAACCATTTGTAGTAGTAGACCAACCATTTTCGGGGTCCCCTTTTTTGAAAAACCACCATATACTTGAACTTGGTATATCCCCTGTAATTCATGGTTATTACCCCCATTATCAACCATTATGAATGGTTTAAAACCATTATTAGTCAACTATGAACTATATGAATACTTGTTTCACCATTATTGTTGTTGGAGTAATCCACTACTATTAACCAGAAAATAATCCCCAGGTAAGATTGATGGTCTCAAGTCTACCATGAACTGGTCGTGCTGACTAAAATTGATGGTCTCAAATCATAGATTCTACCATCAGTTGAGTACCAGGATGATGACCAAAATCAATTGTTAATTGGAAAATCTACTACTATCAAGCACTAACCATTAGAAGAGTTCTCATGAAACTCATCAAAACAGTGGATGTTAATGAATCGTAATAGTTCTCATGAAACTGATGTTTCTCATCATCCATCATTAACCATCGTTTTCCCAATAGTTTTGTTGGTTAGTATCCCCATGAAATTGGTTGGTGAACTGCTTGACCCATGGCCAGATGTGAACTCGAAACGGTTACCATGAATTGACCACCGGAACTCCAGGCTCTCCATTTTCACGCGTCTCCTTGGCTCATCGGCGTTGCCGGCTGAGCCTCTAACTACTGCAGGTGTGGAGGGATGGCGTGGGGGGTTCGTTGCGGAGGGATGGCGAGGGGTTGGGATGGCGTGGGGTTGGGATGGCTTAGTAATAAACCACCCATTACTTGGGGGTCTCCAAACTGTTTTGAGAAACCACCGGCTATTAGGTCACTTTGTGGTGGTTAGATCATGTCTGCCATCCCATCCCCACGCCATCCAAGGAACGAACCCACCAAGTTGTGGTTGTTTATTACTAGAAATGATTGATGTTGCATGATTTGGGGGGTACCCCTATTTGACAAAATCACCATGTTGACCACTATCAACCATTCAGTAGCCAAGACTAAACTTCTGTTAAGCATAATCTGCTGCCATTCGCCATGAATGAACCATCTTTGACCATTCATTAGCTATTTATCAACCATCAATCGACCCTAACTATTAATGAACCCCTAGTTCTTAACCATGAATTCAGCACGGATTAACTATTCATGAGCTGTGAATCGACCATTACTTCCTTCTTAATTATTCACCATTGCTTAGCCATTATGATTTTCCGTAGCTCACAATGGTGAAGTAATCTTTCATAGCCTTGTTCAAGCATTATGAGCTAATAAAACATCTCCATGATGTGATAGAGCTTAACCATTATGAGCTGTTCAACCATTAGTTGCATCACCATTTATCACCATGACTTAACCATCGTTGAATCGTTAACCATTACTTTGCCATTCTCCAAGACTGTTTTCTGGATGTTTCCCAGCTGCCAGGTGGGCCTCCAACTCACCGAAAATTACGACTCAGCAAGGCCGCAACCAGGCCACAGGGGTGCTGATGTTGGTGACGAGGCCGAGCTTGTCATCTGACCATCACTGGAAAGCATCACCAGTGGTCATCAGTGGTGGTTGATAATGGTGGTTAATCATGGTTGATAATAATGCATTATAACGCATTAACCATGCTTAATCATCACAATGGTGGTCAATCATGCTTAATAAGGGCTAAGATAATTTATGATGATTCATGATCAATGATCAATGGCGGTTGATCATGGGTTGAAAATAGGAATTATAGTGGCTAGTGATCGGGGATAATAGGCATAGTTGATTATAGTGGCTGATCAATCAATGGTAGTAATAATGGCTAGTGATAACAAATAATGGTGTTATTATAACGGTTAGCACTGGTTCGTTCTAATTATTTAATCTAATGATTATGGTACATTTGTTTAGTCGTTCATTTAATCCTTAATCAGTAGTAAGCTACATTGATTAATCATCATAATCATGGAGCACTTCAAGCATTTATTATTTGATTCTATTGAATTATTAACCCAGGCTATCATTCATCATCATATAAGCTAGGTCACAATTGATCGCTAAACCCGTTAATCATGAGCAATTATTCGTGCCTGTTAGTCCTCAGCCATCAGTGCATGTGCACAAATGCGTTCAAAGGTGTTTCCTTTGTCTCTATCAAATACCCGTTTAAACGGTTAGGCAATTATATGCACGAGCAGATCTTTCTCATGAATCGCCTGACTCCTGCTAGTTATGAACCATCCTTAAGCCCTGTTACTCATCGATCCTGATCATTTTTCCAAGTCATGATGGACCAGCATCAACCGTAGTTAAGCATCAACCACTTTTGACCATCACACTGCCAACTATTTCACCACCATAAACCATCATTTCACCAGCATCAAAGCATCATTTCACCAGCACCAAGCGATCGTTCATCGTGTGCGAATGCGTGTTGCCCCTGGATGTTTCCAGGCATTTGACTATACCATCAACGAAATCTATAGCTTCGGAACCCGGAGATGGAGTCCTTGCTGAAGGCGAAGCTGATGTTTTTTCATGATGCTTCAATGGTGATGATTGGTTATGATGACTTGCGTAGTGATGATGAATTTGGTCAACTAATGGTATCTGGTAAACTATTGGTTGACAGTGCTTAAGCATGAGCAAAGTTGGCTCGACAAGTGGGCTGTGGATTGCTTCCTGGAAGTTCCAGGTCACACCAAGATCCAGCTCTGATTACACAAGTGCCCTTTGACCAGCTCACTATCCTCCTAGCTGACATATTTGTCATGAAGCTTCAAGCTGATTCGCCAGCTAATACAAACGATGAATACTATGATCATTACTAAGCATTGTTTCATGAACCATCATTTGATAGCTTCCAAGTTGAACGCCTTAACCGCTTGTCTGCGAGGCTCTCCGGCTTCTCTTCTTGGCTTGCATCATAGTGGTTGATGCGCACCTTGGCCCTACGAGACTGGTGGTTTAGTGATGCTTCGTGGTGGAGTAATGATTAACTGGTGGTTGAATGGTCGTCGAATGGTGGTAGAATGCCACTTATTGGAAGTGAATAGAGATCAATGGTGGTGACTTATGGTTGGTAGTGGTGATCAAAAGGTGTGAGTTGTGGCTTTGTCCCTGGCCATGACAAGATGATGTGGGGGGCGACCCTGTGGGGCAGCTAGGTAGTGAACCCAGCACCACTAGCTGGTTGCTCTTTTACCGGCAGTGATAGTCGTGAACTTGGCAGTCATAGTTTGGTGTCCTATCGGAGAATTGACTTCTCACTTGTATCCCGTTATGCCAGAATTATTGGCTCCTGGCATGGCACCATGGCAACCATCATCCACCCCAGGTCAAACTATCAAGGCATGGCCAGTTATTCACCAGCGTTAAGCACCCTGAACCACCACGAACCACGAAGCATGGCAGCCCTTGGTGGCGGGATCGCTCCCCCATCAGGAGCTGGATACCCTTAGACTTTGGCAACGGCGTGGAAGCACAGCCCTGGCAGATCTGATGACTGGTGGGAAGGCGCTGGTTGATTGTAGGGGATGACGACCGATAATAGGGTATAAAATGGTTGATGATGAAGATGATGATGATGATGATGATGATGATGATGATGATGATGATGACGATGAATGATATGGTTCATAATAGTCAGTCATGGGGAACCTACTATACTAACGACTGGTGAATCGACCCCCAGCTATATGTTGGTAGATTATGTTTGATTATGCTTCTATGACGGTTATGTGATAGTCCATGATGGCTAGGTAGTTGGCAACCAAGTTCTGCCTCAAGGCAGCGTTTGCCAGAGGCAGTTGTACCTGTTGCGCATCTGTTATCGGAAATGGAAGCGTCACGGGACTTGCGACTTCAGTGACCGGTAGGACCTCCACAAGGGGCAGATGGGTCCGCCGTTGGCCAGGTGGGTAGCCTGGAAACCACCATCCACTCGCTCATACATCCATACATCCGCACAGATTTTTATGCGCACGGACAGCTGTACATAGATAGATAGACAGATTCATACGCAAATCAACCGTACATACAAGACAGATCCACAGATACTTTCCAAAGATACTCAGATACATAAACCCAAGCAAGATACATAGATAGATACATAAACCCATAAACCCAACCACGATACGTAAACCCAACCACGAGATACACAAGCAAGATACACAGATGATACATAAACCCAACATAGATAGGTAAACCCAACCAAGCCACCAATCCAAGCTGCACAGGTGGCAGCAGTGGCATTTCTCCCGACTGCTGTCGAAGCAGCTGCTCCCCGACAAGTTTCTGAGCTGCGAATGATGGGAGTGGCTGCCCGGGGGACGTTGACCGAAACGGTGACTGCAACGGTGGTTGGTTGGTTCATAGTGGTGGTGAATGGTTAGCTTAGGGATCAGTTGATGGTTGATGGTTGATGGTTGATGTGAATGGTTAGTGGTAGTGGTTGATGTTAATGGCTGGTTGCTTGTGTTATATAACAGGGGGTTCATGGTTGATGTAAGTTGTTGTGGAATGGTTGGCTCATACTGTGGTTAAAGGTTGATGTTGATGGTTGCTGAGTGATCGCTTTATGGTTTCGTTCAGGACTCACTTGGATGGAATCATGTTCAGGACGCTGCGAGGCTGTCATGAAAAAGCTACGGCAGCAGCTGTGAGTCCGTCATGGCGTTGCGCTAGGTGAAAGGCAGTGATTGGTAGTTTTACGTGAGAAATTGACCTTCGTAAATCAGCTAGTGAATCAGCTACTACCACCACACGTGAGAAAGTAGCCTTTGCCTGTTACAACTCGTGAACCATTAATTTCAAGTGGATTAGATGATGGAAACCCACCGCACGGATCAGTTTGTGCTTTCTTTCTATGGATGAAATCGATTAACAGCTGGATCGACCACACACGTGACCCTCCTTGTAGCTGCTTCCTGGCTACCATCAGCTGTGCAGCGATGGCGCAGGTTTGCTCACCATCGCTGGTGTTGGCTTTCTAGCGGGTGGCGCTTTGACAATAGGCCACAGGGGCGGCCGGGCGAGACGATGAGGATTTGCAATAGGGATATGGTGGTTGTGAACTTGTGGATGTAAATAAGATGAAAGCAGATTCAGGAATCTGAAATATACAAGATTGTGGATATAAGTGAATTTGTTTGTGGATTTCGGGAATCTGAACAAGATGTGTAAGTGTATTTTTTTTGCCCGGTCCAAGAACCTTGCGAACATGCAATTCGCTGCTCTTCTCACTTGGCTACCAAAACTCAAACCAACCATCAATTAGATTCAATCAAGCATTCATCACCAACTGATCATGAATCAGCAATGAATTTGCGACCAACTTTTGCCAGCGAAGACTAACCTGGCAATGGATTTTCACCATATTTTATAGTGAAACCCTAGGAAACCACCAATCAATGGTGGATTCTCCATTGCCAGGTTAGGGACTACCAGAGGGTAAGTAATGAGCATCACCAAGCATCACTCATGGGTCATGCTCCCGATGCCAGGCGATCCTTTGGCATCCTTGCTGTTGGTAGCTGCTTGGCTGAGCAGCTGTAAGGTCCAAACACCAGGGGAGATCCCAAAGGCGCCGCAGAAGGGCGGCATAACTCCAACGAATCATGGTGACTGGTGAGGATAACCATGATGGTGACATGTGAATGACATCGAATTCATGGTAATGATAATAGTCGTCGTCGTGATCATCATCATCATCATCATCATCATCATCATCATCATCATCATCATCATCATCACCATCATCATCATCACCATCATCACCATCATCATCACCATCCCGATCTGCATGATCGTAGTCATCATCATCATCGTCGTCGTCGTCGTCGTCATCATCATCATCATCACCATCATCATCATCACCATCATCACCATCATCATCACCATCCCGATCTGCATGATCGTAGTCATCATCATCATCGTCGTCGTCGTCATCATCATCATCATCATCATCATCACCATCATCATCATCACCATCATCACCATCATCATCACCATCCCGATCTGCATGATCGTAGTCATCATCATCATCGTCGTCGTCGTCGTCGTCATCATCATCATCATCACCATCATCATCATCACCATCATCACCATCATCATCACCATCCCGATCTGCATGATCGTAGTCATCATCATCATCGTCGTCGTCGTCATCATCATCATAATCATCATCGTCGTCATCGTCATCGTCATCGTCATCGTCACCGTCACCGTCACCGTCATCGTCATCGTCATCGTCATTGTCAACGTCATCGTCATTGTCAACGTCATCATGCTCATCATGGCAATCAGGGTCATCATAGTCATCTGCATCATGTCTTGGTGTTACCACAGGGAAAGGGCCTCCGCTGGGTCAGCATGTGCACACCACTACCACGGCTGCTTCCTGGCTGACCATCAGATCTTCACTGGGTCCAGGGTCCCTGTGCTGCTGTTCACCTCCCAGTTCGCTATGTCATCTCTTCTTCCGAGTCTCTGGATGTGAGGAACCATCCATTTTTTGGCTGGTTGTGACCCATATGACTACTGTAGTTGCCTCACAAAGTGATAACCTTTGCGTATCTCTCAGCACAATCGATTCTTGGGTCATCCTGGCTTCAGATTTCCTCGCTGGGCAGAACCAGTGCAGCAGGTGGTTCATGAGCCTTTTAGAAGACTCCTGGCATGGCCTCTGCTACTCCCCACATTGGCACCGAGGCTATGTGAAGCCGTGCAAAACAGCGATGGTTGAGCAAATTTTGAGCGAACGTAGCGTCTGGGTACCTGTCAGGGCTGCAGATCAGTTTGAAAACTTTGGGCCCCACCCATCAGGGCTGCTAGAATTGGAGGCCAGCTGCTAAAACAGCTGGCTGAACTACCAGTAGTAAGATGGGGACATGCAAATGATCAAAAACTAACCATTTGGAGAAATAAACAATCCATTTACGACTAGAGTAGTAGGGGCTCATAATTGTTAGGAATGCGCAGCCGTCGCATGACGATCTCCAATGGATGTTGACTTGTGACCAGTATCACCTAGTGACTCACATGAATCATACCGACTGGAGTTTGGCCACGAGAACTGCAGAGGCGGTCTTTTGCAGGGGAGAAAACCCGCGCCACCGGAGTATTCCATGTTTTTGTATTGTAGCCTTTGTCTGATTCACCATTCACCATAGTGAACTATCGTTGATTAATTCGTGATTAAGTCTTCAATGGACCATTCACCATTGTTTGTATTGATGGTTAATCACAAATCAATCGTACTTATTCAACATCAACCATAGTTATTCACTTATTCACTTATTCACCAGCAACCATAGCTAATCAGAAACTAATCGTCATAGAACATCGATGAGTCAATGAACCATCACTACTGACTAACCCCTGGTATCATGCTGCACCCTGCGCTAGCCGACCCATCCCTCAAAGGGTAGTAGAAGCGCTGCACTATAGTGGCGGTGACCAGTGGAGAGCGTGGCGGAACGCATTGGGTCGGGCAAGTGTGAAAATTTCTGAGGCAAGCAGAATTGACTTGTTGACTGTTCATGGGAGTTGTTTCCTTCAAAGTTTTTATGAACAATCAGCAGATCAGTTTTTTTTTTCAAATTTTTGAAGAATCAACAGAAGCATCAACAGAACAATTCAGCAAAGCCTGTGGATTGTTCATGTTAGTTCATGATAGTTTGGCACCTTCAAAAACACCCTATCCACCTGAACTCTTCAGGGTTTCACCCAGGGGGTTTCAGGGTAACTCAAGGGCTGGGATGGTCCGTGCCTGCAGCAAGGCCCGCCTGAGGGTTTTGGCATTTTTGGGTATGATGATGGTTGTTGTACAGCCGGCAAAAGGGTACCCCAAATCTTCCAATAACTGGTTGGGTTTCTCAAGTCGTAGGTTTTGTACCATAAATAACTGGTTGTACCATAAATCAACTGGTACTATGATTGATATTGGATGATTTGGGTACCCCTAATAATTGATACTTGGGTACTATGGTTGCAACCAATGATAGAAACTGGTTGTTTCTCAAGTCGTAGGGGTACCCCCAACTCATCCAATATCAATCACCATTTCAGCAATAAACCAACCATTTGTTTGGGTACCCCCATTGTGAGAAACCGCCAACTAAGACTTTGAGTTCTACCAAGGTTGAGCAGCTTTTGAGCGCTCATGGCAATGATCACTAACCACTGACCACCATGTAATACATTCACCTAACATCAATTTTTCGGATATCATTACATGGTTTTCAATCATTCCGCAAGATCATGACAACTCATCACCAGAGTCTGAAGATCTCATGCCATCCTTAGCCTTGACCCAGTTACAACGGCGTCCCTCCACTCAAACTGACGTCACCCCTTCGGATTTGCGACGCGACGCCGATCCAACGTCCAGGATCCAACAGGCTTGACACCTAAAGCTGGAAGAGCTTCGAATTGGAAAACAGATTACTGATGGATGAGAACTGCCTATTAACTGGCTATGATTGAGTATAAATATGGCTATAACTGGCCAAAACTCGCTGGATAATCAGCTGGTATATGGTTAATAATTGGCTGCCGATGAATAGGTTACTTTACTGATGGAAAACTAGTTAGTTGATTAGATTTCAATCATGTACATGGCTATAAGTGGCTATGATTGATGGTTAGCAATGGGTATCATTGGCTAGTGGTTGATCAGTAACATGATCATTGTGAAATTAACTAATTATTATCATGATTGTTGCTCTGATTTGGCAGTAACATTTAATGGTTTTCGCTCATTCATACTTATCATGATTGCCAACTACTAATGGATCATTGATTCTTAGTGGTCAAAAATCCATGAATGAGTTATTCTTCATAAAAAGGTTATAAATGGTGAGGCATGGTTACGGTTGTTCAACATGGGTATAGAGTGGTTGTATTGACACTGGCTATATATGGTGGTTTCAACATTTGATACAAGTTCTGAGTGGTGAGTGATAGGCACTGATATCGATTATTGATGGTTCAATTTTCACCATTCTATCTATGCCATATGGTTTAAGCTGAAATCGTCATTGGCTGTAATTTCTCTGCTTTAATAGAAGCATAAACCATAGATTCCATAGTGGACATTGGCGGTAAATAAGAGCGTTTGACAATGGAATTCATGATGAACATTTTTTAAAACCATCAGCTGACTCTGGTTGTACTTTGGCCGCAACCAGGTGCTACTGGTTTCAGCCGTGAGCCACACTGATGGCAATGGGCATCATGATAGGGATGAAAACAACCACTAGAATGATTCCTACGGGTTTGTCCAAAAATGGTGAACCCCCAAAACGGGCGGTTTCCCTGCTAATAATGGCTATCATTGGACAGTTGGTATGTACCACCATTTATTGGCAATCCCCTGCCGAGTTTTGACCTTGGCTCAGACATCAGCATTTCTACTGTTCAACATTCGAGTCGTGACTTTCATGGTGAATCACTACCGGCTGTTGCGACGCAGCCGCGATTCAGCGAATCGCTCTTACTTTTTCACAACGGAGCGGTGACGAGGAAGTGTAGCTCTGATCCGGTGCAGACTTGTAGACTTGCTGGTGCCGATCCTGTGCCCATGATGCGGATGTCACCCAAGTGGTGACTGGATAGATAGCAACTGGTTTCATGAATTTGATGTGAGAAACTTCATAACTGCTCATTAAGCATTGTAATGGAATAATAACCATGGAAACAAACTGTCATAGCTGGTTCACAGAAGACAACCAGGTAGCCATTGTAATGAATTCCTTTCTGGATGCATGAGATGCTGAGAGTTGTTGGCAGGGAAGCTCAAGTGCTTCCTGGGGTCAATATTCATTGTTTTTGAACCACCAATTGGAATGGTTATGTTACCGCTGAATACAAATTCAAATGCCAATTGCCATGAACTTTTGCTTGGGAAGCAATGAGTCATGTCAAACTGTAAAATGGATCTTATATGAGACAGACAGGCCTGAAGGTCAGTGCCCCTGCGATGGAAATGAAGAGAAATGAGTTGAGTTGTTTTCGAAGCGTAGTGATTCCAGATACTGGTTGTTCAAACATCATGGTTTCGTCATTGCTTCAAAATCAACTACACTCAACACTAGTTGAACCCTTAGCCAATTGTCTGATGGTTGCGTTTTGAAACCATCATCAGCGAGTGTCCTGCTGTGGCCACCAGCGTACCAGCTTGTTAACCATGCGAGATCAACCGAGAATTATGATGACCATCACTGGCTGGCAGAACTCGGTCAGTGGCTTCTTTCGATATGATCTGGATGGTCTAATAGTATAGATATCTGGCATATTCATAGTTTACCAGCTTAGCATGTGATTGACCACAATAGTCAAGAAAGTCTCTGCACCGTTTGCTAATTCAATGGTGACCAATTGGTGTGGCGCGACACTGTGGGCGACAGTGCTTAGCTTGAGCAGGGTCCCCCTGACAATGCAGGTGTCGTTTCAGGGACTTGTGATGATGGCATCGAGCGACGACAAAACCAGGCAAATCTACGCAAAGGGGTGGATTTTTATGACGCTGGGCGCTAGAACTGGTCAGAAGAATTTGGATAATGAGGAGTACATCATGATGCTCAGATTTGTAGTCAGTTTACAATCAACGCATTTGGGTGTTTCCGAAAAAGGGGACCCCCCCAAATCATCCCAAATCATCCAACATTGAAAATTTATAGTAGGAAACCAAGCATTTTTTGGGGTTGAACATTTTGAGAAGCCACCATTTGGGCTTGTTCAGAATCCGGTGGCTGGGTTGATTCAATGATGTCAGCAGCTATGGTTGATGACTGATGGAATAGGTGTTGATGGAAGGAATCCAGCCCCCTGATAGTCGTGACTGGCCCATCGTAGAGCTGCTGGGGAACCAACCGTCAGCAAAGAGCATAACTCAGCGCACTTGTTTGACCTACGTATTGATCAACCTGGGATTTCTTAACCCAGGGTTGGCATTCCCAAGAATCATCAACACTTTGCTGATCACAGATGGTTTTACAGTGAGAATCGCAGTACGGAATCGCAGTAGGGCGTGTGAAGTTTGTGAATTCGTTGCCGAAAACACGCAGTTCCCCACACCTTTGGCCTTTCAAAAGCCTCTCGAATTGCCGATCTTCGACAATGATCGAATCCGAGTGATTCCGTGAGTTGAGGACGGTCCAGTCGAACCGCTGCGCTTGACAAATCATATGCAGCCTTTCTGGAGCCGTGAGGATGATCATCCCAGTGGGTCCCAGTGTAGCCATGTTGGATCAATTTTTTCTTCCACGAATCACTAAGCCCCTAGGTTTGATGGGAAACCAGTGGTGGATTGTACTATGTTTGTTGGAAAGTAGAAACCAGCATGGTAGATTCTTATGGTAAATCACCAGCGATTCGCGGGAGACCAAATGTGGTTGAATGAGAGCTGGATCTCTCATTAATCATGGGAGTTGCATGTCACCATTTGCGGTGCTCATGGGAGAACATTGGTTTGGCGATAACCTCTATGATTGATTGATCAGTACAGTAATCATTAAACTATCCATTGAATAGGTATCATCATTGGTTTGGAACTCTGCAGACAACTATGAATGGTTAAACCATCATTGACTATCATTAACCATCAGAAGCCATCATTACTGCAGATAGCTATGAAGCCACATGTTTAACAATCATCAACCATCATTAACCATCATTCCGGTCCTCAACCTCGAAGAGTTGATCCCGTAAACCATGGATCAACTGTACAGTAAGAATCAATGAATCATTGTTTGTCAAATGATAATGATAATGATCATCAAATGATAATGATCAATGATAATGATCAACGATCAGCCATTATCAATAATCATCACAAGAATCATAATCAAATGATGATGGCGTGTTCTACCATCAATCAACCATGAGCTAACCATCATTGTCCATCATCATTTCACCAGCCATTAGCCACCAATGAACCAGCATTTTGTGTATTATTGATTGTCCATCAACAACCAACGATCCATACACTTTGCCTATCGGTGATATCGTTGCTAAATCAAAACCTTTAACTAGCAATCAATTGACAAGCTTTAATCACTATTCAGCACTATCGATTCTATCGTCAAAAATTCAGTCATCAATGCTTCAATAATCAATTACTGTAAGTTGCAACCATAGTTAACCACTAGTTACGAACCAGCAATTATCCCCAAATTAATCTATTTAACAATGGTTAGTTCTTGATCATCCCCAAATTAACAAACCCATTTTCAATCAAAAATCATTATCCATCACTTAACGATCACTTAACTATCATTTAACCATCCATTAACGATCAAATCAATTCAGTCAACTGGGGATGATCCGTTACGCTGAAGCGTTCGGACGAAGCAAGCGAAGAGGCATCGATGCCAGGTGAGGTGGCTGCGGTGTCATCATGGTTTAGCTGAAAGCTGATTTTTCTTTGGTGAATGATGGGCATGTAGTTAACATAATCATGTGGCTATGGGTCAATTTTAACCAACCAACTAATGGAGGATTTACCAACAATAATAAGGGAAAACAATGGTTCATGACGGGGAACCAGAGGTACGGGGTTTTGACTCACAGCCATGTGGTTAATGGTTAATGATGGTCATAGTTAACATAATCATGGTGGTTCTAGAATAATGAATTATGTGGTTAATTTGGGTAATGATGATGGGTATGATTGATCAATATCATCAATGATCAATCATCTCTCGATATTTGATGTTAAATCACCAGCCATTCCCGGGAAACCAACGACAGGTTTGTACTTGGATGTGCATCCACACCTACTAGCTGGTTACCAAGCATGGTTGTAGGATTGAACAACTTGTTGTGGTTGTAACAATCTAGTCCAGTGAGTGGGGAGTTGAGGGTGGGATCTCACGTCGGCCCTTTGTGCCATTTTGGCTCAAGGCTGGTGAGAGAATTGGCTCTCATGTCCCTGGTCGTAAGTGGGACAGCTGGTCAGTTGACACACCCAGGGACTTCGGTTTCGTTGGGTGAGTTCATTCTGGCAGCAACTTCTGTTGCTTTGCTGGTTGGACTTTGTACTGGCTGGTTCCTTCACAAGGCCTGGACAGCTTGGGTCTGTTCTCCTTCACCGGCACAAGCAAAGCATCCTTGGGTGCGCCTCACTACCCGGGCTTTGCGATTCGTGAGGAAACGCAGGCTGATTGGTGTGGCCTTCCAAAACCTCTCGAGCTACTCGTTGAGGAACGCCCCTGGTTCCAAGCCTACATCCTTGAGGAGATCAAGGCCATCCACTCCTACTCCCCCGCGTCAAGGGGCATCCGTGAGTTCTCAGGAACTCTCACCTCTGCGAGAAGGACCTGTACACCATGGACCCTTCCGAAACAGAGCTCAACGCCATCAACACGTTGATTGATGTGGGCAACTGGGCTGGCACTACGGGAGCAGTGCAAGACACCTTGCTCGAAGGGCTGGGCAAACCAGCCAAGCTGAGGGACATCGCATTCATCACCCGTCCCCTTTGGGATAGGGTTGTGAGCTCCCTGAAGATCACGGAGACGGTTGCTGGAGTCGACCAACAACGTGAACTTACAGCCGTGGAGCAGTCCAGGGTGGAGATCTTCAGAAGAGTGGTACTTCTTCGATTGGGGGCACAGCCGGATTCCGTTGGGGGACCAGGACCGGCAACACCTGTTCCAGCTGTGCCCAGCCTTGGAACAACCGGCGGCACAACGGACCCGTCATCTCCACCACGGCGATTGAAGTTGTCGGCAATCATAGATCCCACTCTGGATGCTGACATTCAGCCGTTGGAGCATGCGCAGGTGTCGAAGATGTACGCCGACTACAAGGTCAAATTTGGAGATCATCCTCTACCAGATGCAGAGTCCACAGCCGACCAACTGGCTGGAATCTCCCAGCTGCTGAAATCGAACAGCTTGCCCTACTGCGACTTCAGCCTATTTGGGCCACATGGTAGAAGGCAGCTGAGGAGGGCTGTCTTCAGCAGCTACACCCTCAACGCATCGACGGGGGAATGGCAGAAGAAGGAACAGCCAGGCCCTGATTCGATGATTGCCTGGGAGAAGTGCTTCAGAACCTACAAGGTCTCCATGTTGCTCCTGGGAGCCATCGACAGTGAACGCCTCGATGGTTACCAAGAGTTCATCAAGGACTTGCACAACCAGTTCGGAGCTGACTGTTGGGGCATCCTCTACAGAGCGGAGGTCCGCATGAGGAGCGAGTTCATGGAGAGGATTCGCCGGGCATTGGAAGAAGCACCAGCCCATGGCTATACCACAGCTTCCCCTTGGTCAGCTGTGTTCGCACAAGCGATCAGGGAAGCCGAATACTGGTCGAAGGAGGTGAAGACTCCGGCTACCCTCTTGTTAGCCCGCAACAAGACCATCCCCAAGGACGAAGAAGAATCCTCTGACCACCCACGGTCAGCGAAGGGCGTCATCCGAACCAACAAGAAGGGAAAGGCGCCAACGAAGTACAAAGGGGAGGACAAGTCCAACTTCGACCAGTCCAAGGGCTACTACACGCACAACCGGAAGGGCATCTCCATCTGCGAGCTCTTTCAGAAAGGAAAGTGCGGGAATGGAAAGGCCCAGAGCAAATGCAGGAATAACAGGTCGCATCAATGCTACCTATGCCTTGGCCCGCACATGGCCAGCGAATGCCCCAAGGCCAAAGCTGGCAACTGACCTACACCTCCTGCTGAGCCGGCAGACCTCCTCAACACCACCAAGGCAAAGGTCAAGCCAGGCCCTCCCGAAAGGCCGCCATTGGAGAGGAAAAGGAGATTGGTTCCAACTCCCCCAGATCATCCGCCACCAGATCGAAGGAAGCCCAAGGAACCAGACCATCCACCTCCTTCCAAGCCCGACAAGAGAAGGCCTAAGTCACCTGACTTGCCCCCATTGAAGAGGAGGAAGACGGAAGACAAGAAGCACTCCACCTTCGAGAACATCGTGGAAGAGAACGTCGAGGCCGAAGGTTCAAGGAGGACCAACTTCCTTCCAAAACTTCCTTCCAAAGGGTCAGGCGTGGCACAAATTCCGATATGGAGCCACGAACATTGACCCAGAAGCGTGGGAAAACCAGCCACGTGACCTCCGCTTATTCTCAGGCCGACATCGAGAAGGAGACCTCTCGTGCCACCTCGCCAATGACGGATGGATAGTGGTGGTTGTGGACAAGCTTGCCCCATTACCCACCGACATCTTGGACGAGGACATCCGCAAGACCATCCTGTCCGATGTGAAGCGAGGACGCTTCGACGTGGTGGGCATGGCTACTCCCTGCGAAACCCTCAGCCCATTGAGGGAGTCTCCCCCAGGGCCACGTCCTCTTAGAAGTTTGGAGTGCCCAGATGGGCTATCGGCCAAACGCCTTACAACGGCCGAGTTCAAACAACTGGAAGAGGCGAACCACCTCATCTACTTCACGGCGGACGTCGCGGCATTGCAAACAAAGCTGCTGAAGCCGTTTTGGATCGAGAACCCCGACCACAAGGAGAAGCTCGATCTATGGAAGGTCCCGAGGATTCGCCAGGTAGTGAACCATGGGCTCGTTTCCAAAGCCCGGTTCGACCAGTGCCGCACCGGAGCCGAAGTCGCCAAGCCTACGATATTGGCAGCTGCTGGACTCAACTTCGATTCCATCAACGGCCTGAAGTGCAACCATCCTTCCAAAACGTGGACTCGAAAGGACGGCGCCACCTACAAGGCCAGCCACGAAAGTCTGGTACAGCGATGGAGGAAGACTGGCTCGAATCAATGGGAAAGAGCTTCGAAAGCCCTGGCGGAGTACACACCCGAGCTCAACAAGATCATTGCTTCCGCCATGTTGGAGGCAGATTGTGAGCGCATTGTGCAACTCAAGCGGGGCACTCCATCCGCCTGAGGAGCACAGCGCCTTGGGCTAGTGGACGAGGTCCAAAAGGACCGAGATTTGGAGAACAGGAAAGCAATTGGGGGCATGCGGAATCCTTTGGAAGCAGCTAAGAAAGTACCTGACTCGAAGTTTGTGGGCAGGAATGTTTTCAAACTGCTGTTCCAAGCCGCGGAGCATCCCTCAGTGCTTTCCCTTGTAGAAAATCTCCTTTCTTCGAAGAAGGCTGACCCCATCCAACCTGAACTCATACATAGGTTGAGAAAACTGGTTGTAGATGTCTTAGCCAACGGAGAAGGATGTCCCACTCCCAAGACAGCAAAAGCCAACACTCCGCTGCAAGCTGACGTTATACATGCATGGGGTTTGCCTTCCAAAGACCCGGACGCCACGACACTAGCTTCGTGGTTGAGGTCAGGAGCACCTCTTGGTTTTGCACAGGCCATCCAAACCAATGGCATATTTCCGACGGTGGAAACCCAGGTGTGGAAAGAAGAAAACGCCAAGCTATTGGCAAGATCTTTCACTGGCTGGGAAAATCACCCATCTGCAATCGAGTGGAAAGATGATGTTACTACTCTGGTTGAAGAAGCCCACACCAAAGGTTTCTGCAGTCTGTATGACACCGTACAGGAAGCAGAGAGCTCCGTCGGAAGGCCTATAGTCCTTAACAAATTAGGACTCATCCTCAAAATCAAAGGGGAGACCCGTAAGGCACGGATCATATGGGACTTGAAAGAGTCTCGGATCAACCAACTTTGTTCACAGGGTGAAAGAATATTATTACCGAAGTTGGACGATGCCATTCAGGATGCCCTTGAGATTTTTCGTTCAGGAGGTGAACCTATGTTTCTGGCCATAGATATAAGGGATGCATTTCACAATGTTCCTTCGGGTAGCGACAAAGCTTTCACTGCATCTGCCATACCGTATGGTGATTCCAACAAGATCGTTGTGTACGATGTTCTTGTGTTTGGAGCAGTTTCTAGCCCTACGCTGTGGGGACGATTCGCATCATTTCTGGGCAGATCATGGGCGGCAATCAACCCAACAGTCAGAAGTCAAACATACGTTGATGATCCATTGCTGACATTCAACACAGCTGACCCACTTTTCAAACAACATCTCGGGGTTTCACTGCTATGGGCTGACATCACTGGTTTTCCTATTAAACTGGAGAAGTCCGAATGTGGCCGTGATGTTAAGTGGGTAGGTGCTCGACTACAGATTGACCTAGCTAACAAAGCTGTCATCGTATCGATTCCACCCGACAAAGTGGACGAGCTAGTTGAGAAGATTACCGCAATTCTTGGGAGACCAGTTGTGGGCCGGAGACAACTTCAATCCTTGGCTGGAGCTCTCTCCTTCGTAGCCGGATTGGTTCCACTGATGCGACCATTCTTGAGTAGTTTGTGGTCGGTGCTTGCTGCAACGAATGAAGGCCGACCGGCCCGAAATGTTGTGCACACCCGACGTATCGAACCAGCGCTCGAATGGATCAAGCGTCTTCTCAAAGGAAAAGGAGTTCCTTTCATCCGCGTGGTGAGGGCCTTCAGAAAACCATCGGGAGCAATGGTCATCACAGACGCATCTACATGGGGCATGGGTGGAATCCTCATGGTTGATGGATGCATACGTGAATTCTTTTCCACCCCCATACCTGGAGAGTTCATACGCCGTACAGGGGCCACACCTGGAATATCGAAGCATATGACCTTGTGGGAATCCCTATATTTGTTGCTGGCTGCGAGGATCTGGTTGACCAAGTTTCCCCTTGACTCCATAGTCCGGGTAAAGGCTGACAACCTGGGCGCACTCTACTTGATCTCCAAGGGCAAGGGTAGCTCACCGAACCTGTCTATGGTCGCCAGGGAGATAGCACTAGATCAAGCAGCAGGCGAGTATGAGTTCACCATGCTTCAACACCTCAACACAAAGCTAAATAAGACGGCAGACCCGTTATCACGACTTCATGATCCCGAACCTCCTCCGTTTCCACCGCAAGTCATCGGGGCCACAAGGATTCCAATAAACATTGGACCTGAATTCTGGAAGCTTCCAAAGACTGGCAAGCTCTCCTTAGATGAACCCCTTGATGGTTGAAAAGGTTTGGAAGTGTTAGGGGGGAGGGGGGTCGTGGGTTTAGGGTTTAAGTGTGTTGAGTTTCTCATGAATCCTGGTCCTGGTCGATCAGTCACGCCTCCAACCTTGTTCGTGTTGCGTAGGCTCAATGAAGAAAAGCTTAGGACCAACAAGATGGATCCCCAAAGGGGGAGCCGCTCCAAAACCAGTGGCAGCAAAACTGCTTCCGTTGGATGAAGGACCGGTCATTCCTTCCCTTTCAGTTTGTGTTCCTTCACCCCAGACACCGGGCGAACCTGATACTAAACAGTATCAACGTGGAGCCATGGCAACAGCCCTCGGAGAAATCCGGGCTAACCCGGAAGACTGCGCTCTTCACATACAAAAGAAACTGCGAGCCGAAACTGCAGTGGGCCCACACCAGTCAAAGCTGCAGACCTGGAACCGCTTAGCGACGGCTGCTGGGTTTTCAGATCCTATCCTCATTACTCCGGAGATGATCTTCACTGTATTGGGAGCTCTGGACAAAGCTGGATATAGGTCATCGGAGACCTACCTGGACGCCGCAAAACAGGAGCACCTGTCATCCGGACACGAATGGACGCAACAACTGGCACAAGCGGCCCGTCAAGCAAGAAGGGCCTGTCAACGAGGAAGAGGTCCACCAAAACAAGCTCAACCTTTGCCACTCCTGCAGGTAGCAAATTTGACCCTCTGCGAAAACACGCTGGTCAAGAATGGACCCCTTCATCCCGTTCGATCAACAGTGCTGGTGTCATGGTGGCTTTTGCGCGAGATTGAAGCAAGCAACGCAAAAGTCAAACACATCGAAGTGGACAGGGACAACAAACTCATTCACTGGAAGCTCCCGTCGAGCAAGACGGACTGGCAAGCCTTGGGTGCCACCAGAACCCACGCGTGTTGCTGTGTGGAGCAACGCAGTGTCGAGTGCCCGTACCACTTGATGGTCGATCATGTCGATTGGGTGCAACACCACGGCTTCGATTGGCTATTCCCGACAACGGATGGACTGCAATCTACAAAATCTGGATGGGCAGATTCGTTCGAACAGATTGCGCATCAGTTGCGCATTCCATTGACGAACCAGTCAGGAGCCCGCAAGTTCACAGGCCACACGTCTCGTGCAACCGGTGCAGTTCACTTGGCACACACCCAAGTGGAACTATGGAGAATCCAGCTCTTCGGGCGTTGGGGCTCCGATGTCTTTCGGATCTACATCCGAGACGCACCTTTGTCACAACTGACACATTTGGCTCAGGAGGCTTCCATTCAGACCTCCCTTGAATCCGCCAAAGCACAGCTTGCAGCCATTTGGAAACAAACCAAGGCATTGCAAGTTACTCAAGCAACCTCCGGTCTCTCACAGCAGCCCTTGGAGTGCTTGACCGACTGCGCCACCGCAGTTGCATTGGAACCCGAGCAGTCACCGCAGCAAAACCCGTCATACGTGCTGAATCGTTCACGTGGAGGTAAGATACACATCATCAGTGAGCGGAAACCGGACCATCCGCACTGGATGTGGCGCACTCTTTGCTGTTGGTGCTTTGCCCGGAACAACGCAGACTATGCCATAGTGGATACACTGGATAGTTCTTGCATCCAATGCCAGAAATGTTTTAAGAACTCTGAGCTTACAGACGATGATGATGAGGCCTCAATTTCATCATCTTCTAGCGAGACACCTTGCGCTTCGCAAGTGGGATAGGTGGCAAGTTGACTTCAAGTTGACTCAGGTGGGATTCTTTACCTGCTAGAGTTTGACAGCTGAAAGTTGTCTTAGCTGGCAGGTGACCCAACTTTTGCCAACCTGCGAAAAGTGACCCGCTCGCTTGAGTTCTGTGCTGCACTCACTTTGGGATTGTTGGATTGAACAACTTGTTGTGGTTGTAACAATCTAGTCCAGTGAGTGGGGAGTTGAGGGTGGGATCTCACGTCGGCCCTTTGTGCCATTTTGGCTCAAGGCTGGTGAGAGAATTTTACCCGCCCGCCCACACCTGTGGGATTCTTTACCTGCTAGAGTTTGACAGCTGAAAGTTGTCTTAGCTGGCAGGTGACCCAACTTTTGCCAACCTGCGAAAAGTGACCCGCTCGCTTGAGTTCTGTGCTGCACTCACTTTGGGATTGTTGCTATGTACTTGGACACCCCCATGTGTGTATATAGATTCAATCAAACATGGGTACATTCAAAAAAACGAACACTGCAGATTGGAGCATATACATGAATATTAAGGTAAATAGATGCTCATAAGTTTATCAAACATACACACACAAATACCAAAAAAACAAATATATATATATATATATAT
>VSDK01020111.1:197823-222549 GCA_009767595.1 Symbiodinium kawagutii | reverse complement strand
TGGCCATATGGCCATTTGTCACGGTAGAGGAAGACATGTCAAACATTGCTCATCTGATGATTCAATTGTTGTTTTGCAGAGAGTGATAATTGAGCCTGAACACACCAAGCCACTTGTACCACTTGTCCACATAATCTCTTTAGTTGAAACCACGTCCGCCAAGTGCTTCGCCGCGTTTTTATGGTGGCTGGGGCTGAATGCGCGCTAGAAAAATGAGAGCCTGTGCGCGGAAGGTTTGATGTTGACGCATGTAATGCCATGGTGAACTCACAAAATTTGACATTCTTGGTGAACGCTTTATGTGAAGCGTTTTGTCGGGATTTATGCCGCTAAATTGTCGGGGTTATTGCAACCAAACTGTCAGGGTAACTGCTTGATAATTTGTCGCGGTGACCACCGCGTCTCGCGTCGATATAGTGTATAAAGAAACCGGGCATAATTATATATTAGTAATTCAAAAAGAAATAATTAAATAGGCCGTTATTAGTGTGGTAAAAATGAAATAAGCTATTCTTAAGTAGAGTATGGTTGATATAAGATTTGGTGTAGTTAATTATGGTATTAAAAAAGGGCAATTTAATGGACATGGTTAGATACAAAATGATTTGGCCATGTAGTATGAAATGAAACCGGGCGTAATTATGCATAAATAGGAAAAAGGAATAATTAGCCTGAGTAATGAGGTTGCGCTAAAATAGGGCATGGTGATTAAAAACGTGAATTCGACACATAGTAGCAACAATGGGTCATAGTGAAAAAGAACATGATGAACATGAACTAGAAAGGTAATTTTCGAGAGCATATAGTAAACAAATAAATAAATAAATAAATAAATAAATATATATATATATATATATTTAGATTTTTTTAAAAAATATATAAATATAAATTTGAATAAACTTATAAAAAATATGTATATATATATATATTGAAATAAAACATGGTGTAATAGGCCTAATTAGATAACATTAACTTAATTATAGCTATTTAGATAAAGTATAATGTAAAGTGAAACCACGTATAGCCAAATATATTGGTAGGTAATCAAATAGGCAGTGATTAGACAGGTCAATATTAAACAGGTAAGTGTTATGTTTAATGGCTAAATAAAAAGCATTGCTAAATAGCCCAGAAGTAAATAAACCATAATGCCCCAAGATCTAAGGGCTTGAATTCAAAAACTTTTCATCAAAATTTGGAATCGTGAATCCAAAAAATGTAAAAATTTGTAAATTTTCTTGGATTCAAGATTCAAGATTCTGAGAAAAATTGTTAATCCAAGCCCATACTGGCATCCAGAACCCCAAGATCTAAGGGCTTGGATTCAAGAACCTTTCCCCAGAATCTTGACTTCTGAATCCCTAAGAATGTGCAAAGTTTGCGAATTTTCTTGAAGGGGGGTAGCATATATTTAAATATAAAAAGAATAAAAATGAATATAAATATAAATGTAAATAAACAAAGATATATATATATATATAAATATATATAAATATATTTATAAAGATATAGATTTACATGTATATATATACATATATATATATATATCTATCTATCTATCTACCTACCTATCTATCTATCTATCTATCTATCCCATGAACACAGAAAACAGTAGCCATCCCACACTCGGTTGAGAACAGTCAAGGAGGAGAGGGCCCATGATGGCCATGACCTTTTGCCGATGGCAAGGCCTCATGAACCATTTGATACCATGGCCCGTCCACAAGGACATTCTGGTTATTAAGGGGTTGATGCATGCTGATATATATATATATATATAAATATACATACATCTTGATAGATGACTATCCTGTATTAGAATCATCCTGGTTGAGCCTTTGCCGGAACGGTTGCGGCAATAGAAATTCAAGTGCTCAAGTCTAAAATCCAGGGTAAACCATATAGCAAAGGGGGTTGAAATCAACCACCATGCTTCAAGGATCGTTGAATCAAACCATGGACCGTTGAAACATCATGCTTTCCTTCTAAGAAGGTTTTCCCTGGCACTTTGTCTATTGTTCGAACAGTTTGTCACGTTCAGCGTGTATAGAAAGTAATTAGTAACAAACTAGCAACATCTAGTTATGAACACATTGATATCAAACATGAAGCATTCATTGAACTGTCGATGAACCGCTGATGAACCATTGATTGCCATTAGCGACAATTTACTATGATTTAACCAGCATTCAATCATCCATGAACCATCCATCAAACACCAATTAACCATTGTCATGACTCAAATCATTTCCGTATCTTAATCATCACAAACCCTTATCATCGGACATCACACTACGACTACAATTTAACCATCCATAAATCATCCATAAACCCTTCTCCAACTCATGATATTGGATGCCCGAGATGCAGTGCCGCACGCCTCCTCGAACCCTGCACGGCAGCGAAACGTGCGCCGCAGGCGGTTCCCTTACAGCCGCAGATCACCCAATCGGCCACAGGTGGGACGAGGGTCACGGGGGATAGGTTTGCTAGAGACTTACTAGGGGTTACTGGGGTTGCTGGGGGTTACTTAGGCCTTACTCGGGATAGTTGTACCAGGGTTGCTAGGGTTACTAGGGGTTACTACGGGTCACTGGCGGTTGGGGTCATGGGCGTTGCTAGGGGTTACTACCTGGTTGGTGGTTTCAAGATGAATGGCTCGGCCTTTGGGACACCTAGGACTTCGAGGTGGATCTGAGTTGCAAGCACCAAGCAACTACGGGAATCAGGTCTCGATTTGATGGGTAATGGTTGAGGAGTTGATGGGTTGTGGTTCATGAAAATGACCACCAACCAGTGGTGATTTTGGGCTGGTCTACCATGTAAGCTGACGATTTTCTACTTCCAGGTGGGTAGATGATGTTTTTTTTGGGTCGTTGATGGTTGATAGTGACTGTTGTTGATCATTGATGAACAATCGACCATGATGATGCGTCATAATGAGTGCAGTAATAGACTGAGTCCAGCGAATCATGTATCCGGCATAGATGGCTATTCACACCATGAACAACTATGGTTAACCAGAGTAAATCGGAATTTCAATCGGATAACCATCAATGAAACATTAGTTTAGCACTACTCGGCAGATAGTTGACCATGAGTTAATCAATCCTAGCCAAGTATTGTTAATGAAAGAATTCGGTCACTTTGGTTCATAGTCATGCATAGCTGACATTGGCTAACCATCCTTAATCATATCCATCCTGCAGGTTCTCCATAGACTCCCGTCAACTAGCCCAGTTGCGCTAGAAAAATCCCGTGCTTCTATGGGTAAACCAGCTATGAAAGGTGGATTTTCAACGCAACCAGGTGAGACATGATAGCTCCACTGGCGCAGGCCTTCCTTTGTGGGTGCGCCTGCGACAGTCTCTGGCGTTCCCCAAGGCGAGGCCATGGTTTTAAGGGTGCAGTTCGAGATGGTTCACAAGGTGTCATGGTGAATATTTCACGATGCATCGATTAAATCATCATGTTGTCATGGTGTCATGGTTCCAGCATGTTTTTTTTGGTGAGTTTTTTTTAAAAGTGGTCAATGCTTCGATGAAAGCATGGTTGAAGCATGGCTAATCACTATTTCAATCACCATTTTGAATGGTTTCATGGATGTGAATGGTCAATTTTGGAAGGAGGACTAGCATCAATAGTTGATTTGGTAATCACCAGTCGTTAGCTTTATTGCTAATCATCAATCATGTTAGTTTCAGAATGGATTTCTTCATGGTGAAAGGGTGATTTTTTTGATCCACGAAACTCGGATTCACCAGGATGGTCCACGAAACTATGGATTCATTGCGAAGCGAATCAATTCGATCCATCATCGATTCATGATTTCATGGTGATCCAGGATGACTGGATGGCTTATACCCACTTAGGTTTTTAGCAAGGGATCTAGTTCAGCCACCAGGATGAAGCCGCTCAGTTGAATCCAATGTTTCATGGTGATCACCCCTGGTTCCCCACCATTAACCAGCTCGTTTTCCCTATAAAATGGTTGATTATTATCCCCTAATATTGGTTGATTCATATTGACCCAGCTCGCCATGTAGTTGGTATATCATGGACTATCCCCCACTATTGTTACTTATTATCCCCTATTATTAACCATTATAACCAGCATGTCCAGCCGCTCGCGTCGCTGTCACGTCGTCGCTCCCAGGTGGGTTACCAGGCGCTGAGCGCCGCGCTGCGGACGGAGGACCTGTGTCCCTTCAGCCGTGCGGTGGCGCAGGCGGTGACGTGACCAGCGTCGTGAGTTGATCAGGTGGTGGATGGCAGTGATCCATAGGTAGTTGAGTGGTGGTTAAGCCATTGATCCAATGGATGCTAGTTGAGTGATGGATGGGTTGAGGTGATGGATGAGGTGATGGTTGAGGTGATGGATGAGGTGATGGATGAGTTGGTGGATGAGTTGGTGGATGAGGTGATGGATGAGGTGATGGATGAGGTGATGGATGAGGTGATGGCTGAGGTGATGGATGAGGCGATGGATGAGGTGATGGCTGAGGTGATGGATGAGGCGATGGATGAGGTGATGGCTGAGGTGATGGATGAGGCGATGGATGAGGTGATGGCTGAGGTGATGGATGAGGCGATGGATGAGGTGATGGCTGAGGTGATGGATGAGGCGATGGATGAGGTGATGGCTGAGGTGATGGATGAGGCGATGGATGAGGTGATGGCTGAGGTGATGGATGAGGCGATGGATGAGGTGATGGCTGAGGTGATGGATGAGGCGATGGATGAGGTGATGGCTGAGGTGATGGATGAGGCGATGGATGAGGTGATGGCTGAGGTGATGGATGAGGCGATGGATGAGGTGATGGCTGAGGTGATGGATGAGGCGATGGATGAGGTGATGGCTGAGGTGATGGATGAGGCGATGGATGAGGTGATGGCTGAGGTGATGGATGAGGCGATGGATGAGGTGATGGCTGAGGTGATGGATGAGGCGATGGATGAGGTGATGGCTGAGGTGATGGATGAGGCGATGGATGAGGTGATGGCTGAGGTGATGGATGAGGCGATGGATGAGGTGATGGCTGAGGTGATGGATGAGGCGATGGATGAGGTGATGGCTGAGGTGATGGATGAGGCGATGGATGAGGTGATGGCTGAGGTGATGGATGAGGCGATGGATGAGGTGATGGCTGAGGTGATGGATGAGGCGATGGATGAGGTGATGGCTGAGGTGATGGATGAGGCGATGGATGAGGTGATGGCTGAGGTGATGGATGAGGCGATGGATGAGGTGATGGCTGAGGTGATGGATGAGGCGATGGATGAGGTGATGGCTGAGGTGATGGATGAGGCGATGGATGAGGTGATGGCTGAGGTGATGGATGAGGCGATGGATGAGGTGATGGCTGAGGTGATGGATGAGGCGATGGATGAGGTGATGGCTGAGGTGATGGATGAGGCGATGGATGAGGTGATGGCTGAGGTGATGGATGAGGCGATGGATGAGGTGATGGCTGAGGTGATGGATGAGGCGATGGATGAGGTGATGGCTGAGGTGATGGATGAGGCGATGGATGAGGTGATGGCTGAGGTGATGGATGAGGCGATGGATGAGGTGATGGCTGAGGTGATGGATGAGGCGATGGATGAGGTGATGGCTGAGGTGATGGATGAGGCGATGGATGAGGTGATGGCTGAGGTGATGGATGAGGCGATGGATGAGGTGATGGCTGAGGTGATGGATGAGGCGATGGATGAGGTGATGGCTGAGGTGATGGATGAGGCGATGGATGAGGTGATGGCTGAGGTGATGGATGAGGCGATGGATGAGGTGATGGCTGAGGTGATGGATGAGGCGATGGATGAGGTGATGGCTGAGGTGATGGATGAGGCGATGGATGAGGTGATGGCTGAGGTGATGGATGAGGCGATGGATGAGGTGATGGCTGAGGTGATGGATGAGGCGATGGATGAGGTGATGGCTGAGGTGATGGATGAGGCGATGGATGAGGTGATGGCTGAGGTGATGGATGAGGCGATGGATGAGGTGATGGCTGAGGTGATGGATGAGGCGATGGATGAGGTGATGGCTGAGGTGATGGATGAGGCGATGGATGAGGTGATGGCTGAGGTGATGGATGAGGCGATGGATGAGGTGATGGCTGAGGTGATGGATGAGGCGATGGATGAGGTGATGGCTGAGGTGATGGATGAGGCGATGGATGAGGTGATGGCTGAGGTGATGGATGAGGCGATGGATGAGGTGATGGCTGAGGTGATGGATGAGGCGATGGATGAGGTGATGGCTGAGGTGATGGATGAGGCGATGGATGAGGTGATGGCTGAGGTGATGGATGAGGCGATGGATGAGGTGATGGCTGAGGTGATGGATGAGGCGATGGATGAGGTGATGGCTGAGGTGATGGATGAGGCGATGGATGAGGTGATGGCTGAGGTGATGGATGAGGCGATGGATGAGGTGATGGCTGAGGTGATGGATGAGGCGATGGATGAGGTGATGGCTGAGGTGATGGATGAGGCGATGGATGAGGTGATGGCTGAGGTGATGGATGAGGCGATGGATGAGGTGATGGCTGAGGTGATGGATGAGGCGATGGATGAGGTGATGGCTGAGGTGATGGATGAGGCGATGGATGAGGTGATGGCTGAGGTGATGGATGAGGCGATGGATGAGGTGATGGCTGAGGTGATGGATGAGGCGATGGATGAGGTGATGGCTGAGGTGATGGATGAGGCGATGGATGAGGTGATGGCTGAGGTGATGGATGAGGCGATGGATGAGGTGATGGCTGAGGTGATGGATGAGGCGATGGATGAGGTGATGGCTGAGGTGATGGATGAGGCGATGGATGAGGTGATGGCTGAGGTGATGGATGAGGCGATGGATGAGGTGATGGCTGAGGTGATGGATGAGGCGATGGATGAGGTGATGGCTGAGGTGATGGATGAGGCGATGGATGAGGTGATGGCTGAGGTGATGGATGAGGCGATGGATGAGGTGATGGCTGAGGTGATGGATGAGGCGATGGATGAGGTGATGGCTGAGGTGATGGATGAGGCGATGGATGAGGTGATGGCTGAGGTGATGGATGAGGCGATGGATGAGGTGATGGCTGAGGTGATGGATGAGGCGATGGATGAGGTGATGGCTGAGGTGATGGATGAGGCGATGGATGAGGTGATGGCTGAGGTGATGGATGAGGCGATGGATGAGGTGATGGCTGAGGTGATGGATGAGGCGATGGATGAGGTGATGGCTGAGGTGATGGATGAGGCGATGGATGAGGTGATGGCTGAGGTGATGGATGAGGCGATGGATGAGGTGATGGCTGAGGTGATGGATGAGGCGATGGATGAGGTGATGGCTGAGGTGATGGATGAGGCGATGGATGAGGTGATGGCTGAGGTGATGGATGAGGCGATGGATGAGGTGATGGCTGAGGTGATGGATGAGGCGATGGATGAGGTGATGGCTGAGGTGATGGATGAGGCGATGGATGAGGTGATGGCTGAGGTGATGGATGAGGCGATGGATGAGGTGATGGCTGAGGTGATGGATGAGGCGATGGATGAGGTGATGGCTGAGGTGATGGATGAGGCGATGGATGAGGTGATGGCTGAGGTGATGGATGAGGCGATGGATGAGGTGATGGCTGAGGTGATGGATGAGGCGATGGATGAGGTGATGGCTGAGGTGATGGATGAGGCGATGGATGAGGTGATGGCTGAGGTGATGGATGAGGCGATGGATGAGGTGATGGCTGAGGTGATGGATGAGGCGATGGATGAGGTGATGGCTGAGGTGATGGATGAGGCGATGGATGAGGTGATGGCTGAGGTGATGGATGAGGCGATGGATGAGGTGATGGCTGAGGTGATGGATGAGGCGATGGATGAGGTGATGGATGAGGTGATGGATGAGGTGATGGTTGAGTTGGTGGATGAGTTGATGGTTGAGCTGATGGTTGAGGTGATGATGAGGTGATGGTTGAGGTGATGGATGAGGTGATGGATGAGGTGAAGGATGAGGTGATGGATGAGGTGAAGGATGAGGTGATGGATGAGGTGAAGGATGAGGTGATGGATGAGGTGAAGGATGAGGTGATGGATGAGGTGAAGGATGAGGTGATGGATGAGGTGAAGGATGAGGTGATGGATGAGGTGAAGGATGAGGTGATGGATGAGGTGAAGGATGAGGTGATGGATGAGGTGAAGGATGAGGTGATGGATGAGGTGAAGGATGAGGTGATGGATGAGGTGAAGGATGAGGTGATGGATGAGGTGAAGGATGAGGTGATGGATGAGGTGAAGGATGAGGTGATGGATGAGGTGAAGGATGAGGTGATGGATGAGGTGAAGGATGAGGTGATGGATGAGGTGAAGGATGAGGTGATGGATGAGGTGAAGGATGAGGTGATGGATGAGGTGAAGGATGAGGTGATGGATGAGGTGAAGGATGAGGTGATGGATGAGGTGAAGGATGAGGTGATGGATGAGGTGAAGGATGAGGTGATGGATGAGGTGAAGGATGAGGTGATGGATGAGGTGAAGGATGAGGTGATGGATGAGGTGAAGGATGAGGTGATGGATGAGGTGAAGGATGAGGTGATGGATGAGGTGAAGGATGAGGTGATGGATGAGGTGAAGGATGAGGTGATGGATGAGGTGAAGGATGAGGTGATGGATGAGGTGAAGGATGAGGTGATGGATGAGGTGAAGGATGAGGTGATGGATGAGGTGAAGGATGAGGTGATGGATGAGGTGAAGGATGAGGTGATGGATGAGGTGAAGGATGAGGTGATGGATGAGGTGAAGGATGAGGTGATGGATGAGGTGAAGGATGAGGTGATGGATGAGGTGAAGGATGAGGTGATGGATGAGGTGAAGGATGAGGTGATGGATGAGGTGAAGGATGAGGTGATGGATGAGGTGAAGGATGAGGTGATGGATGAGGTGAAGGATGAGGTGATGGATGAGGTGAAGGATGAGGTGATGGATGAGGTGAAGGATGAGGTGATGGATGAGGTGAAGGATGAGGTGATGGATGAGGTGAAGGATGAGGTGATGGATGAGGTGAAGGATGAGGTGATGGATGAGGTGAAGGATGAGGTGATGGATGAGGTGAAGGATGAGGTGATGGATGAGGTGAAGGATGAGGTGATGGATGAGGTGAAGGATGAGGTGATGGATGAGGTGAAGGATGAGGTGATGGATGAGGTGAAGGATGAGGTGATGGATGAGGTGAAGGATGAGGTGATGGATGAGGTGAAGGATGAGGTGATGGATGAGGTGAAGGATGAGGTGATGGATGAGGTGAAGGATGAGGTGATGGATGAGGTGAAGGATGAGGTGATGGATGAGGTGATGGTTGAGGTGATGATGAGGTGATGGTTGAGTTGGTGGATGAGTTGATGGTTGAGCTGATGGTTGAGTTGAGAAGCTGAAAAGTTGGTGGTTGATGGGTTCTTTGAAGGTGAACAAATATTTAGAGTCGTTCATGGTTCCAATGATAGTTGACTTGATGGTTCATGATGATTCATTGGGAGTTTATAGTGGTTCCTTGATGGTTGATAGGTTTGTTGAGGCTACATAAATGGTGAAAACTGATACTGTAGCGCTGTAGTTCATTGATGATTAATTACCACTGCACAGTCTCACTGAATTCAGCAGATCATAGGAGTCTCTGCTTCTGGCCCGGAGTCAAGGAACCAAAGCACAACCCACGATTTTCCGCCAGCAACCAGCAACCTTCAAAGGACTGTAGGATGATCCACTATCATTCCTGACTAATCATGATAATTGGTGAAATGGGTATCATAATGATTGATTCTAGGCTTATTATGATACCAAGCATCAGGCTATTCTTCAACAGGCTATTCTTCAATAGCCTAATAACAACCATCAATTCGGTTGATTATCGACTAATTAGGCTATGATTAACCAACTTAACTAATTAGCATATACTATTAACTACTTAACCACCAATTAAGATCCATATTAAACCATTATGATACCCATTTCACCAGCCATTTTCCTTCAAGGCTCCCCAAGCATCACTCCTCCACCAGCAGGTCTCCAACCACCCCCGGTGAGGCCTCTAGGGAGCGCGCCAGCGCGCTCATCACGGAGGAGATCCGACGGCTGCTGCCTCACCTGGCTGGCAGATCAGCCTAGAGATGGTGCTGGGGTATGGCTATGGGTCAATATTAGCTCTCAAGTTTATGGCTTATAATGACCAAGCAAATCATAGGGAAAACTGGCTGGTTAGTGATAGGGGAACCAGGGGACTAAGGGTGAACTGACCCACAGCCGTATATTGACCATACTAATTGATGCATCTGAATGCCATCTTCATTGCTGCAGCCTAATGATTTTTGAGCAAATGTACTGGCTGAATCTACCAGAGGCTATCACATACAATGAGGGGGTATTGACCATTGGTACTTGGTGGCAAAGTCAACATCCGTGAAGCCATGTTAGGCTTGCCTAGACCACGATTAGTTTGTCATGGAAGAGTTGATTATGATTATGCCTGGCTTTTTTTTTGGCAGGGTCAATGCCATTCACCATCAGAACAAACCGTCCAGTACTCAATAAACAATATCAGACCACAATAAACCACTAGTGATGGTTGACCATGCTGGTTAACCCTAAGAAACCATAATAAACCGCCATTATTGAACCATGAAAAGCCATCATAAACCATAATAAAACCATGATAAACCAATATTATTAAGTTGGCTTCACCATGAACAAACCATAATCTGGTGAAACACCCTGAGAATGGTTAACCCTAAGAAATCAGTTGGCTTCACCATGAACAAACCACAATCTAACCCTAAGAAACCATTCCATTCTGCTTGATTTCTCACCCGTCCCAGGAGCACCTGGAAAGTTTCATGGTCCCCGATGCACATGTGGTGCGCTCTGGTGGGCACCAGGGGTGCCATGGCGAGGTCGGCAGATGCTACCTGTCGGGGATTACCTATGGTGAAACCATTGGGGTCTCTATGGTGAACTATGGTTGCCCTGGTTTTATAGGGGTTGTGAATAGGGGTTATAACTCCATTAAAATGGTTGAACATGTGGTTGCCCATGGGGGATAACCAACACTAGTGGCTGGTTGGTGGTCTCACACACTTTTTAGATAGGGGATTGGTTATTAGAAGTGTTAATCGTAGGGGATACTAACTGGTTTGATTGACATTTTATATTTTCTATAGTACTTGGAATTATGGGTGATTGACTTGTGGATATTTTTCTTGGGGGTTGAAATCAATCAGTCAAGAAATGATGCCCAAAAACAACTTTGGGATCAACCAGTAGCATCAACATGATCGCATTCCCATGGTGCCCCGAGGTTTCGGAAAAACAGGGGTAGCGCCACCATGCCACATTCAGGGCGGGAGGTGTTTCCAATCTACAAAGGAGCGGCGGTGCAGGTGTTTTTGCAGAATATCTTTTGGGTGTTAACACGGCATGCAAAGATTCTCATCGCTTTTTGGGATACTGATTGACGGGCACGACAGCTCTTGCGAATTCTCGATAAATCTCGGCCAGAGTGCTTGTTTTCTCCAACATGAACCCCTAACCTTCTATAGAATTCTCAACCATTCACTCTGCTTCTTATTTCCAAGCAGTATCAGCCATTCCGAAGTATCACCAGCATGAATCACCATTAAGCATGAACCAGCATGAACCATCTACTAGGCATCTATCACCCAAGGCTAGGCATGATGAATCAGTATCCATCAATGATCACTTAAACCATCCATTGAGTAATCGATCCACATATTTATATAATTCTATCATCCATTGGTTACTATCCAACGGGTTACTTAAATCAACCCGTTTGGTCACATCATCAATCAACCAATGAACCATCAGGCCACCCTTACAGTAACCCAAGGGGTTGCCCCACCGGGTTGACCCAACTGCTGGTCGTGCGCAGGTTGAACTCTACGATCTGGAAGGACACCGAAGAGTGGATAGTGAAGAGTGGGTTTAATGATGGATGGTTAACAGGTTGACAGTATTAAGTGGTGTGAACAGGTTAACAGTGGGTTTAATTATGGTTACCTATCCAACCGCTGCTTGACAGTTACGGATGGTTAGCAGCAGTTGATGATAGTTACATGTTGGTTGATTGATGGTTAATTGTGGTTACGTTACGACTCATGACAATGGTGAGGACTGGGTGTTGACAGTTCATGATGGTGACAAACCGCTGGTTTGTGAGGGTTACTGATGGCTGGGAATACTGGGGAGAGTAACCAACCAGACAGTTGATGATAGACTGCTTGATGATGATGATGATGATGATGATGATGATGATGATGATGATGATGATGATGATGATTCATGGTCAATTGAAAGTTGCTAGCAATCCGGGTTGAAAGAGCGATTCATGGGAGATCAGTGTCAAGAAGCTACCCATAGTAGTGAAACCACCAGCTAATTTCGCTCAAATGCATGGTATTTTTGTTGCCTATCCCCTTGCTAGGGAACGCTAGGCAGCAATGGTTGCTTGGTGGTGGGCTCCCAGGTGGATGGTTGAGTCTTTGGGCGAATGATTGGTTGACGCTTAAGGGGGCTGATGCTTGGGTTTCTATCATGGTGGATGAGGGGTTGGGTAGCTACAATAAGTGGGGTTGTGTAGCTACCATAAGTGGGGTTGTGGTAGATAGGTGGGTGAAGAATCCTTGCAAGTGGGTGAAGAATACCAGCACTTGATTCTTGCACGTGGGTGAACACATCATGCTTGCCCCTTGACCATGGTCAACTATCCCTTCTTTCATCGCAAGTGAGTCGATTAACCATCAACCAGAATCCAGCAGTTAAACCATGGCCTAACCATCGATGAATACCATCACCCTCCCTTGCTCACTACTGGTTACGCACGGCCAGGATCTGCCAGTAACGGACACAGCCGCATGGCCAGGCAGAAACGCGGTTCTCGTGGCGCAGCGCCAGGATGGTGACTGCTGGTGAGTTGGTGGGTAATGGAGGCTCAATTGGCTATGGGTCAATATTAACCAACCAATTAACCAACCAATTAATGGGGGATTTCCACCAGCAATAATAGGGAAAACAATGGCTAATGATAGAGGAACCAGGGGTACAGGGTTTTGACCCACTGCCAATTGATGGTAAATCGGTCAATGATCGTTGGTGATGCTCAATTGATTGTGGATGATGACTTACAATGGTGATCTACCCATCAATTCAACCATTAATTCACGATTGCTAATGGTGATATACTGAACCATCAGAGTAACCATTAGAATGGCCATCAGAATAGCCATCAGTTTGACCATTATTAATAGCAACCATCAATTGACCATCATCAACTTAACCATCAACCTAACCATCAGCCTAACCATCAATTTCACCATGAGTTTATCCATTCAGTTTGTAGCTACTAGCTGTTGATTTCCACCCTCGCCACCAGGCTGGAGCAACGCCTAGCGTCCGCCTTGAACTTGGCGAGGCCTGTGGCACACTGCCGCGGCGCGGGGGTTTCGCAACGGGCAACGGTGGAGGATTCGGTGGTTGCTGGTGATGAATCGGTGTAAGATTCATTTGCATAGCCAGGATTTGTTGGTTAGATGATGGCTAAATGATGGTAAAACCCTATGTTGGGAAAGCACCATGTGTTAATTCAACAATGATTTAACCATCATAAGTTGTGATTATCCATCAACTCTCATAAGCCATCTTGCACTGATATCAGCGCTATTCGTAGTAATAAAGCAGCCATAGCTTTGGGGGTTTGTGATGACTTGAGAAATCCCCAATTGCATGAATCATTATTGTATCACCTATAATCGGAAACCATTATCAACCACCATTATCATTATCAATCATGATCAGTCACCATTGGACCCGTCATAAAGTTGGTACACCCCCTTCAATTGATGTTTTTTCCTGTTATCTATCCTGATCAATTCAACAATTGAATAGTTGAGTACATGATTATTGTTGGAGTATTACCCCCTGTTGTTAACCACTCACCCCATGGTCAATGTTTATTCACCACCTTTAACCACCATGATTTTCAACCATTATTAACCATGGTTAACGACCATTAACCTCATTCACCTCCTGTTATTCACCACTATTAAGTGCAATCAACCATTATTTACCATCACAAACATTTAATAGCTTAGTCAATCGGTTAGTGAATAGGTTAATTAACCACCATCAACCACTAATTAACCTATAATTTTAATGATGGTAAACCTATGAACCACTATAAACCACTAATTAACCAACCATTAACCTATAATCAATATGTTAGTTCATCTATCATCAACATCAACCATCATTAAGCACCACTATAATCGACCACCATGAACCACCATCAACATTCACCACCATGGTGGTTAACCAGCTAGTAGCCTATAATCATCATTAGCCATCAATATCAACCATTCACCACCAATTAACCACCTATCAACCAACAATATCAGCCATTCACCACCATTCACCACCATTAGTTAACCCATCATCAACCACCACCAACCACTCATTACCCACCACCACCAGGGGTCCCCGCCTGTGGCCAGACCCTGGTCCAGCAGCTTGGCGGTGCGTGGCATTTCGGAGGATGCCACGGTGGCCCTGGTGGCGCTCAGGAGGTGGTGGCGACCATGGGCCAGGGATGGGCGGTGGTGGCGGCGCCGCTGAACCAGGAGTTGGAACAGCTGAGTATTCCACATAAGTAATAACCAACATAAGCTGTTCCAATATTATCAAGAATAAGTATAATAAGTTGGTTAATCATGGATTAAACTATTCTTGATAACCAACATAAGTAGATTTATTTATTCTTAATAAATCCATGATTAATCCAGTTGGAACCAACATCATGATTATTCTTGATAACCTATCAACAATGCTGATTATGGTGCTGAGAAACATGAGTATTTATTCAGATAAACTATTGTTTCTAAGCGCATTGTTAATTTGTTAAGGTGCTTAATGATTCTTGATAACCTATCAACATGCTGATTATCCCCTATCAAAATTGATTAACCATTGATAACCTAGGTTGACAGGGATTGTAATGGTTGGGATTATGCTGATTATCCCCTATCAACTCTAAGCATTTTTGATTGTAGAAATTGATTTGCCATTGTTTACGAGAATAGGCGTTCTCAACGCCCGAGGGCCTACGGGCTCTACGGGCTCTACGGGCTCTACGGGCCGAGATTACCACCTTTATAGTTTATTTGTGTTAACTCCATGCATTCACCTTCATTCATTCAGCTTGAACTGCCCGTTCGCTGACAATTACTGTAACCAAACATCAACGAATCATACAACCAGCATGAATATCCATGCTTAGCCATTCATCAAGTATTCACATCAGCCATTGTGAAACGTTTGTCAACCATCAACAGCCAACATTGTCAACCATTGAAAACCATTATTTAACCAGTGATGAAGCGTTGATTAAGTGTGTTTTTACCCTTAAAACCACGAGTTACCCACCAGTCATATTCATCATTGTAACCATCATTGTAATGATCATCATTATCACTTATCACCATCATTGTGACCATCATCATCCTGACCATCATTGTAACCATCATCATAACCATCAAGTAACAATCATCGCAACCATTCGAACCATCATTCTAACCACGAACCACCATTATAACCCCTACAACATCCTCCAACCATCAGTTACCCACCAGGCACATCCATCCATGAACCACTTGAACGCCCCATCCATTGAACCGCGCTGCTGCGCACGTTTTCGCGTGCTCGTCGTTCCAGGGCCTCTCATGCGGAGCAGCTCATCCGAGGCGCCACCTGAATGGTTTCAGCCTAAGGAAGGCCGAAGCCAAAGTGGCGTAGCACATGGGGAGAGGTTCATAGATGGTTACTAGATGGTTCATAATCTTACATCTATCAACCTCTATCAACCTCTAGGTGATTGATGGTTGATTATAGATGGTTGATTCAAGATGGTTGATTATAGATGGTTGATTATAGATGGTTGTAAGATTATAGATGGTTCATAGATACCTCTAGGTGATACAGAACCATCTATTTTAATCTTACCGCCACGGTATGGGTTCTGTCGATGGAAGGCCTGAAGCAAGCATCGCCGCAGGCGCCAGCGGCCTCGCTGCCCGCGGCTTGAGCGACGCCACAGCTTTGGCGCGGCAGAGGCGCCTATGGGGATGGTTAAGTGATGGTTAAGTCATGGGGGTTCAATGGATGGATGCAACTGGTGGGTATAACTTGTATAGGTTAATGGTTGTATGGTTAACCCTAAACTTGTATAGTATAGTCAATAGGTTAAGTGATAGTTATAAGGACAGCGTTTATGATGCTGGTTATAGGTGAATGGTTGTAGGTTGATTGGTTATAGTGCTGGATGGATGGATAGTTAATGGTTACAAGGGATATAATGATGGTTAAGCAAGGGGTGAGTGATGGATGACATATGTCAATGATGCGTTTATAGTGGTTACATTTGATTAAGTTGATGATGGTCAAGTGAGGGTTGCAATTAATGATGGATGAACTGATGGTTGAACTGATGGTTTTTCTGATGGTTAAATTGATGAGGAGTTCATGGTTGAACTGATTGGTTAACATATGTTCATGATGCTTTTGCAACGGTTAGTGATCACCCTGGTTAGTGATCACCCTGCTTGGTGATGGTTGATGATGGTTGGGATTGGTTGTGATTCTTCATGGCGGCAATGGTTGATGATGGTGATACTAATGATCGTTGGCAGCACCAAGTGGTTAACCACTGTATATGATGGTTACCAATGGCTAATTGTGGTCAATCTTGAAAAATCGATCATTCATTGTGGTCTGTATCGTAAACACGCTTGTTGATGGTTTCGTGATTAGTGGACGTTCATTGAAATTGCAGATGTGTCTAATGATTGACACATGGAATTCATGGTCAATAATGATCATTCATCCTAGTGGTGCTTGACGATTTGATCATCTGACTACGGACCTATGGCCCGTACGAATATCTAAGTACAATTAGTGCTGGTTTATGTTGTTGGACAATGTTTATTTTATTTTGTGGTATGTCATGGTGAGACAGTGTTCGATATTAGATGGCGCATTTGTACGTAAATTATGGGCCAAGCTATCAACGATGATTAGTGATTTTATTAGTGTTGGTTGATCTTACGTGAATACAAGTTACAAAATGTGATTACACGGGATACTTTTTTGATGGTTAATTGAAGGTTCACGGCTACGTCATGACCGTCATGACGATGGTTAATCAAAGGCACATTATCAATCAGTAACAATGACAATGGTCATTGGTGCTAGAGTGTTGTTAACGATGAATGCTAGTGGCCCAGCACCAGGGGATGTAGGTGAACAATGGGTCGATCACCAATATTCATCGGGTGATTCGCGATGTGATGGCTAATCAGCGACAACTAGTCAGGAGGTATGCTTTCAAATCAGCAGTTCTTTCTGAACGTGAACTCTTTGTTCGGTGATTGTCGGACCATGGTGATGATTTCCTAAATTTTGCTCTTTTGTACATCTGCAATGGGCGCAAAAGTTCAGCTGGCTGCTTGTGGTTGGGGTTTCTAGGTGCCCGGAAATCGGAAAGCAAGAACTTTAATGGCTGCTATCAACCATCATAAAACAACTATCAACTGAAATAACAAATCAACTATCATTACACTATCATTAAACTACCATTATCATTAACCTGAATCAACTACATTATCATTAAACTACCATTATCATTAAACTACCATTATAGTTGTTTGATTACACTACCATTACAATCATTAACCCATCTCAAACAACTATCAACTGAATCAACATCTCCACCTCCTCCAGGGTCCCTTCCTTGTCGAACGCAGGCTGCATGAATGGCGCGAAAGCTGCTGCGCTGCCAGCAGCTCACGGCGCTTGGAGCGAGCAACCTAGCTGGCAAAGATCAGATGTATTGACTCATGACTGCCGGTTTAAGACGGGTTATTAAGGGTTAATGGTTAAAGGTAATGGTTAAGAAGGGATACAAATAACCCTTCTAATCTATAATCACCCTTCTAGTATTGATTAAGAAGGGATACATATAGAAGGGTAATGGTTAAGACGGGTTATTCATAGTTAATAAGGGATACATCTATAAGGGCTGACAAGGGAATATCGTGGTTGATAAGGATTATTATACAATGGTTGATAAGGGTTAATATAGTGGTTACTAAGGGTTATATAATAGGGGTTATATAATGGTTGATAACGGAAGCACCTATAAGGCTGAATAAGGATATAGAATAGTTGATAAGGGTGAATGGTTGATAGTAGGGTTGATAGCTATGCTCACCAATGGTCAGTAACTAATAGTTGATAAGGGTCAATGATTGATAATGAGCGATAGCAATCAGCAATCATAGAAGATAAGAACCAATAAGTGTTTCCTTATCAGAGGCGGATGTTTGTTAATGGTTTTACAAGGGATTAGAGCGGTTGAGAATAGGAGAGAACTCCAACAATGATAGTTAAACAACTACCATATGGTGGTTTCTTTAAGGGAGGGGACACCCCCAAAAATGGATGGTTTACTGCTACAAATGGTGAATAGAAGGGATGATTTGGGGGTACCACGATGCCACTATTTTTGAGAAACCGCCCTACACACACATCATGTGAACACCCTACATGTATACATTATATCATGTATACATTTTTTTATACATTTATCATATAGAAATCCTAAATGTGATATTTTGGCTTATTCATTTCCCACTATTACATCACAGAAATAGCAAGTTTAAGCGGTCGTGAAATGGATCCTATTTGGAGCGGCAACGTCTATGGGGTCTGTAGATTAGACATTTTTGAGTTGCCAACTACAAGCAAGGACAAACAACCACTACTAAGCAAGCACTATACAAGTATGATAACCCAGCTTCAACCAACAACCATTCATGAACAACCATTCTTATGGATAGGTTCATCAAAGACATTGTTAAACAATGTGTTAGGCAGCTTGTTGACAGCTAACCAGTTGATTAATTAACCTAAAGATACAGTACATACAGCTGTTTGAATAAGTTCATTCAACCAGTTGATTAGCTTCATGAACAATAATTATGAATAAGTTTATTCATCATCAACCAGTTATTAATCACAACAGTGCGTCACTGTTCTCATTATCAGCTGATCAGCCATTGAGCGAGCATCAACCAACTGTTGAGCTGATGAACCACCGAAAAACTATTATTGATCATTTTGCTAATCAAACATTAGGAATCAACCACTTATTGACCATTTCTAATCATAACCTAATAAGCATTATTAAGCACTATCATTATTGGTCATTAATCAACCCTGATATTTATCCACTATCAATGATTATCATTTATCAACCATGATTAATCAACCAATATTACCAGTAAACATTATTATCAACCATTCATCAACCATTATTCATCAACCATGATTCATCAACCATGATTAATCAACCATTATTGTCAACTATCACCATATATTCTCATTACTCAAACCATTATCCCAATGATCATCTATTACTTAATCACTAAGTATCATTATTAATCAATTAATCATCACTCAAACCATTAAATATATATATATATATCACCATCAATTATCACCATATCAATGTCAATTATCACCATTATATCAATAATATCATTAAATTATCATTATCCCAATGATCACCCTCCATTTCCTCCACCTTTGCCACCGTCGTCTCAGGGCGCGGGTTCCGCTGCTGCGCGGCGGCTCATCCACGGCAGCTTACAGACGGCCATGCCGCTGGCGCATCTGGTGGAGGACACACGGCACACCTGGCAGGGCCTCGTTTCCGTTGGACAACTTGACCATCCATGGACCAATTCATCCATGGACTTAATATGATTAACTATTGGGTAACTATTGGTTTATAAAAAATGGTTATATGGCTATGGGTCAATATTGACCAACCAATCGTGATTCACCAATTCATCCAATTGGATGGATAACCACCTAACCATCATGGTTGAGAAATAGTTAACTAGCTGGTTATGATGGTTAGGGCATAATAAGTAAGAATAGTGGGGAATATTCCATGATATACCAACTATATGGCGAGCTGGGTCAATATTGACCCACCAATTTCATGGGGTATAATAACCAACCATTTTAAAGGGAAAACAATGGTTAATGACAGGGGAACCAGGGGGACTAAGGGTTTTGACCCACTGCCATATGGATAGGTGGTTCAACGGATAACTATATTGAATTTATCAACTTATATCAGTCAATTCATCAGTTAAACCACCAATTCATCAATGGATAAGTATATTGGTGGTTAACTGATGAATTGACTGGATAACTATATTCTTCATCCATTGACTGGGAATCACTGATTCAAGCGTCACTGGTGAATTCTTAGCAATCGTTTAATTGAGTCGTGCTGGTTATGATAGATTAGTGATACATGACTGATTCACTAGGGATTAGAATGGTTAATAATAGGGGACAATTCCAAGAACAATAGTTAAACAATTACTAATGTGGTGGTTTCTTCGAATAGGGGACCTGCCACTATTTTGAGAAACCATCAGATGAGCATCCCAAGAGTTTCGGTTTCAAAATTGTTTTCTTTCGAGGTGTACGGGGGTTGGACAAAGGTAATAGTGCAGATACCACACACAGGTTGTATATATATATATATCTATCTATTTATTTATTTATTTATTTATTTATTTATTTATATATATACAGATGTGCTCTGTTCTGAGATATTCAGCATGAAGATTAGTGCACATACGTGTGGGGACAGCTGTTGCTGGTCGATTTCTCAGGTTGAAGGGATTTTCGAAGGGATTCTCCTCCAACTGCTGGAGTTGCCCTTGTGGCTGACTACTGTATGTTGGACGATGTTATTCCTTAGATTAGATTGTAGCTATTTTTTTTAAATTGGGAATTGGTGTTCTCAGTTCTTAGCATGAATGACTGTTGGTCATGCATGCTCCCCATAAATATTTTTTGTTGATTTAATGATTGTCACTTATCATTCACCCGCACGGAGGGTGATAAATTACACACGACTACTCACTATCGCCACTGCTGCTTCTACTGCTGCTGCTGCAACTACTACAACCATCCCTAACAAGTGGTGGTTTCTTAAAACACCCCTAGTTGTCATCCTTCATACAAACCATTTATAGTCATAAACCAACGTAGCTTTGGGGTTCCCTATGACTTGAGAACCCCCCAAGTGTATTTAATCACCCATCATTCAGCTGGTTGAAAAACCGGCTGACCATTCACACTGCTCATCACCAGCTGATCAGCAGACCAATTTTAGTCGTTGTTCGTATTATCATCTAGTCCTGGCCCCAGCACCTGGTTCTGGTACCTAGTAATAGTTTGATAATGGACCAGGACGAGGGATAATCATTGTTCTAAACTTGGCCGGTAGCGCATCATTTAATCAGAATTGGAACCTGAGTGAACCATGACTTTCCACGATGGATTCACAAGGCATGAACCATGATCGCGCGGTAGCAGTATGGATCACACGTCAACCGTTGATCATTATCATGAGACCTGACTAGCGTCACTATTAGTCATTAAGGATAGTCAATCATCATTATGACCAATGGTTGATCACCATCAGTCAATCAGTCAACCATGAATATCATGAACCGAACCATGAGCCACTAGTTAACCATGATTCTGTCAACCATCACTTAATACCAACCACTTCGTTCACCAGCACCCGAGCCATCGTTGATCACCGGTAGGAGAAGAATGCCCGGTCGCGCGTGGCGCAACCGGGTTGAGAGGTGCCAGTGCAAGGGTTGATGAGTGCGACCGGTTGAGGTTGTGATTAACCAAGATCTACCCTCCAGTAGGTTAGTGATGGTTAATGGTTGGTTAATGGTTGGTGATATGGTTGGTTGTTGGTTGGTTATTTGTTGGTTGGTTATTGGTTGGTTACTGGTTGGTTATTTGTTGGTTATTTGTTGGTCAACCTCCAGTAAACTAATCTGACTGGCTGGAAAATCATCATGTTTTACCCGGTAAAGCAGCGATTTCTATGGTGGATTCTCCGTTGAAATGTTAGTCACCAGAGTGTACATTTGCATGCAAAACATTTCTACATTGACACCTCCACGTTCATGCGCGCACACATGAACAGAGACAAATACATCCATGCACCCACGCAACCACATAGACTCACCCACGCAACCATAGACTCACCGACGTAAACACATAGATGCGCAGAATACGTTTTTTACGCATGCATGCAAACATGCAGTTACATTCTTCACATGGATAGTCAACCCCCCCACAATGATTTCCGCCGCCCAGCAGCGCGCGCACAGGTGCGCCCCGTGCCAAACGCGACCCCGCCAATGCCAAAACGATCCGGCGCGGAAGATCGCGGGGCCCTGGGAGACCTTTCACGAGTGGGTGGCCGCCCCTAATATGATGAAACTGATAGATGAATTTGGGCCCCCAAATATACAGAATGATTTTGGGGGGTCCCCCTATTTTTAAGAAAGGCCCATACGGTGAAGAGCAAAAGTGGAAGCTATTTACTTACCAAGAGTTATTACGATAGCCATCGGCATTAATCATTTTTACAGGGAATCATCAACATGCTGGTGACGATATGGGGGAATGCATTGGAAATGGGGGATCCAAATGTTGCCCATTAGCCTTGGTTGATGGAGAATTCGCAAGTATTGATCTAGTCAAACTGGTGGTGGTATTTTGTTACTCTGGCAATAGATGGCGTACCATAGATCTCCCGTTGGAGTAAATATTATGGTGACTATAGTGGTTGGCAATACTTGGTGTAATGCTCGGGAAAGGTGGGGACCCCGAATTGTTCGATGGGTTGTTTTGAAAACCACGCTCAACCCGCATCCATCACTACAACCTAAAAACCCAATGAACCAAGTAATACTCCATGCCGTCGGCGAAGAGGTATATTCCAAGCCGTATCCAACGGGCTGGTGCTTGGGAGCTGCTTGGAGCTACAGGCTATGTTCCTTTCATATGGGGAGGACAGGAGCTACTAGGAGCCGCTAGCCAATTGTTAGATTAAAGAATTAGCGAGCAGTTGATTCGAAGCCAACATGATGAAGAAAAATCAGATTAACAGAGCAGTGGCTGATCTGTAGATAAAGTGATAGTGTTGGCTGATCGACAAGGGCCCACGGGTTTCGTATGCTTTCTGGTTGTCAGCAACTATCAGCGCCGCGGAGCAGTTAGGCACCTACAAGAATCCATGAGAATTGTGGGAAGTCTTGACATTTTGACACTGGTTTTCCTTTGATGTCCACTGTTTCAAAGGCATTAACTGCTTGATGGACTGGCGCTGCAGCTATTTTGAGCACGAACTTTCCCACAGAAACTGGGAGTAGGATTTGAACATGGGCTCTCGTGGCTACGAGGGTGTCTCAGTTTGTCGCGACGGTTTGGAGGACGATAGAATCGTACGTCCAAGGATGCTTGGTGGCATGGAGCAGATGCTCCAACAAAGAAGGATGCAGGAGCTGAGTTGCCCTATAAAGCCGAAAGCCAACGTCATCCAGGCTTCGAGGGAATTGGGCAGTGGAAAATCTTGGGAAGCGACAGAGCTGCCAACACAAGTTGTAGAAAAGCAGTTTTACATTGAAAGCTTCTTTGTGTGCATGCTTGGTAGAAAGTTTTTGAAAGTTGTGTTGTGTACAAGTCGTGTGGAAACACAAACAAACTTGTGTAAAAATTGCCCAGGGGCTTCTGGGTACAAGTTTTGTCGTACAAACACTTTGCAGATATTTGCAGTGTAAAGGGTTCATGGGGTAAACAACTTCGAGTGTATCAGCATGGAGCGTTCAAGGCTTTGCCCTGCAAGAAGTTGGACAGCCAGCTGATGCTGAATTGGTTTGTTTTACGCGAACAAGTTGTGAGCTTTGGGGATTTGGGGGTGGTGGGTCCGAAGGGCCACCGCTACATGGCCTTGGCTGATGCCTCCGGTTCCCAGGTCCCCCCACCTGCTCCCTGCAAGATGGCGTTGATGTGAATGCATTGAGTTCTATTTGGCAATCGAGATGAAGACTATTGCGTTTGCAACCCAAGTTACTCTCATCCTGGTGTTCTTTCACTATTTCCTTCTGGCTTCAAATGGACTTGGAACACCAAAAAATATGCTGCGGGCGTATTGCTTTGAACTTGAGATAACACCCCTAGTGCTTTCCCTCAGGCCACTCGGCTTCGCCACCTTCTTTCGAAATCCTTCAAGAACATCCCTCCCATTGAAACCGCACATTCACACCTTCATGCTTTCATTGCATCTCTAACGTCTGCTTCTCGCGGTCCTGCTTCGAAACCAAAGGAACCACACTTCCCCTCCTATTCTATTCCTATCCTCTCTATTCTATTGCTTTACATATTCCTTCCCTCCCTTTCTTCTCCTTTCTCCTCCAATCTCCCCTTCCATTTTTTTCGCTGGCTTTCGTCCCCTCCTTCTCAGGTATGTCTACGTATCAATTAGTTATTCAATCTTGCGGCTTAAATGTTTGGTGGCTAAACTGCGGCGAGATACCATGACAAAATGACATCACAAGTCACAGGAAGACCCTGCCCTTCCCTACAGCCGAGCGACAGCTTGATGATGGATGGCGATGAGTGGTGATGTCAATGACTGTCAGACCGGAAAATGAGAATGATGATGATGATGGTGATGATGGTGATTTGACGACGACGACGACGACGACGACGACGACGACG
>VSDK01020111.1:169698-193435 GCA_009767595.1 Symbiodinium kawagutii | reverse complement strand
CAGCTTTAATTCGATGTAGGGAATCTTGCAGCTCCGGTGATGATCGTTGCTTTCCGCAGGAAGAAGGCCATCGCCGACGACATCATCGCGATGCCAATGAGGACAGCGGAAAGTGCAGCACCGTGAGACCACCATAGAATGATGAGACGAAACGATGTTAAAATGATATACGCCTGAAGATAGCGGATAGTCGAAAGGAAAGGTGCGGAAAGGTCAACAGATATCTGAGGGGATAGCTGAGGGGATAAATGAGCCGAGGTATTATTTGTGAGGTCCGAAATCATGGTTTAGAGCCTAGAGAGGAATGGGTGATGGCATGAAGTATCTGTGTTGCATCTTGATCTTAAGCTGATCGTGTCCATAAATTACAATAAGCCTAAACCACCTCCAATCCTTCACGAAGTTTAGCGGAAAAGACCACATTTGGGAGTGTCACAGCTTTAATTCGATGTAGGGAATCTTGCAGCTCCGGTGATGATCATTGCTTTCCGCAGGAAGAAGGCCATCGTCGACGACGTCATCGTGATGCCAATGAGGACAGCGGAAAGTGCAGCACTGTGAGACCACCATAGCATGATGAGACGAAACGATGTTAAAATGATATACGCCTGAAGATAGCGGATAGTCGAAGGAAAAGCTGAAGGGAAAGCTCAACAGATATTTGAGGGGATAGCTGAGGGGATAAATGAGCTGAGGTATTTGTGAGGTCCGAAATCACGGTTTAGAGCCTAGAGAGGAACGGGTGATGGCATGAAGTATCTGTGTTGCATCTTGATCCTAAACTGATTTTGTCCATAAATTGCAGTAAGCCTGTAAGCCTAAACCACCTCCAATCCTTCATGAAGTTTAGCGTTGGCAACACCACATTTGGGCGTGTCGCAGCTTTAATTCGATGTAGGGAATCTTGCAGCTCCGGTGATGATCGTTGCTTTCCGCAGGAAGAAGGCCATCGCCGACGACATCATCGCGATGCCAATGAGGACAGCGGAAAGTGCAGCACTGTGAGACCACCATAGCATGATGAGACGAAACGATGTTAAAATGATATACGCCTGAAGATAGCGGATAGTCGAAGGAAAAGTTGAAGGGAAAGGTCAACAGATATCTGAGGGGATAGCTGAGGGGATAAATGAGCTGAGGTATTTGCGAGGTCCGAAATCACGGTTTAGAGCCTAGAGAGGAACGGGTGATGGCATGAAGTATCTGTGTTGCATCTTGATCTTAAGCTGAGCCTGTCCATAAATTGCAGTAAGCCTGTAAGCCTAAGCCACCTCCAATCCTCTGAGCATTCAGGACGGATCAAGATCGGAGAGGTCCAGGCGCCGCAGGTGCCAGAGAAAACACTGAAACTTCGAATTCCTTGGAGCCAAGTTGTTCTGCACATTGAAACTGTTCCGTTCCACTCTGGTTTCGTTTGGCTTAAGTCAGCTGCAAAATCGCCGTAGGAGCCGCAGAGGCGATGAGGACGGATCAAGGGCGTGGCACTCGCGCTGCAGTCTCGAAGCCCTGCAGATGTCCTGCAGGAGACTCTCGCCGAGACCTGCCTTTTTCAGCGTGAGACACAGGACCGCAAGCGCGGGGGGATCGAATGAATGATGTTCCCTATGCCTCCAGTTACCGGCCAATAGTAGGTAAACAGCTGGTTTCTATTGTTGTAACTGGAGTCGGTTTGTATGGAAACTGGAAGCATAGGGGTTGATTCGTAAATTGGCCATGGCTTGCCATAGGACTCGCCTCTGGACTTGGGTCAAATTCACGACGGCGAGAGTGGTCACGGAGAGGAGCTTTGAACTTGAATTGTAGCCAGGCTGAGAGGAAGAGAGGAATATGGTGGAGTTCTGTCTCAATGTGAATGGGAAACACAACATGGATCATCATGGCGCAGTCCTTTCCTCTAGCTAAAGTTAGTCCGCGATTGCTTCCACTAGTAAGCAGGAGGATGTGGAGAGGTGCAAAGCCCAGAATGCTCAAAGCTGCTGTGCAAAGCATTGCAGGCTAGTTACTAGTGGTCCTGTGGTGCTGATTTCACAGCTTTATGCAAGGCTTGAGAGCATCGCAGAAGACATCGGTGATGCAAGCAGCCCAAAGGACCGTTTGTGTGAGCTTTCAGCCAATCCAGCTGAATATTTCAGCGCAAGTTGTTCATCGCTTGCTTGTTACAATGGAACCAATTCACGCACAACTGTCGAACAGACAAGCATGAAGCATGCAGCCCTTGACTCTGAACGACAGCATGCCGCAGCCACAGCATGCCACAGCCAAGGCCATGGGACCTGAATCGACTGAAGCACCGGAGCATGAGGCCTTCTGCTCACCATGGCCGCCCTGTGTGAATTTTTCTTCTTTTCATCTCGGGATGCTACCACTCCGTGGCTTGATATGTCCGAGATAGGTACCATTGATAGACCGTTTATGCAGCAGAAGCAACATGATAAAACAATTCGCGCCATATTATTTCCCATGCGCATTTGAGTGCACGTCAATGCACGTTAGGGTACATGACATGGCTTCATCGGCCTTTTGGCAAGGATAGATCTGAAGGGTGTGTCTTTCTGCGATCGCCAATGATTCAGGTGGACAGTTCTGCAGGCTCCGCTGAATTCCATTCCGTCGATCTTGTGGTCGAGGCAAGGCACAAGTCTTTTCGCAACATCGCTGGGGATGTTGCTCTTCCAACCAAGTGCATATTGCGTATTTCAGTGGAAGCTATGGACGCAAAATTGTTGATGTGGCAGACAAACATCAGTGGTGAAGCACGCAGCCCTTGATTCCGTATAGCCACAGCATGCCACATCCACAGCCTCTTTCATGTGCCCTAAAGGCCATGGAAACTGGTACGACAGAAGAAGCGCCAGAGCATGAGGCCTTCTGCTCACCGTGGCCGTCCTCGTTGAATTTCTGTTCCTTTCATCTCTGGATACTATCACTCCTTGGCTTGATATGTCTGAGATAGGTTGCATTTGGATCTGAAGGGTGTATCTTTCTGCGATCGCCGGTGACTCAGGTGGCCAGTTCTGCAGGCTCCGCTGAATTCCACTCCGTCGACCTTGTGGTCGAGGTAAGTGCCGTCGTCCAAGTTGTGATTTTTTGTTTTGGAAAGGCACAAGTCTTTTCACGACATTGCTAGGGATGTTGCTCTTCAAACCGAGTGCATGTCTCAATGGAAGCTATGGACGCAAAACTGTTGATTTGGCAGTCAAACATCAATGGTGAAGCGCGCAGCGGTTGATTCTGTATAGCCGCAGCATGCCACAGCCACATCCACTCGTGCCCTGAAGGCTATGGGACTTGATTTGACCGAAGCAGCAGAGCAGGAGGCTTTCTGCTCACCATGGCTGCACTGCGTGAAATTCCGTTTTTTTCATCTCGGGACTACCGCTCACCACTCTGTGGCTTGATATGTCTGAGATAGGTGGCATTTATTTTGATTTTTGCAGCAGAAGCACCATTATTCGCATTTATTCAACACCTTGTGTCCCATGCAAGTATGTGTGCGCGTGAATGCACGCTAGCAAACGTTAGGTAGGCTTCATCGGCCTTTTGTCAAGGATAGATCTGAAGGGTGTGTCTTTCTGTGCTTGCGGGTGACTCAGGGAGTTGAAAACGATGAAGACGACCGAGCCCACTCTGTCAACCATGTCGAAGAGGCAAGTGCCGTCGTCCAAGTTGTGTTGTTTTTCGGGTTTTGGAAAGGCAAAAGTCTTTTCAAGACATTGCTAGGGATGTTGTTCTTCCAACCAAGTGCGTGTCTCAATGGAAGCTATGGACGCAAAACTCTTGGTGTGGCAGTCAAACATCAATGGTGAAGCACGCAGCCCTTGATTCTGTATAGCCACAGCATGCCACATCCGCAGCCTCTTGTTCCCTGAAGGCTATGGGACTTCATTTGACCGAATCAGCAGAGCAGGAGGGCTTCTGCTCACCATGGCTGCCCTGGATGAAATTCTGTTTTTTTCATCTCGGGACTACCACTCACCACTCTTTGGCTTGGTATGTCTGAGATAGGTGGCATTTAAATCCATCTATGCAGTCAGTAGAAGCACAATTATTCGCATTTATTCAACATATTGTGTCCCATGCAAAGATTTTGTGCACGTCAATGCACGCTAGCAAACGTTAGGTAGGCTTCATCGGCCTTTTGTCAAGGATAGATCTGAAGGGTGTGTCTTTCTGCGCTTGCGGGTGACTCAGGGAGTTGAAAATGATGAAGACGACCGGGCCCACTCTGTCAACCATGTCGAAGAGGCAAGTGCCGTCGTCCAAGTTGTGTTGTTTTTTGGGTTTTGGAAAGGCAAAAGTCTTTTCACGACATTGCTAGGGATGTTGTTCTTCCAACTGAGCGCATGTCTCAATGGAAGCTACGGATACAAAACTCTTGGTGTGGCAGTCAAACATCAATGGTGAAGCACGCAGCCCTTGATTCTGTATAGCCACAGCATGCCACATCCGCAGCCTCTTGTGCCCTGAAGGCTATGGGACTTGATTTGACCGAAGCAGCAGAGCAGGAGGCCTTCTGCTCACCATGGCTGCCCTGGATGAAATTCTGTTCTTTTCATCTCTGGATACTACCACTCCTCGGCTTGATATGTCTGAGAAAGGTGGCATTTATATCCATCTATGCAGTCAGTAGAAGCACAATTATTCGCCTTTATTCAATGCATTTATGGTGTCCCATGCAAAGATTTTGCGCACGTGAATGCATGTTAGCCTACATCAACCAGGCTTCATCGGCCTTTTGTCAAGGATAGATCTGAAGGGTGTGTCTTTCTGCGCTGGCGGGTGACTCAGGGAGTTGAAAACGATGAAGACGACCGGGCCCACTCTGTCAACCATGTCGAAGAGGCAAGTGCCGTCGTCCAAGTTGTGTTGTTTTTTGGGTTTGGAAAAGCAAAAGTTTTTGCACCACATTGCTAGGGATGTTGCTCTTCCAACCGAGTGCATGTCTCAATGGAAGCCATGGATGCAAAACTGTTGATGTGGCAGTCAAACATCAATGGTGAAGCACGCAGCGCTTGATTCTGTATAGCCACAGCATGCCACATCCGCAGCCTCTTGTGCCCTGAAGGCTATGGGACTTGATTTGACCGAAGCAGCAGAGCAGGAGGCCTTCTGCTCACCATGGCCGTCCTCGCTGAATTTCTGTTTTTTTTTCTCGCGGGATACTACCATTCTTTGGCTTGATATGTCTGAGATAGGTTGCATTTATATCCATCTATGCAGTCAGTAGAAGCACAATTATTCGCATTTATTCAACATATTTTTGGTGTCCCATGCAAAGATTTTGTGCACATCAATGCACGCCAGCAAACGTTAGGTAGGCTTCATCAGCCTTTTGTCAAGGATAGATCTGAAGGGTGTGTCTTTCTGCGCTTGCGGGTGATTCAGGGAGTTGAAAATGATGAAGACGACCGGGCCCACTCTGTCAACCACGTCGAAGAGGCAAGTGCCGTCTTCCAAACTGTGTTGTCCTCAACGATTTGGGCTTTTCCAAAGGCAAAAGTCTTTGCGCAAGATTGCTATGGATGTTGCTCTTCTAATCAAGTGCATGTTTCAGTTGATGCTACCTCTTGTGCCCTGAAGGCCGTGGAATCTGGTATGACAGAAGAAGCGGCAGAGCAGGAGGCCTTCTGCTCACCATGGCCGCCTGCGTGAATTTCTGTTCTTTTCATCTCGGGATACTACCACTCCTTGGCTTGATATGTCTGAGATAGGTTGCATTTATATCCATCTATGCAGTCAGTAGAAGCACAATTATTCGCCTTTATTCAATGTATTTATGGTGTCCCATGCAAAGATTTTGCGCACGTGAATGCATGTTAGCCTACATCAACCAGGCTTCATCGGCCTTTTGTCAAGGATAGATCTGAAGGGTGTGTCTTTCTGCGCTTGCGGGTGACTCAGGGAGTTGAAAATGATGAAGACGACCGGGCCCACTCTGTCAACCATGTCGAAGAGGCAAGTGCCGTCGTCCAAGTTGTGTTGTTTTTTGGGTTTTGGAAAGGTAAAAGTCTTTTCACGATCTTCCAACTGAGCGCATGTCTCAATGGAAGCTACGGATACAAAACTGTTGGTGTGGCAGACAAACATCAATGGTGAAGCACGCAGCCCTTGATTCTGTATAGCCGCAGCATGCCACAGCCACATCCACTCGTGCCCTGAAGGCTATGGGACTTGATTTGACCGAAGCAGCAGAGCAGGAGGCCTTCTGCTCACCATGGCTTCCCTGCGTGAAATTCTGTTTTTTTCATCTCGGGATACTACCACTCCTCGGCTTGATATGTCTGAGATAGGTTGCATTTATCTCCATCTATGCAGTCAGTAGAAGCACAATTATTCGCCTTTATTCAATGTATTTATGGTGTCCCATGCAAAGATTTTGCGCACGTGAATGCATGTTAGCCTACATCAACCAGGCTTCATCGGCCTTTTGTCAAGGATAGATCTGAAGGGTGTGTCTTTCTGCGCTGGCGGGTGACTCAGGGAGTTGAAAACGATGAAGACGACCGGGCCCACTCTGTCAACCATGTCGAAGAGGCAAGTGCCGTCGTCCAAGTTGTGTTGTTTTTTGGGTTTTGGAAAGGCAAAAGTCTTCTCACGACATCGCTAGGGATGTTGCTCTTCCAACCGAGTGCATGTCTCAATGGAAGCTATGGATACAAAACTGTTGGTGTGGCAAACAAACATAGTGAAGCATGCAGCCCTTGACTCTGTAAAACCACAGCATGCCACAGCCGCAGCGTCTTTTCATGAAGGCAGAGGGACCTGAAGGGATGGAAGCGTCGGAGCACCAGGCCTTCTGCTCACCATGGCTGTCCTGCGTGAATTTCTGTTCTTTTCGTCTCGGGATGCTACCACTCCATGTATATCCATTTATGCAGCAGAAGCAACATGGTTCAATTGCAGAAGTTGTGGCAAACAAACATCCAGCCCTTGATTCTGTATGTTGTCCTTGGTTGATTTGGTTGTCTCGAGGCGCCCCAGGAGCCGCCAGGGAGGAGTCATGGTGGCAGTGGCTTGCGCGAGAGTACTGCTGCTGCAGAAAATGGCCGCTGCCTCAGCCATTCGTTTTTGCTCGAGATGACCTGATGACCGATGGCCGCATGGCCACTGCAGGTGAATGGCTGTGACGAGCCTTCAGCTCAGTGGAGGTCTTCTTGGGATGCCTTTCTTTCCCTCCTGGTGTTGACTGGATCCGTGGCAGAGCAGATGGTTGCTAAGGCAATCGCCAGATACCATCGATGAACAGAAACCATCGATTGGAGTGCTGCGATCAATGCATCCACACTCTGTGGCGAGACTGCTGTTTGGCAAATATTTTTTTGTTTGCGTCGAATGTTGGGAAGTCTTTCCTTTTTGCGTCTGAACATTCTGAGAACATTCCTGTCATGCGCACATGGCTTTGTCCGTAGTGGCCGAAAGTGGAAACCACCAGTTTGGAAGATAACCGCATACGGATTGCAAAGCATCAACAAAACTCCTGGGTTTAAGCAATGCAGAAAAATGTTGCTCCCTATGGTGCTTATTGTCCTACATAGTTGAATAGTCAGGAAAATTGTTGGGATGACCATCCTCTTTGTGTTCTTGTGATGATGCACATGGGTTTGGGGTTCCTGCTCAAATTCTGAGGTGGGCATCTGATGTTGGAAGACATTTGCCAATGTGACATTTAGTGACCTTCAAGAGATTGTTTCACAAGATGATAGATGCTGCGTTTCAGAAAAAGGCAACTGGGAAACCTTGTCGTTGCTGGGGATGATGGCCTTCCATTTCAAGGGTTTGTGCTGTCGGAGTGATTGTCTTTGTAAGCGGGCAACGCTGGAATCCATCAGCGAAGAGTGTGTCTATCTCGTGGTTTTCTTGAGCAAGTCGACATGGGTCAAGCGAAACCAAATATCCCCCAAACTGGTGGGTGACATCCTAGAAAACTGTGAGTGCCGTATTTTGTTCATTCTCGGTCTGCTCCTTCGGTATGCATGCATCTAAGGGTTGGACTCGCAGCGCAGTCAGAACCCCCTTCCAGTGGTAAACATCCCTGGAATGATCAATGGGTCACCTTTCGACCCAATTCATGCGGTGCTCATCTCCTGTGCCCTTTCTTTGGCACGCAACGCAACCAGCAGCACTAGTACTTTTGGGTACGATTCGCATCCACCATTTGAATGTGTTTGTCAGGGATCTTCGTCCATGAAACGGAACTCCCCCATTCAGTATAGCCACAGGTGGGCTCTTTCTGTATATTCTTCTTTAAGAGAAACTCATGTGTATTTCATCAAGTACATAAAAGATAATCAGTCTGAACTGCTGATATACCACTGACTGCTTAGGCAAAAAAATCATAACGCATGACAATTGCTTAGAGTTGTTCGTGATTTTCATCAACCTGATTGTCGGCGACAGCTGATTAAAACCAGCAACGCGGCATTTTGATCAACCTGAGATGATTTCAACAGGCTACATAGCGAAAGTCACCAAGATCATAAACATACCAGCTAGATTCATGATCATACCAGCTTTATTACATTAATACCCATGACAATTTACTTGAGTGACAAAATCGCTACATCAAAACCAACATTTGCTCTACAAACACATCACATCCCCAGGTCCGTTGCTTGCTCGGCACGTCATCCCCTGGGTTTCGTTGTTTCCGAAACCGTGGCCGGGCGACCGAGGTGTTGGGCGCGAGCAAGACACGGCTCAGAGACAAGGAGGAGCTCCGGGGTCGACTTGGTGGGGTTCTGAACTGGGGAAAGTAACCAACTATTATGTTTAATGATTGATATATCAACTATAAGGCTAGGAATTATAGATAAGATCACTACTATAGAAGTAACCAACTAATAGCTGTTCGGTATAAAAACCAAATATAGATATACCAACTATCAGACACGTGGTGGTTCCAACTATAGCGTTCCAACTATAGCTGGTTTACGTTTAATAATAGATGGCCCACTATATGGTAGTTTTTCAAGCCATAGAGGAACCCAAAGAAATGGTTGGTTTATCATCATACACGACTAGTATATTGAATGATTTAGGGTTTCCCAATTTTGAGGCCCATTTAGTGTTCCAAGTGGTGGCACGGCATGGAAGAAGTGGCTGGGGTCCATGCGGCGAGTTCACGGACCTTAAGTTGGGGAATCGGTTCGCCATTTCTGGTTGTCATGGTTGGAATTTATGGCTAGAAATGGTTCATCAACTGGAGATCATTTTCTACAGTTTAGATCCACAGTATTGAGATTTTCAATATTTCCATAGTAGTCACTGAAAAAAATCACTACAGATCTATATTTTCTGCCGGATTTGTAGTGTGTGTTTTGAAAGGATTAGATGGGTGAACACCGTATATTCACGAAAACCATTAAAGATCTTGTAAGGATTCTAGTTGCGCCAGCGACTTAATGATACTTGATGATGGTCAACGCTGAATCATGATGTGGCTAATTGTGGTCAAGGATTCAGGTTGATAGAAGTGGTCATCAATGGTTCATAACATGGCTAATGATACGGGGATGGTCAAGGAACTCCCTATGCTTACTAGCCAATACTAGGTGACCATCCGGTGTCTACCATTGTTGTAACCAGGGTTGGTTACCTAGTATTTGGGTGTTTCTCAAAACAGAGGTACCCCCAAACCATCCATTCATAGTCATTGATAGTATTCATCCAACCATTTTTAGGTGGTAGGCCCAGCTATGAAGAAACCACCATTGCATGGCAACTGGAAGCATTGGGACTGATATTCAATCGACTCCCAGATGCTTTTTTTTAAACAAGTGCTTGATATGAGTTACTGGCTGGTGGTCAGCAGGGAGGGAGGCCAGGAGTCAGGGGTGTCCTGCCCTAGCCCTTTAATTGAAGAGCCAGTTGGAGCTACCAGGAGCTATCACCGACTGGTTGACACTGGTTATTGAGTAAATGGATGTTTCTCAAAATAGGGGTACCCCCAAATCATCCAATATTAGTCATTTATAGTAATAAACCAACCATTTTTTGGGTCCCCTATGACTTGAGAAACCACCAAATAATGATCAACGAACAATGGTTCTACCTGACGAGTGATGATGCGAAGCTGGTCTATGCGGTCATTATTGGTCAATAGGATTGGTTGTTAAGATTTGTCAACGCAGTGAAGAACAAATGGCTATGAGTCAATATCAATTATCCAACGTTCATAGGGGATTAGCACCAACACCAATAGGGAAAACAGCCTGGTGAATGATGGGGAACCAGGGGTACAGGGTGAACTGACCCACAGCCAAATCACCCCTATGAACCACTATGTATTTGTTATAACAAACTATCAACATTTGCTCACGGTGGTTATTTATTGCTTCTCATTGGTGAACAACGGTCAGAACAATGTGAAGCTTTGCCAAGTGGCAGAACGGGTGAACATCCAATGCAACCAGCAACGCGTCAGTCGTCAGTTGATCGCCGATGTTTGGGGGGCCGGTCATTGCTGACTAATCATTGAAGTAACCAACCACTAGGGAATCCACTTTCCAGCCACTAAAAGTATTTCCAGTGGGAGATCACCTCCATTTGGGGTGAGAACTGGCAGATAATCATGGTAAATGATCCGTGATAAGCTAGGTGAACTAGCCCCGAACTAGCCATGGTGAATGTTTGCAGTGACCTTCGCAATGGACATGGTACACATCCATGTTGTTGAACCCTTATCGTTGCTCATTGTTCATTTATTGTCCCCTGTGGTTATCTACTAGGTCCTAGGTTCACCCTTTATTTCAATCATTTAACCATGATTAAACATGGAATTTTATTAACCACCCTTCATTAACCAACTTTTCTTGACCTTTATGAACCGTTTAACCACCTTATTAACCACCTTATTAACCGTTGATTGCTCATGGTCAACAGCGTAGAAACCATCGAACCGCCCCCGCGCCGCGCCGCGCCTCGCCCTCCAGGCCTTAGCGGAGCTGGAGCGAGAACTCTTCCGCTCGAAGGCGGGACCGATGGTTGGCGAGCTGGGGCAGCCGCAGTTAACCAACCAGTGATTTCTAGCTGGTTAATAGCCAACAAACTATAGGGAAACTGATGGTTAATGACAATATGAACCAACCAACCAATGGTGAAGCCTAGCTGATTATTAGTGGCTAATTAGCTGGTTAATGGTTAATAATAGGGGATAATAAGCAACAATAGTGGGCAATATACCAGCTATAAATGGCGAGCTGGGTCAAGCAGTTAACCAACCAATGATAGCTGGTTCATGGTTAATAATAGGGGATGATAACTAACAATTATAGGGGATATATGCCAACTATATGGCCAGCTGGGTCAAGAGGTTCACCAACCAACAGCAATGGTAAACTAGCTGGTCAATGGTTAATAGTAGGGGATAATAGCCAACGATAGTGGGCAAGATGCCAGCTATGTATGGTTGCTGTACGTATGGTGGTTGATGATGCTTATTGCGATGGTTAATCTTTTTGGTCAACTATTGTTGTCAATGATTGTAATGGTTAACTGTTGCGGTTAATTGTTGTGGTTGAACGATGCTTACCCTCTGGTGAACTAACAAAATGGCCCGCCGTTTCAATGGATGATTTCCCATCGTTTTCCTAACAAAATGCAATGTTAGTTTACCAGAGGGTAACTGTTCTGGTCAATCACAAATTCTACGTTTCATGATTTTCAACCAATAGTTGGGGACAGGTGTTAATTCCACAATGGTTAATGTTCCACAATGGTTGATGTTGCTTACCCGATGTAGGTGCTAGCTTGGTTGTCGAACGAGGTCAACCCATTGGGTGGGTGATACTAAGAAGGCTTAAGCATGATTGATGAATGGTGAAGAAGCCCATCATTAACTGTGGCTGCTGAAGATCATTGATGGCTGATGCGTGGTAAAACAGTGCGTGATCCCACGGATGACCAACTAACGTCAATCATAGTGATTCTGTTTAATCAATCATTTGTCCAACAATGGCATTCTTCACCAGATGATTAATGGTTCTGGGGCCATCATGATGGTTGATAGAAAATAAATCATCCAGCTCAGGATTGAGATTGATGAATGTTTAAGCAAGAATCAGCACTTCATTGATTCCATGATGGTGATGATTTGTATGGATAAATTGATATGAATCTGGATTGATCGATGCTTAAGCAATGAGCAATGACGGTTATATCACAACGTTAGATTCGTCAATGAATAGAATCAACAACCATCAATTCTGCAAACTCAATAGCTGTTGTGATGTATCAACTCAAATATCAGGGTGGTTTTTTTGATGTTGTTCTACCATTAATGGCTCACAGTGCACAAATAATAAATAGTTGTACTTAAAAACTAATTGATCCAAGTGAATATTGATCAAGTATTGATCATAAATACTCATACATAGTGTGTGATACTCCCGGAAATGCAAGTCGGTTGGTTTTTCCTTTTTGCTGGGTCCAGTTGCGGGAGAACTTTTCTGAAACTCAGTGCGAACCGCATCCAGCTCTTGTTTAGCAACACCAGTTAAGTAATGATGAGTCAACTAGTACTGATCCAAACCACTTACCCCACCATGAATCCTTGGTGTCCACCACGGTCACCAGGACGAACAGAAAGCGTTGAAGGCGGGCTGCTTTGCTACTGGTGGAACTAGCGATTGGTTGTAGCTAATGTCCACAGCTGCTACTCCTGACATGGTTGTCCTGATTTGGTTGTGCTTGTCAACGATGGCTGACAATGATAAACGACGGTGAATCATGCTATGGCAATGGTTATGAGCAAACATGGATATGTAATATGGAATGCATGACCTATATGCTTAAGAACGACTACTGGTGAATATGGCTGATATCGGTCATGATATGGCTATGCTTGATTATGCTCAATTCCTGTGAAGAAGACTGAACGAGATGGTTGATAATGATTGACGATGAGTATGGTAGCCATGATAGATCAATGAGCAGTCATGGTGAATAAATCAATTTGGCATGACAATAAGTGACCACTTACTTCATGACCACTATTGACTACGTTAAATGTTGATAATTGCTATTTGATTTCCTATTTCATCGCATTGATAACTAGTGAAATGTTAGAAAGTCATGAATCACTGTTCAATCATGGGTAATTTGGGCTCATGATGCTTAATATGCTTGATGATTCAGAATGGCTAATAATGCTTAGAGACTGGTCAATGATCCTTAATCAATCGTTTTTGATGGTCAATACTGGTGAATGATAGTCAATGATGGCCAAGAACTGTTAATAGATAGATTATCAATGCTTCATTGCGTGGTCAATTAACAGTTAATTACCCATGAATGATAAATTTCCATCAACTAAGGAATGGTTAATGACGGTCAAAGATACTGAAGAACTGTTATTTAATGGGTAGCAATGGTGAATAAACTGACAGTTATTAGCTTATTGGGTATCCTTCACATTCAACTGCTTCGATGGGTAATAGCCAGAATTAGTTTGCCATCAATTAGTTAAAGTCAATTTACCGCTAAATTGGATTGAAGTCAAGTGGTCGATGCATGGTCAATGGATGGTCAATCAAGGATTGATTAAGTTAACCAACAGTTAATTGCCGACTAATGATCGTAACATGATTAATGATGATTAAAGTTTCACAACTATGGGTTTTAGTAGCCCATTCATTACCTATTGATCATCAATTAACACTTATTACCCATGAATGATCAATTTCCTATTGATCAATTTTCCATCAGTTGATTGATGGGTTTCCAGAACCAATCCTTCACCCACTAATGATGATTCAACATGCTCAAGAACTGTTAATTTATGGGTTTAATTAGCCTTTTAATGGGTTTTGACAACCTTCTAGTGGAAATGACTATCCTTTGTAATCCGTTATTCCCTTGATGAGTTGTAATAACCAACGAATCCATTATTCCCTTGGTTTGCAAACCATTGTTCCCATTGTTCCCGTTGTTATTACTTATTCCCATTGATGGGTCTTGACAACCAATTTTCATAAACAATCAATGGGTTTCATCATAAACAATCAATGGGAACAATGGTAAAAACAATCAATCAATGGGTTTCACCATTCATGTTCTCATTATTCTCATCAGTTTTCATAAACAATCAATGCGTTTCAACCATCCCTTGAATGCTTCCAGGTGGAGAAGGACAGCCTGGAGCGACGCTTGACGTCGCAGCAGCAGGAGCGAGTTGCAGCGCGAGTTGCGCAAAGCGTTCTGCAATGATTGTGAGTGGTTATCATGTGCACCGTCACCTGGTGGTTAAGCCTAGCTGGTTATAATGGTTCATAAGAGGGGATATACCATGATCTATAACATTGACCCAGTTCGCCATATAGTTGGTATATCATGGTATATCATGGTATATCCCCCACTATTGTTACTTTATTATCCCCTATTATGAACCATTATAACCAGCTAGTTAACCACCAGGTGACGGTGCGCTATCCTGCAGGCTTCGCGGCTGGAGATGCAGCGGCTCAGCGCTGACCTCGCCCAGCAAGCGGAGGCCCCGCTTCGTGGCCGCGGCCCGGTGCGTCCGTAGCGGTTCCGCCGTGGCGGTGGACGTGGCGGAGCCGAAGACACCGCCATTTACCGCGTGAGTCATGGCGCATTGGGTGGTTTTTTATACATTTTCATAGGGGTTGATTGATTGACTCGTCCGTTTTGTTCACCCTGGTTTCTTGTATCTCCAAATCATCGCTTTAGATCAATTATATAGAAGAAGCTGAAGAAACCATTCATTTTTGGTTCCCTAGTTTGAGAGACGCCAGTTTAAATCATTGTTCACCCTAAGCTACCCCTCATTCATGGTTAACAGCTCATTTCAAGCATCATTCATTGTCCGCCTTCATTGTCCGCCTTCATCGTCAACAACCATTGTTAATCATGACTCACCGCCCTTCAACTTGCGCTTTTCAGCCGCGGTCTAACCATTATTCACCCCTATTGTACTAACTGTAAGTATGCTTAACAATTTGTCGACAATCGCCAACGTGCTCATTATGAGACATACCTTGTGCTATGAACCAGTACCAAACATTCTTACATCTTAACATCATCAGCATCATCATCATCATCATCATCATCATCATCAGCACCATCACCATCATCATCACCATCATCATCACCATTTTCCTCCTCCTGGTCCATCAGCATCCATCATCATGCATCATCATCCTTCATTCATTGTTTGTTGCTAGTTCTTCCCCAAGCGAGGCATCCTACTGGTCTTCGCTGCGTCACGCTGCGTCAGGCTTCGAAGATGGAGAGTGAACGGCGCTGGGAAAGCATTGTGGAGGCCGCGATGGCGGGAGGCCATGGTGATGACCTGCCCGTTGTGGGCAATGACTGACATCAATGATGGTCAACCGTTGAAATGGCTATGGGTCAAGCAGTTAACCAACCAACTAATGGAGGATTTACCAACAATAAGGGAAAACAATGGTCAATGATGGGGAACCAGGGGTACAGGGTTTTGACCCACAGCCAAATCGTGGTGGCGAATTATGATGTGCTGGTACTTATCACGCTTGGTGGTTTATTATTCAGATGGATCTTTTCTTTTGATAAACTATCATATGGTAAACCAACTATGGTTTGAGAAACAAGATGGTGTTAATGATGAAACGGTAAACGATAGGCCTGGGGCCACGGGGCTTGTTAGAGAGCATTCTATTGGCGGACACGACCAAGGTATTAAGGCCATTGTGTTTCTTTGCCTTAGCAATTCGCTTCCCGAATCTCTGAGGTTTGGAACAGGCAAAGCCCCCATTAGTTCAATCTGCCCAGGATTTGCTAGGCCAAAGGTTTGCTATCGGAAAGCCGAGTTACATGGGCCGAGTTACCATCCCAATGTGATGGATATAGGTCGGGATTGAGAAAGAAGAGTTTGGGAAACAATTAATTGTTGAGAAACTAAATTGGTAAGTTGCACTTAGCAATTTGAGTAAGTCAAGTCAAGTTTAATTGGTTTGGCAACAATTGGTAAGTAACCGTTTGTGAGTATACTTTGGTAGCTGGCTTACATTATCTTACATTTGTCAATAAAGTTTGGCATCAAAATTCTTAAGGTACAGTTAGGAATGAACTGTTGAGTTACAGTGTGTTAGATTGTGTTAGTATATATTTCCTTCATTTTTGGCAAACAATTTCCAGAGGCAGCTAATTACCAGTTGAGTTGGCGACAAAACAGCATTATAGCTTTTGAGAATAGATTTGGCAAAGAACATTTTTTAGATGCCTTAAAGCAAGAGTCCCCCTTTCAAGGCCACCCTGCAAGTCGATTTTTCGCCAGAAATGCCGATGAGGTTCGAGCCACGAGAGCCTCATGGATTTTTGGCATTGATCGTTGGATAGATTTCAGTAGCAAATGGTTCTTGGGTGGACGGGTGTGTAAACCAAGGGAACCAACTACCCAACTACTCGCTATTAAAGTAGCTAGGTACCAACCAAGGTATCTTAGATACCTACAGACCCAGCAGTTGGTACCCCTAGATGACTACAGACAGCAGTTGGTGCCCCTAGATAACTGCAGACCCTAGCAGTTGCTTCTTGGTGCCTTAGACCACAGCAGTTGGTCATAGCACTGGGTGGTTCCCCCCGTCGCCCCCGGTGGTCCCACCGAACCACGCCGTGGTGGCGCCAGGAAACGAACGTCCAGATGGAAGCCGTGGAGGAAGACAAGAGGCGCTTGCAGGCGGAGTCGGTGCGGATCACCAAAGGAGTCGAGTTATCACGAAGCACAAAAGACATAGGGCGAGACTGCGGGATTTCCACCAACAATAACAGGGAAAACAATGGTTAATGGTGGGGAACCAAGGGTACGGGGTTTTGACCCACAGCCATATGATTATATTAGATTCATATTTGAATTAGATCATATCGATATTGATATTGAATTAATTAGATCATATTGAGATTAATATTTGAATTAGATCATATTTATATGTGGTATTAGATCAACTAAGATCAATTAGATACAGTCTTAGATCATATTGATATTGATATTTGGATTGATGATATAGGAAGTATTATGCAATATGAATATGTATATATATATATATATATATATTTTTAAATATGTGAACATTGCACTTTGCTTTCACTTTCAAAAGTAAACACGTCGCCTGCTGTGAAAACGCAGCTGGGCTAAAGGCGTCGCTGTGCGAGTTGGAAATGAAGCTGGACATGGATCGAGAGAAGGCAGGGCTTGAGTGGTACTCCACGCTTGATTGGTTGGTTGGCTGTTTGGTGTGTTGAGAATAGTAGTGGTTGATTGGTTTAAGAATGTTTCTTGTTGATGATAGGAGTTGGTTGGTTGGCTGTTTGTTGTGTTGATTGGTTGATTGGTTGATTGGTTGATCATAGTAGGATGCCGCCAAAAGCACATATTACATGACAGAATCCGCAATCATGTTGGTTGGTTAGTTGGTTGATTGCTTGGTGGTACCCTTTCTCTCTTTCTCACCAATCATACGGCAGATCGGTTGCAACTTCATTTGCCATACCCTCCTGAACCAAACATGGCAATGAAACATGATCTATTCGACCATCCATAGAGGTTGGAAATCCACTTGGATGGGGTCATGATTGAAGCAGCACCTCAGGTAAATATTGACCACATATCATGACAATCAAGTAAGATGTCATCCCATATAGCTCATGTATTTGGTAAATCCCTTTCTGTTGTTGCCGATCATCCCTTATTCACAATGAATTAACGGTTGAGCATTTCATACCCGAAGAATCCTGAAGCAAGCATTCATCAACAATCAGTTCATCACGAATTCGTCAACCATTGGAACAAAGGCCACCCTGGGATTTCACCTGGATAAATTCGCCATAAATTCGCCAAGCTGGTGCGAAAATGACGGCAAAATCACGGTTTTTGACCAACCTCTCCAGTGTCCAACGACTTCCTCAACTCACCAACGATCTGCCCTGGCGCTGAAGGTCATCGAGCGTTTGCAGGAAGAGTCGAAGATGGCTCAGGCAACGATTGGGGACAGCGATCCGCTGACAACGATGGGGGATCAACGGTGGGGATTGATGAGTGGTGAAGGGTGACTGAAAATTGTTGGAGGGTTCTTGTTTGAAAGGCGGGGTTGGTCGGCAATGAGTCCAGTCTCACGCGTTTGCGACTTGAGACGAGCGCGCGAAGAAGGTTGAATGGGGAGGGCATTTGATAGCGGGCCATCTGCTGGTTTTGCCATTGACGTTTGATTGAATGGCGCATCAACGGAGACTGAGTCGCTATTGAATAGACAATGAATGGTTGTTGAATGGTTTGCTGTTTGTTTTGCCGAACAATACCCGCATTTTCAGGACCTGTCGTGCCGGTCATGTTTTATTTCTTGAGCAGTAATATGATTAATGGTGAATTCATGACATTTAAGGGTGAGTAATTAGCTGGCTTTTAATGGTGAATTAGCGGGTAGCCATATGTTTTAATCGCTGGGCGTTTTTGTCACAGGGTTAACGGAGAACCCAACCATTCCATGATTGTTTGGGCATTCCGATAGCTTCAACCAAGGCAAGTGGCAATCAGCAATGAGCCACCAAACAAACATCATTGAACAATGATTCTATACAACTATGAACATGTTTCAACCATGATCAAGGTTCAAATTTTACTATGCTATACATGTATAATCATGTATAGAATCAGACAATAATGCTTTTGCTATCCATTATTTTAAACATGATCAACATGTTAAAGCATGAATCAACCAGCATGATTGCACGCCCCTTCCCATGGCGCAGGATGCGACTGCAAAGCTGCAAAGGGAACTTGAGGAAAAGCTCCAGGCACTCATGCCGCTGCTGATGCACAGCGATGGGCTTTGCCATGGTTATAACTTTCTAAAGTCGTCAAGAGTCATAAGCCCTATAAGCATGGTTGGTAACTCCAGAAAGTTGGTAACCAGTTGGCAATGACCTACCTGGTTGGAACCAGTTGGCAACCAGTTTACAAGGTAGTGAAATGATCCATGGTTGGTAACCAGTCACTCGCAGGTTTCTCGCGGATCATTGGATCGCCACCACCTCAGAATCCCAAAACGAGCGAACAAGATCTGAGCTGAAAGAGTTGCACGGGTTCGTGACACCCTGCCATGGACGTAGCAAAGGAATATAGCTGCAGCTTGGAAAGCAAGAAACAAGTTTCAGCTTCAGCTCGTAGCACAAATGGCGAGCTGGGTCAATAATAACCAACAAAAATGGGGGATAGTATCCAACAGTAAGAGGTGGAAAGCAATGGTTAATGATGGGAAAACAGCCGACTGGATTCTGATCCAACAGTAACAGGTGGAAAGCAATGGTTAATGATGGGAAAACAGCCGACAGGATTCTTGGTTTGATTTCTTTCCCAACTTCAAACTGAACAGCTCCACCTATTCACCATCGTGGCTAAGCAGGACAGTGACCAGCAAGAGCAGGTGAAGTAGCCGCCATCATGATCATCGTCATGAGAATCATCATGATCATCATTTTCAACAATTCAATCCATCGAACTTGATGATTCGCATGCCACTAATCATCAATCAAATGGATTTAAACAAAAAAATCCATCGAACTTGATGATTCGCATGCCACTAATCATCAATCAAATGGATTTAAACAAAAAAATCCATCGAACTTGATGATTCGCATGCCACTAATCATCAATCAAATGGATTTAAACAAAAAAATCCATCGAACTTGATGATTCGCATGCCACTATAGTATAGACTAAGATTACAAAACCCAACGGTTTGGTCGCGGCTGATGGGCTAGCAATGCTTGTGAGCCATGTTGCCACGCCATGTTGCTGGCAGTTCCGGCTGTCATGGAGTGCATCAGCGGTGCCGACCATTACCATGGGGGCGTTCTCACGTCATATGGCACCCCAAAAAATGGTTCGTTTATCAATGTTGGTTTCTGATTAGTGTAACCCCCCCTAAAGTAATGAAAATAGATGAAACCAACAGGTAGATACTAATCAGAAACCAACATTACTATAAATGCTTAATAAGGGATGATTTGGCGGGTGCCCCTATGATTTGAGAAACACCCATTGAATTAAGCATTGATGAAGTCAAAGTTGTGTAGTTTCACAGCACAGCTGTTAGAGCTCGCGCCAATCAATGCCTGGCTGTTGGGAGCTTCGCACCCTTTAGTACGGGGGAGCAAGGACAGGAGCTACTCTAGGAGTAACCACGTTGCCCAATGGGTAGTTGCATAGCCACGATGATTCACCATTGTTTATGGAAACCTTGGGAATCAAGCTACAATTGGAGTTTCCATTGTCAGTTTGGTTTACCAAATGCTGTTCAACCAGTTATTCAACCATTTGTTCAACCATGAGTTGTAGCCATGATGTTTTGTAACCACGAAACGAATCAACCACACCCCTATGTTTGACACGGTTTGACAGGGCTGGTTTCAAAACGTCATTCGGAATGGTCGATGTTCAACCAGTACCACTGTTCATCATCATTTTCAGTTGATCACCACTAGTGGTATTAGTTATCCCATATATAGTTGGTGATTTACCATAAAATATGGGGGTTATGAATGCAGGCCTACCAATATTAACCACTAAAAGAACGTCTTACGACCTGGCCAATTGGCCAGTGCAGCTGCAGGCACAGAAGAACCAGCTTGAGGGTCAGATGCGTTCTGTTCAAAAGGAGGTGTGGTGAAGCAGTGGGCATTAACGCTCTGAAAATGAGAGCTGTAGCCGGAAAGCTACTGCAAAACAGACCTAGAGACTACGCAGTTTCTATCAGAAACTCTTCGGGATTCCAAAGTGCTGTTGGGTTTCAGGCCGAAGACAAAGTGAAGCAGCTGAATGCGGAGCTGGAGTCGGAGAAGGCTAAATGGAGTTGTTTGAAACTTTTTAAAACCCTTCTCTTTGTTTGATATTGTTCCGTGTCATTCTATCTCGTTTCATGTCTTGGACTTGTCAAAGTCTCGACTTGTCAAAGTCTCTCGGCTGTCGGCCCGTTTTTGCCTTGCTACTGCTTGGCAGGTAGCAAAGGCTACCCTGGAAAAGCAGCTTGAACAAGACTTGCAGAAGGCACCATGGCTCCAATGTTGTGACTTGCTTGTGATGCTCGGAGACGGCTGTTCGGTCAGTGCATTTTGCGCATGTCTCACGGTTGCGCCTGTCACAGGTACAAGCTGACTTGAAAAACAAAAGTTTGACAGCGGCGGAGGAAGTGAAACTGTTGAAGGCAAGAGAGAAGGGATTTGTTTCTATTCGATTTGATTTGGTGAATTGTGTGGTGTTTCACTTTGCAGTTTTGCAGAAAACATAGGCAGCACTCTTTGATTTTATGTTTTGTTATCGCATGTTGTTGATATTCAATGCTTTCAATCTATCAATGTTTTGGTGTTCTGTTGCGTGGCACTATGACACCTTGTGTGTATTGGTGTCCTTGTCTTACGCTGCAGGCAGAAAAGAACCAGCTTGAGGGTCAGATGCGTTCTGTTCGAAAGGAGGTGTGGTGAAGCAGTGGGCATCAATGCTCTGAAAATGAGAGCTGTAGCCGGAAAGCTATTGAAAAATAGACCTAGAGACTGCGCAGTTTTTGTGAGAAACACCACGGGATTCCAAAGTGCTGTTGGGTTTCAGGCCGAAGACAAAGTGAAGCAGCTGAATGCGGAGCTGGAGTCGGAGAAGGCTAAATGGAGTTGTTTGAAGCTTTTTAAAACCCTTCTCTTTGTTTGATATTGTTCCGTGTCATTCTATCTCGTTTCATGTCTTGGACTTGTCAAAGTCTCGACTTGTCAAAGTCTCTCGGCTGTCGGCCCGTTTTTGCCTTGCTACTGCTTGGCAGGTAGCAAAGGCTACCCTGGAAAAGCAGCTTGAACAAGACTTGCAGAAGGCACCATGGCTCCAATGTTGTGACGTGCTTGTGATGCTCGGAGACGGCTGTTCGGTCAGTGCATTTTGCGCATGTCTCACGGTTGCGCCTGTCACAGGTACAAGCTGACTTGAAAAACAAAAGTTTGACAGCGGCGGAGGAAGTGAAACTGTTGAAGGCAAGAGAGAAGGGATTTGTTTCTATTCGATTTGATTTGGTGAATTGTGTGGTGTTTCACTTTGCAGTTTTGCAGAAAACATAGGCAGCACTCTTTGATTTTATATATTGTTATCGCACGTTGTTGATATTCAATGCTTTCAATCTATCAATGTTTTGGTGTTCTGTTGCGTGGCACTATGACACCTTGTGTGTATTGGTGTCCTTGTCTTACGCTGCAGGCACAGAAGAGCCAGCTTGAGGGGCAGAGTGGTGGAGCAGTGGGCATTAACGCTCTGAAAATGAGAGCTGTAGCCGGAAAGCTATTGAAAAATAGACCTAGAGACTGCGCAGTTTTTGTGAGAAACACCACGGGATTCCAAAGTGCTGTTGGGTTTCAGGCCGAAGACAAAGTGAAGCAGCTGAATGCGGAGCTGGAGTCGGAGAAGGCTAAATGGAGTTGTTTGAAGCTTTTTAAAACCCTTCTCTTTGTTTGATATTGTTCCGTGTCATTCTATCTCGTTTCATGTCTTGGACTTGTCAAAGTCTCGACTTGTCAAAGTCTCTCGGCTGTCGGCCCGTTTTTGCCTTGCTACTGCTTGGCAGGTAGCAAAGGCTACCCTGGAAAAGCAGCTTGAACAAGACTTGCAGAAGGCACCGTGGCTCCAATGTTGTGACGTGCTTGTGATGCTCGGAGACGGCTGTTCGGTCAGTGCATTTTGCGCATGTCTCACGGTTGCGCCTGTCACAGGTGCAAGCTGACTTGAAAAACAAAAGTTTGACAGCGGCGGAGGAAGCGAAACTGTTGAAGGCCGGGCAAAGCTAATTCAATTAGATTCGGCAAATCTATTGCAATTCACCTTGCAGGTTTGTGGAAAAGACTGGCAACAACAACTGAATTCGTTAGTGAGTTTAAATGCTTTCAATGTGTCAATGTTTTGGTGTTCTGTTGCGTGGCACTATGATGACACCTTGTGTGTATTGGTGTCCTTGTCTTACGCTGCAGGCAGAAAAGAACCAGCTTGAGGGTCAGATGCGTTCTGTTCGAAAGGAGGTGTGGTGGAGCAGTGGGCATTATCGCTCTGAAAATGAGAGCTGTAGCCGGAAAGCTACGGAAGAACAGACCTAGAGACTACGCAGTTTCTATCAGAAACTCTTCGGGATTCCACAGTGCTGTTGAGTTTCAGGCCGAAGACAAAGTGAAGCAGCTGAATGCGGAGCTGGAGTCGGAGAAGGCTAAATGGAGTTGTTTGAAGCTTTTTAAAACCCTTCTCTTTGTTTGATATTGTTCCGTGTCATTCTATCTCGTTTCATGTCTTGGACTTGTCAAAGTCTCGACTTGTCAAAGTCTCTCGGCTGTCGGCCCGTTTTTGCCTTGCTACTGCTTGGCAGGTAGCAAAGGCTACCCTGGAAAAGCAGCTTGAACAAGACTTGCAGAAGGCACCATGGCTCCAATGTTGTGACGTGCTTGTGATGCTCGGAGACGGCTGTTCGGTCAGTGCATTTTGCGCATGTCTCACGGTTGCGCCTGTCACAGGTACAAGCTGACTTGAAAAACAAAAGTTTGACAGCGGCGGAGGAAGCGAAACTGTTGAAGGCCGGGCAAAGCTAATTCAATTAGATTCGGCAAATCTATTGCAATTCACCTTGCAGGTTTGTGGAAAAGACTGGCAACAACAACTGAATTCGTTAGTGAGTTTAAATGCTTTCAATGTGTCAATGTTTTGGTGTTCTGTTGCGTGGCACTATGA
>VSDK01020111.1:105614-160922 GCA_009767595.1 Symbiodinium kawagutii | reverse complement strand
TATATATTGTGTTTTTTTTTGTTAAGGCGTATATTCTGACTTTTCTGTTGGCATATATTCTGGCATGCTTTTTGTTTTCGACATTTCCCTTTTTTAAAGTGATTAATAAAATCTATTCAAAATTGGTGAAAATCAGCTTGAGAAAGCGAAACCCCCATGAAATTGCAAAAACTTTAAAAAAAGAACCCTTTTTTGTATTCAACCTTTCCCTTTTAAAAGTTATTAATAAAATCTATTCAAAATTGGTGAAAATCAGCTTCAGGAAGCGAACCCCCCATGAAATTGCCAAACCTTTGAAACGGGAACCCTTTTTTGTATTCAACCTTTCCCTTTTTTAAAGTTATTAATAAAATCTATTCAAAATTGGTGAGAATCAGCTTCAGGAAGCGAACCCCCCATGAAATTGCCAAACCTTTGAAACGGGAACCCTTTTTTGTATCGAACCTTTCCCTTTTAAAAGTTATTAATAAAATCTATTCAAAATTGGTGAAAATCAGCTTCAGGAAGCGAACCCTCCATGAAATTGCAAAAACTTTGAAAAAAGAACCCTTTTTTGTATTCAACCTTTCCCTTTTAGAAGTGATTAATAAAATCTATTCAAAATTGGTGAAAATCAGCTTGAGGAAGCGAACCCCCCATGAAATTGCAAAAACTTTGAAAAAAGAACCCTTTTTTGTATTCAACCTTTCCCCCTTTCCCTTTTAAAAGTTATTAATAAAATCTATTCAAAATTGGTGAGAATCAGCTTCAGGAAGCGAACCCCCCATGAAATTGCAAAACCTTTGAAACGGGAACCCTTTTTTGTATTCAACCTTTCCCTTTTTAAAGTTATTAATAAAATCTATTCAAGATTGGTGAAAATCAGCTTGAGGAAGCGAACCCCCCATGAAATTGCAAAAACTTTAAAAAAAAGAACCCTTTTTTGTATTCAACCTTTCCCTTTTTTAAAGTTATTAATAAAATTTATTCAAAATTGGTGAAAATCAGCTTGAGGAAGCGAACCCCCCATGAAATTGCAAAAACCCTTTTGAAAATCATTGTTAAAATCAGAGATCCTCAGTGGGTGTTTAGGAAATATGGCAAAAGTGATCGTAGGATGTGTGCCTCAGCGATGCCACCCTGCTGTTTACCAGGCACATTTGTACCAAGATTGCCTGGGGAAGGCCCGTGCTCCTGAGATGCTGATTTATCCAGTTTGTGCTGATTGCCAGAGAAAGCAAAGGAAGCATTCGTGAGTTGTGAGAGACCGAAGGGGGAGCTGCCAAGACCAACTTGTTGCTGATACAAATGGGAAAAAAGTGCTTCTGGTGCGGGAGCACACCTTGCAATGGATGGGGGACCTCAATGATTGAGGAATGAACACACATGTATTCATGTTTATTGTTGTTTGCAATATGATTAATTATGTTATGTTCCTTGTTCACAGTGGAGCCCTGGAGTACATAGAATATTTCATTGCTGTTCCTTACCTGGGATGACGAACAATTTGCCTTCTCCTTATTCTAAGTACAGTTTTTTGTCCTCCCAGTTAAGCACCGAAAAAAACACAAAAAAATTAGAATATTCCAAGTATTTTTTTTTTCGACGTTACCCTGCGGATTGAAAAATGGCATATTCTAAGTACTCCAGGTCGGTTATATATATATACAGTCAACATGACCAGCACAGACATGGTACTCCACCTGGTACTTCCGTTGAAAGCTCAGGCAGATTGGCTGCCTGAAGCTGACGACGCAGCTCAAGCACCGGTGGGCGGAGTTCCTGGGACGAGCTGAGGGAGCGTAGGGGGCCCGGGGCTCGCTGGGAGGCCGCCAGGGCAGCCAAGTTGCCCAAACGCCAGGGGTGCTTCGGTGATGATGAATTGATGGTGGCTTGGTGGTTGATGATGCTTGAGAATGGTGGTTGAATGGTGGTTGAATGTGGTTGATGTATTGAATTCTTCATCATTTACCGGCTTGTGTGCGAAACAATAAACTATTACATCATTGCCGCAAACATGTGATTATACCGTCATGGTAGCATTCTTGGATTGCCATTAATTCAACATTCTCAACCATCAATCGACCATTATCAACCATTCATTGACTATGATTTCGCTGGTTAAGATTGTCACCCCTTAGTTAACTGCTTAGTTGATAGTGATCGACTAACCAAAATCGTTGGTTAGTTAAGATGATCAACCCTTACTTAACTATGATTCACCGTTAGTGATTGCAAGGGTCGATCACAGGGAGTATCCCCAATTTTGAGAAACACCTATATCTAACACTCATATTTTGGGGATAACCATATTTAGATATGTATGTTTAACAACCATTTATATCATATTTCACAACCATTAGACTATGATTTCGCAGCCGTAACCCCTGGGTTTCCAATCCACACAGCCTTCGAGTGGTGGTACGCCTTGGCCTTTGAGGTGCTTAGATTGCCCAGATATCAGGTGCGAGTTCCGAAGGAGGCGCAGCGCCATGCGCCCGTTGCGGGGGTGCTGGGTTCAAGTGGTGGTTGGTCAGCTAAGAACAAAATTTGTCCATGGTTGGTGGATGACAAGGTTGGTTGGTTGATATTGACCCATAGCCATATGATACTGCCATCGCAGCCGACAAAGTGAATGACAAAACATGAGCAGAAAATGGTTTATGATTAGTGAATGATGGGTTGATAATGGTCAATTAGCGGTTGTGATGGGTCAAGAACTCATGGTTGAGTCATGATCGACATGGGCCAAGAGTTTCTTTGAAGAGTTGCACTGACTGACAATGAGTTAATGTTGGTTTCTGATTAGTGTAACCCCCCCTAAAGTAATGAAAATAGATGAAACCAACAGGTAGATACTAATCAGAAACCAACATTAGTCTGCAACCTGTGAGCTTGGCATCCCCAGGAGGCCCCGGGCAGTGCGCCCCATGGTGGATGGATGAAGGGCCCCAGAAATCTCCAGGAGCGGACTCTCCATGACGCCTTCGGATACGTGGGCTTCTTACTGGCCGAGGCGGGCTGGCCACCCGACCTTGGTAGCCATGTGGGCCATGTTAGACATCGAGATGTGCCATGTTAGACATCAAGAATCACATGGGGATCTGTATGGATTCCCATGGATCCATGTGGCGTTTGGTCGATGGTTTTATGGATTTCCCAGGCGCCACAGATCATTTCTGCTTAGGGGCGGAGCACCTGCAGGCATCCAGATTTCAATCTGGAACTCCCAATTGGCTATAATATTTCCCTGAAATGATAGGTGGTTAAAACAAATAAAACCGTGTGATTTGGGAAACCCCAGCACCAGTGTTTAGTGTTTGATTTCCCACCATTTCTGCATCAGTTTGAACCAGCATTGACAATTCGCCATCGTGATTAACCACGATTCACTGCTGTCAACAGTAACCCACCGTGCTAAACCATCGCTTACCATCAGTATTCACCATCAACTAGCCACTATCAATCATTGTTAACCAGATTAACCAGATGATCAACCAGCTGATCCATCAGATGATTAACCACTACTAATTAACATTTTATACCTACTGACATGTACTAGCCATTATCAACCACTAGTGACATCGACCGTAGGCCATCATTCCCCCAGGTTTCACTCACCTTCTCAGGGGTCATTGGCCATGTCCCAATTGGACATCACCCAACCATTATGGGAATGATCTCCAACTGTTTTCCAGCTTGGTGATGTTCAATGTCCCTTTCCAAACGGGAGAGTTACCCACCCCCTGGGGACATTGAACATCACCTTCTTAGGATATTTAGCATTTAGCCATTTTTAAACCATTAACCGTTGCTTGGTTGATTGGTTGGTTGGCTGGCTGGTTGGTTGGTTGGGTGGCTGGATTGTTGGTTGGTTGAAGGTTGGCTGAAGCCTTGACCCAGCTGGCCATCGCCTACCTCTGCCGTTGCTCAGGTGGAGATCGATCAGTTCCAAAGCGGTCGCTTTCCCAACGTGGCGGACGCCTTGGGCTGCCACTGCGTTTGCGCAGGCGCGGGGCGGGGAGGAGAAGCGCTGGGAGCCCACCGCGAAGGTGTGACCAGTGGAAGCTGAAGGAAGTTCAATGATGAGATGGCTGGGAAGTTGGCTGGGAAATTCCAGGTTGATCATTTCAATTCAAAGGAAGTTCAATGAATAGCTGGGAAGTTTACTAAAGTTTGCAGGTTGATCATTTCATTTCGCATTGTTGGTGCAAGTAGTGTCCGCGATTTGGGCTTACAGCCGTAAAGGTGTAAAGGCGTACAGCCGTTTCTGGCCACGGTTTGCCACATTTCTCTCATTTCCTCAATTTCAATTCGTGAATGGTGAGTTCATGAAACATAGGCGCTGAAAGAGAGGGTTCGGAATGGTTCGGAGATACCTTTTGGATGTTAGCAACGTGACCAACGGAGGTCAGTAGCAACATCACATCTTCCGCAAAAAAGTGGTTTTTCAAGTCCGTTTGGGGACCGAGTTAATGGATGGTTTGTTACTGTAAATTGATGGCTAACCATGGTTATTGACAAGGTTATTCTATTAGCCACGAACAAAAGGGGATATACCAACTATAATGGTTAATAAACTGGATGAGAACTGGGGGTATGACTTGAGGACCTTCCATGCAACCTGAGTATGAAATGCTTGACCTTATGCCAAATTGGCAGTCTGGACGGATGATCGGCTGGTTGTGGCTGCTGGTTTGGCTTTGATTGGTGGGTGATGCTCACGACTGTCAAACGATGATATAATCAGAGCCGGAGTGATTGTTTGGTCACGGTCTCAACCATTAACGTTCAAGTAGCCACCGTTAGCCTTGTTGGTTGTTTTTTCCTTGCGATCGTTCAACCATCAAGCAGCAACCAGCTTATCAACCACTGTGAACCTTCCCGCTCCACTCTAAACCAGTATTAGCCATGACTAAGCCATTCTCTCCATATATCATTCCTACCCTGCTTATGAGCATCAATATCCATCCTCAACCATGATCATTATATCATCAAGTAATCTTTTCGCATCACTCAAACATCATCTAACCAGTACGAATAAGCGTTTTTTAAGCATTATTTAGCCATCAGAAGTCGTCGACTAGCCACTCTTCAAACATCATTTAACCAGCGATCAACCATCAATTAACTTCGATTACCCATCATTTGACTGCACCATCGATCAACGATCGCTAACCATCATTTTGACCATGAACCATTGAGATAACCATCGATATCGAACCATCAATTATTCATCATGAACAATCATTCACTCATTATTTTCCATTTATTAACCAATCAAGCAACCAGTCAGTCTTGGTTTGCACATCCCAAGCTTAGCTTGTTGCTTACTAAAGCTTATTGCGGGAGTTGCTGGTTACTTACCAACCAGTTGATGCTTACTAAAACTTATAAACCAAGCATTAACCACCATTTTCACCATCATTGAACCATCACGTCTATCACCAAGCAATTCAGCAGCTGAGTAACTATTCCTAAAAGTGATGGTTCATCCTCAATTTACCATTTAAGCATAGGTAAACCATCATTAAACTAATTAATTGAGTTGCTCATTTAACCACCATTCATGAGCTGGTTATAGAACCATCACTAACCATGGTTCAAAAGGTGGCTGGTTACTCATTGAACCACCATTTATCATGTTATTCAACCATTATTAACCAGCATCCACCATCAATAATGGCTGTTTAGCCATAGGTTGACCATCATTCAACCATCATCGTCCCAACCATAAAATGATCCCTTAGTATGAACCATTAAGACACCTATAACAACCATTGAACCATCATTGAATCATCATTTAACCATCATTGAATCATCATTGAATCAGCAACTATGACCATTGAACCATCATTTCACCATAGGTCAACCATCATGTTATTTAACCATCATTAACCATCATTAACCATCAATGATGGTTATTTAACCATAGGTTAACCATTAAGACACTTATAACCATCATTAAACCATCATTTAACCATAGTTGAACAACCATTTAAACCATTATTCGTTGGCTGTTCTCCATTATTCAACCATCATAATCATCACCATTGACCAACCATTCAGCCATCAGGTTTGAAAACCATTTTAAGCCAGCATTTAACCATAGGTCGACCGCAATAACTATTATTAGCCATCAGTAAGCATTATTAACCACCATTAACCATGGGTCAACCACAATTGCAACCATCATTGAATCATCAATCATAGCCATTGAACCATCATTTAACCATAGATTAATCACCATAATTAACGTTTTACCATAGGTCACTAACCATTATTAGCCACCATTAACCATAGGTCAACCACCATATAACCCACCATTCATCACCATTCATTAACCATCATTAAACCATGTGAGACGTTAAACCATCATTAAACCATCATTTTAACCAGAAGTCAACCACCATATAACCCACCATTCACCACCTTAGCAACCCATCCACCGTCGCGCGTGTGCCGCGCCTAGGCGGCGTCTTCGGCTTGCGCTTTGCCACCTGGGCGCCCCGCGCTGCCTTCGTGAGCGTGGTAGGAGCGCGAGCGCGTGGTGAAGGGACGGTGAGGGGTGACGGATCGGACGGTGATGGTGCTTGATGATGGGTTAACTAATGGTGAACTAATGGTGAACTAATGGTGGTTAGTGGTGGTTAGTGGTGGTTAGTGGTGGTTGGGGGTTGGTTATGACTGTGATTTTGATGGGTAATAGTGGTTCATGAGTGGTTAATGGTCAAGAATGATTGATGATGATGGTGATTCTGGTGGTTAGTGGTGGTTGGGGGTGGTCCGGAGTGCTCGATGGTGGTGGTGATTGTGATGGTTAATGATGGTTAGGAGTGATTGAGAATGATATGGTCCGTAATAAACTCCTATAGTTGATGGTCACAAGTTATTTAGTGTGTGAAGAAACGGATCTGACATAAAGTCAAAAAAGAACCGTTTACAGAAATCAGGACGATGATCGCTAATTGCTATAGATGGTATATAATTTGTTTCACTGGGGTTGATGTTTATTAAGGTGATGGTGAGTTGATGATTCATCAGTAGAGAACCAGCGGCTAGTGGCCAATGATGGTTGGTCAATCAGTGGACTCTTTTATAAGCAACTGGAGAGATGATGGAGACTTGGAGAGGAGACAGTGGTTAATGGATGATTGATCCTGGTTTATGATGGTTGTGGTTTACATTTGTTACCAAGAGATTTGTCATGGATCATAAGATTTACGCATAGTGAACCGTGGATACTAGTTGCTATGATAAGCAATGGTTGATGATGCATTGTCATGGCCACTGAAGGATGATCCCCCTTTCGATCCATTTCGTACTAAAGACTCCCAAGCGAAACACCTTTGTGACCGTTTCATTCATTCGGGGATCACTCCATTCATTTTAAGTTTTGAACCAGGGGTCAATATCTGGGTTTGAAGGTGGGGGCAGATATGATAAGTTTCCGGGTGTGCACAGCCAGAGGTGGGGGCTCATTTTTCTGAACCAACAGGGCACCGCCTCCTCTCCTGGTTTCAATCAATGACACAGACCTATGACCACATCAATGAAGATGAACTGCACCAGCTCAAAGATTTCCATGCGATGTGGTACTCCCATCCAGTCGCAAGTTGCGATTCGCCAGCGATCCTGAGAAATCGACCAGTTCTACTGCCAGTTCTCCAACAGTTCTGGCCTCCAGGAATCGCCAGGGTCCCTTGGAGGCCTGGCCCACTAGAGGGTCCCTTGGCGGCAGCCCCGTGGCGGCAGGAGATTGGAACCACTGGGACGGCCGCGCCAGCCCCATGGCCCGGCGCCTGCGTGCGCAAGGCCAAGGCTTTTGCGGGCTCTGGGAGGTCTTCGCGCCTTGGATCTGCGGCGGTGTGAGGTGGCAGGGGTGGTGGGCCAATGGTTATGATGGGTTGGTTGGTTGAATGAAAATGGTTTCATAGGATGGGTACATGATGGGTATATGGTGGGTATAGGATGGGTATATGATGGTTATATGGTTGGGTTATGATGGGTATCAATGGATATAGGCTTGGTTGAATGATGGTTGAATGATGCTTAGGCCATGTTTTACAGGGGATTATAACGGATGAAAATAGTGGATAACTTTAGTAACAATAAGGGTTAAACAACTATTATATGGCGGTTTCTTAATTCCACGAATGATCACCCGGTTTAGGTCTTACCAAAAGAAAAAGTAGCCGCTGCCTTGCCCTGAAGCTCCGTGTCAAGCATCCAAATGGGTCCACAAATACAGGACCCCTGGTCTTATCTATGAGAATCCCTTAAAAGGTGGTTTCTCAGAATAGGGGACCCCAAAAATGGTTGGTTTATCAATTATCAATATGAGATGACTTGGGAGTACCCTATTTCGAGAAACCTCCAAATGGATCATTTGTGTGAAACAATTGGAGAGGGAAGCTAGCCTTCTGGTTATACCATCCACGGACATACACACTGATGAACCAACCGTCCTCACCCAGGGGCCATCCCCCGGGGAAGCACCATGGACCAAGCAACCAACCGGGGGGCGATCACCCCACCGGGGCAGCAACCCTCAGGTGCCCTTTGGGGAACTGGACGACATCCCCTTCGGACACAAGTGCCTTGACGGGTGCAGATGCAGCTGGAGCCAGGATCCGTTGTGCTTGGTGGTTGGTTTAGTTGCTTTATCATCCTGTGATCAACTACCTGTTGAATAGCAACTACCATACGTTACCAACCTGTTTATATACCAACAGATATATTGCTACCATATGTTGCTGGGTATATCATCATCCTATATGTTGGTTCAACTAGCCACTGCTGCTACCTGTTCAGCTGCCATCTCCACTTTTCGTTGGTCGCTGGTTACATCCACCTGGCGAGCGCATTGCGCATCGCGCATGGCGAGCTACCAGCCATGGGCCACGACACGAGGTATGGTTTCAAGATCCACACAGCGGCTGGGACCGATTTGGTGAAGATGGAGCCTTGGATGGCGAACAGCTGGGGCTACCTGTGATGGCGAGGATCCATATGAATGGTGAAAATACTGAGGAATAATGATGTGGTGCCTCAAAATAAGGGACCCCCAAAATGGATGGTTTATTACTAAATATGGTTAAGGATGATTTGGGGGGTCCCCTATTTTGAGAAAACTTCGTGTATAAATATACATCCACACATAGCATACCGGTTGAGTCTTAATGGTTAGTACCATATTGACTATATATGGTCATAACATATATATATATATATATACATATTATATATGTATAGTATATGACGTAAATTTCACGTACGAATAGGAATATATAATATATCATGTTTTTTCACTGTTGATACCATATGTGAATCGTGACTAATAAGTCGTAATCAATGATTACAATAGATTAGAATGCTAGATCCATGTGAATTATAGTTGCTATAAGGTTACGATCATCAATAGTTGATAGAGGTGAATGGTGTCGACTGTATGGAATGCTGGTTTACAGTGATCAATGTTCACCAGTCTGAATCATTAACATCAACTAATCATTTTAACATGAATCATTGTAGACCAGTATAATGCACCAACGGTTTATGATCTATGATGTATTTGTACGTATTTTGGTGATTATGATGATTAAAAGTGGTTTAGAGCCAACTAATAACGATCAATCATGGTTGATACGCTGGTGAATGCTCACTAATTCATTTATCGCCAATCAATCGATGGTTGAACAATGGATAGCAGTGATGATTAATTCATGGTCAGTGAATCAGTGAATGCTTCAGAATCGCTTAATTGTAGTCATGCCATTCACTTAGCTCACCACTTATCTCATGGTTATCAGTCATATCATGGTTATGATCACTGAGAATCAGTCATACCATGGTCATATCCTACTAAGCTCACCACAGCTTCCCCGCGGGCGACCCTGGGTGCTTCCGGCCGCGGTGCTGTGCCAGGATCCATACGCTCAAGAGATGGAGGTGCCCAACGACATGTACCACAGCCCTGTTCCTCGGAGCGCTGAAGATCCAGAACTTGGCAATGATCGTTTTCCACAGGCTTTTATAGGGTTATAGCCATGAAAATGATGGCCACTTTATAGGATTTTATGGGGCTATGTTTTATGGTGCTTAGAGCCATCAGTAATGCTTAATCATAGGGAATAATAGCCAACAATAATGCTAAACCAACCATTTTAGATGGGAAGTATGGACCGTGTTTATCATAGCGATAAGCTAGTAAATAAAAACTACTAGTAGCATCTAGTAGCAACCACATTTTTTTAGGATGAAAATAGAGGAGGACGGTTGTAAGTTTTCAATGGTTTTCATACTCCACCAAGTCACCAGAAACCAACATCATGTGTGAAAAACTGCTAGGATCTCAGTGTGTTTGTAGCTTCGCAAACTTTTTGTTCTGGAGCGTGTGGGCCGCAGGCAGGCGGTGGACGAATGTGACCATGGTTTCGCACCTGGTGAAATGATGAAGGAATAGTAAATCAATGGTCATCACTGGATGAGTCACGGCAAGTACGATAGTTGAGGCTTCAATGATAGTGAATCATGGGCCTATCTTCACCATGAAGCGTGAGATCATGGGCGTATCTTCACCATGAAGCGTGAGTGACCCTTTATGAAGCCCTACCAGGGTTCTGAATTCATTGATGACACTGGTTTCTAAGCATTAACCGTCCGGGGCTCCAGCATCAACCATTCATGATGATAGTGGCCATCGTGATTTTCATGGGTGCCCTATCAAGGGTGGTTCAGACAAGGGTGGCCAAGGTCGATTTTCCCATCAACCCACCCAGTTTAACATAACCACTGACGTTTCTTCAATGGTCCATGATGTTGGAATTACTCATTCATTTTCATCGACCTGAGTTGTTGGTTATTTCCAATCCCCTCTGACCAATCCTCATTTATGATTGCAACACGGATAAAACCATCCAAAAAGGTTCGAACCCCCAGCAAAACCTCCTGGCTGAATCCTGGGGTTCCAACACCTATAAACCACCATAACCCTTATAAACCTCCTATAACCCTGCTATAAACTACCTATAAACCCCCTTATAAACCATCCATAACCACTATAAACCCCCGGTTCCAACATCATTCCCCACAACTCGTGGCCTGCCACCCCTCAAACTGACCGCGCTTGCGCGCTGCGTCCCGGGACCCACCGCGTCTCAGGTTTTCAACGCGTCGGTGATCAGCACCTGCGACGACAGCTACCGAAGCACGCCCTTCGAGTGGAGTCGCGCGGCGCGAGAGATGGAGGTGATAGGCTGGTGGATAGGCTGGTTGCTAGGCTGGTTGATAGGCTAGTTGATAGGCTGGTTATAGTGGAGTTGATAGTTTAGAATCTAATCGTTGATATTCAGGGGAACCAACAAGACTATAAGGGTTAAAGCCATCTTGATAAGGTGAGATGGATGGTACTGAAATAATGATACTGAACTTGTTTGTTTGATTCCTCTGGAACTGGCAAATTTCAGGCACAACGGTGTAGATAAGATTCGTATACATTATGGACGGATGGATTGAATGCTGTGAATTGGTGGTTTCTAATGGCCAATCATTTGCAAAGTAACTCGTGGTTAACTAATCAGGGACAACCAATGGTAAATAGTAAATAGTGATGATCAATGATGATCGCACAGATGAACGGAGTCCATTGGCCGTGATGATTGATGATCGCTGTGATGATTCATGATGGTTAATGTTGGTTTCTGATTAGTGCAACCCCCCGTAAAGTAATGAAAATAGATGAAACCAACAGGTAGATACTAGTCAGAAACCAACATTATTGAGTAATGCTTAACAATTCATGACGATTCGATGGCTATGGAGAGATGGTAGTGGTGAAATTCAGTGGATCGCTGCGCAGACTGCCTTTCGGCGTTGAATGACAGCCTCGCAGGGACTGCAACGGTAGAGCTTTGCGTTAACCCACTGTTATCACCACTCGATACGTGGTGGTTGTCACTATGAAAAACCTGTGAAGCACTAGTGATAACCACTGTAGTGGCTTTTTTTTCATGAACTACTGCTTAGTAATTGGTTTATAATTCTTTCATAATACTCATAATTCCCATGGTTTGTTCATCATTGCACCTTATTGCGAGTTCATCACATGAGAACTACAGGATGATACACATAATATTATATTGTTAAAGAGCACCTTTTTTGATCAGAATCCATGAAGTGGGTCATGCTCATTAGAATTAGACGGATTGTGATGGTCAATGAACAAGTCAACCATCAACTTTTGGTTAAGAAGCACTTCAAATCACGATCAAACTCAGCAGTACTGGTAGCTAAACAACTCAACCACCAAGAGGTTGATGACCTGAGTGTGTGGAACCTTTACCATCATCATCTGCTTCCCATTTAACCAACACCAACGAACAAATCAACCACCAAATCCACCACCATAATTTCTTAACCAACCATTCACTGCTATCATTACTGCCGCTACTATCATTGGCCAACCATTCATGAATCATTTTCACTAGCCATTTTCCCAATGATCCATCGTTCGTTGAGTTCATGAATCGCCATTCATAAATCACATCCATTCATCAGATTTCACCAAGCATTCAACTTCCATTGCCATCAACCATCAAATCAACAAATCTAACTCACCATCCACCAATCAAATCCTCATCAACGTCATCCCCTGGATCCATCCCTGCCCTCGGTGACCACCGGTGACCGCCGAGGCGACGAGGCGTGGATGACGCGCCGCGAGGAGCGCGGGCGCCTGGGCACGCAGCTGCTGCAGCCCATGGCCATCTACGAGGCGAGCGCCGCGGATGGTTGATTTTTGGATGGGTAGTGATGGTTAGATGGCGGTTCATTGATGGCTATGAATTGCTGGTTGAGAATGATGGTGTGGTGGATGGTTGATTTATGGATCGTTGATGATGATGTTTGATGATGGTTGATGGGAAATCACTGGCACTCAAGGATGGTTGAGAATGGTAGTGATGACAAATGATGTGATTCGTTAGACGATCATGGGGACTCCACAATGGTGGATGGTCGCTGGGAAAGTAAGATCTGACAATCTTGGGGGTTTGCTCGAACATGTGGCTGGTTGCCATTGATCAAGCATGGTCAGAGCTGGTAGCTTGCTAGTGGAGGGGAACCACCCTTCGCCAACAGATTGCCCAGCAGTTACACATCAATACCAACTCTACGAAAATATGTGCAAGTGAATATCCCAACAAAGGTACCTATTCTCTTCAGGGTGTACTGACCCTGAGCATCCGCATGACAAGTCATATCCATTAGTTGGTTCTAACCACTAGTGGGTTGTTGACCATTAGCCTCATCATTAGCCATTATCAATTGTTAGTTACTAGCAATGGCGCAATGGCCTGTTAGTTGCTTCTAACTTAACTAATGATTACATTACTACCCAAAAACTATAACTAGTTGGCCGTTATGAACCTCCAGTAAGCATGATCAATCATTAACCAATAATGAATCCGAATCATTATTGTTCGCTATAATCATTAATTATTCTAACTTACCAATTGTTAACCATTAACCATTAATGATTAACAATAACCGTCATTAAGTCAACGATGGCTGTAATTTGATTAACCATTGGTCAATAATGGCTGTAATTAACCACTGATAATCCCACTATTGGTTATAGTAGTGGTCAATTAATGGCTATAATGGCTGTAATTAACCACTGGTGACTAGTAATTGGTCATTAACTATTAACCACTACTAGCCACTGATAATCCCCCAAACGTTGGTCAGTTTTCAGCGGTGCTTCCCAACGACCCGATCTTTCCCGAGCTGTGCGCCTTGGCGCCGTCGTTCCAGGTGCACCTGTCGTCCTGGCGCCGGGGCCTCAACGGCGAGGTGCTGGGCTACCGAGAGCTGGCGGAACCCTTGGTGGAACACGTCAAGGCGCGGCGTGGTGCGTGGGACGCCGGCATGGTGAAGCTAGGCTGTGGTGAAGCCTAGGGTGGTTGATGGGATTGATATGGATTGATGATGTGTTCAATGATGTTAGGTTGATTGATGACAGGTTGAATGACCGCCCTGGACCAGCCTAGGTTCAATGATGGTGAAGCCAACGGCAGCTTATGGTATTTGTACCGCAGCTTATGGATTAGAATGATGGTTCCCTGATGATCATAGTTCATTTATTCTATCACAAGGTGATGGTTGATAGATTTGTGATAGAATGTGATAGGTTGATTTTGCTTGTGAGTGAACTGGTGTGTGTGTGTGTGTGTGTGTGTCTTGATGCTGATGTTGATTTGAGGCAACAGAATGAATAGGTAATGTGCCGACCGGCCATCAATTCATGGTAGGGCCTCGCGCCCTTCTGGAAACGAACTGCCGGAGCCTACCAAGCATGGGCTGTATCCTTTTAACCGAGGACGGGTGGCAAGGTAGTTCTCGAATGCCACCTTGGGGTCAGGCGCTGAAGTTCAACTGGGTGGAGCTCATGGCTTTAGCGCATCATCCATTTCAAGGCTGGGGTGGGCAGGGCTGTTCATCCTCATGCTTCATGGAGGCCAATGACACTGACAATTAAGCACGATAGCCACTGTGGTTAAGTGGGGACAACCCAATTTCAATGCGAGAAGCAAAGGTTGAGTGATGGTTATGCAGAGTTGACAATGGTTACTAATGGTTAATGAAGATGAATACTGGCCAATCATGGGAGATGCATACTGTACTTGGATGTGCGGCCAGGGCCAGAACTGGGAGATAATCATGGAAAGTAGGCCTACAAGGTAAGCTATGAGCCCTATAACCATGGTTCGATTAGCAACCCGTTACGACCAGTGAGCCTTTTCCGATGGCGATCAGTGAACATACCCATACCAAGAATCACAAGTTGTACCACGGTTTTGATCCACAGCCATACGGGTGTTTCTCAAGCCATATGGGACCCCCAAATCATCCATCATTCACCACTTATAGTAATAAACCACCATATATTTCTATACACATACGATGAAGGTAGTTTTGTATATATGTAATTTGTATTGTTTGTATTGCATGTTTCCGCGTGTGAGTGGATACTTGGCACAGGATATTTCGGTTCGGAAGGATGCTTGTACTACAGAGAAGATGGTACCACATGGCTTTCAGCGCCGGATGTGCAGCCATTCGGTTCGTATCTCGGGAAAGCCGTTTGTTTCAACCTTGAGTAACCATGACCATGAGCAGCTATCAAACTATTGTGATTTTTCTACGGTTGATGACAAGTGGCAGCCGATGTTAATTTACTACTACTGGTGATTCACCCTTATCCAACCAGAATATCAAAGCACCATTCACTTCTCGCGATGTGGACCACAGACTGTGTCTTCATCGGGGTTGGTGGTGGTAAGACCCCTGGGCTGATTACGGGGTTGACAATCGCTATGCACCATTGATACAGGTGCACCTTGACCATCAAAATGGGCATTGGTCACAGGCCACCAGTTGGGTATGTGCCAAAATAGGGTAACTAATAACCAGTTCAGCCATCAATTTCTGATCCAAAGTCTGAACTTAGCACGTCTTTAATAGTGACCCGGATCCCGTCCCGACCCGCCGGGTTCTCCAACTGAGCTGTGCCTGCAAGCAGGTTCATGGGGCTATCAGGTCAGTGGGTACCTTCGGCTGGCACGGTGAAGGATGGTTTGGGATGGTTTGTTGATGGTTCATGATGCCATGATCTATGGTTATCTATGGTTCAAATCACCTATTCATGATTGTTGATGATGGTTAATGCCTATGATTAATTGTGGCTACTTACTTGATAAACTAATTGAACCTATGGTTTCTTATGCCTGATGTATAGTGAATCAATGGTTAATCTATGGTTCATTGATGGCTGATGATGGCAACGTAATGATGGATATTGAATGATTTCTATACTAATAACTATTTATGTTTCACTAATTCATGGTATACACTATACATCAGTATGCATCTCAGGTGTAAGAAGCGTTGAAATAATCTTCATGTGGATTGGTATATCATACGTTTGAATCATTCTCCAACTGTTGTGCTCAGTGCTAGCGAAAAAACCAAAACAAAGTACGTCTTTGCTCACCTGCCGCGCTGTCAACACATTGTTCAACTGGACACTGTGTACCGTGTACCCTTCAACCACCAGTGATCATTGCATCTGAACGCAGCAACTTTTTTGGGAGGACCTATCGATAGTTCGTTTCTTCCATGGAAAAATGAAATTGCGCAGATTCCGATTTCCATCTTCATATGGATAGTTCATGATAGTTCCCTTTTTGTGTTTCTGTAATAGTCGGAGTTGGGAAGCAAACTTCCGAGCGTAGAAAATCGAGTGAAAGCCCACTGTGCCACTTGATGAAAAAGCTGCGCGCAATCCAACATAAACCATAGGTTGAATTAGTTAATCAACTAAGTAACCACTAACCATAATCAAACGGTGGCATTAACAATACTCAACCATCATGACAGAGTCATCGATCGACAGCTCCCTCAGTGGCAAGCGCTACAGCTCAGCGGTAGCTCGCTTCATCCAACTCGCTTCCCTTTTTCGTTGTTTGGGACTCACAGGTGATGGGTCGCTGTGACCTGCTTGCTAGCCATATAGTGGGTATCATATAGTCATATGATAGTTTCTCAAAATAGGGAACCCCCAAAATGGTTGGTTTATTACTATAAATGATTAAACGAGGGTGATTTGGGGGTACCCCCATTTTGAGGAACCATCATATGATATGGCTATAGATCAATATTAACATGCCAATAATGGTGGTTAATAACCAAGAAACTATAGAGAAAACAATGGTTCATGATGGGGAACCAGGGGTACAGGGTTTTGACCCACTGCCATATGATTGTTTAACTGCAAGAACTCTTAACTCAAAGTTGGTCCCTGAATTACCTTTGCCATCGCTTCATCCTGATTTTGCTTCCCGAGATTAGGAAGCACTTAACGGGAGATCTATGGCGGCTGCTGGTTAATCTATGGTCAATCTTGATGTAACTGATGGCAAAGTGATGAGGAGTGGATAGTGAATTTGTTGCAGGGTAGATGCTGATATCAAAAAACCACTACCAGTTCAACCAGCTCAATAGGTTGTATGCAATATAGGCTGATGATGATGATGATGATGATGATGATGATGATGATGATGATGATGATGATGATGATGATGATGCTGATGATGACGATGATGACGATGATTGTGCATGATGTGGTCTATGATTATATATTTCTTTTTCTATGATGTGTGTGGCGAAACCATTCTACGACTTCAAACTTTAATTCCAGCCAGCTTCACAAGCACGGCGACAGTGTTTGCAATGAGACCTTGAAAGGAAACTAAAAACAACAATTCTGGGGACGAACAGGGGTTGCTAATTTGATTGAAGGACGCACTTTCTTGTCAAATTAACTGTCAATTTTCAAAGCTGTGCCAGTCCGTGTCTCGATGAAACATTTAGTTGAAGAACCCGTCGCGATGAAGGTGTGCACTGAACATACCATGTTTCACATACTAGTTCCCAAAAATTATGAATTCGAACACGCTGCGCGAACTGGAGACGTTTTCTTGGGACGTTTGAATATGGTTCAAGTTTCACCATAGTTAATTGGTGCGTGCTGCTAGAAGAAGTGCTAAACAAGAGCCAGACGCAAAGCCATCATTGGGCCACCAAAAGAAGAGGCGAAGGGAAAGATGAACCTCGTCCGAGTAAGATCTTAAGTAGGTAGCAGCATGCGTGGCTTGCTTTGTATAGGCGTTGTGGGTTTCACTCAGGGGTAAAACCGAGGTGAGAACAGACAAGAAGCGAATCAGGTTTTGCGGGTCCTTGGGTTTGAACCTCAGATATTCACATCTTCGCTCGTGTGCTTGACGACGTTCTTGTATGTTCTCATGGACTGATTTGTTTAACTCAAAGTTTGACATTTTTGCATAGTTTGTGTACTTTTGCTTTTGCTGGCTCTTGTCAATCTGATCAATCTGCTTGAGAGTATTGAGAGAGCATCCGTGAAGTTATTTGACCGAAGCGTTTACAATGTAGATTGGCCACGTGAAACTGAATTTTCTTGCTGCAGTTCATTTCAGCTCTGATTGCGTTGTGTTTCACGATTCTCCGGTTGTGCCATGATTGCGCCAGCGGGATACTTAGTATACTTAGTATACATGAGGTTTGACTGTTGGTTGAATAGTTGCTCACATCAGGCCCCGTACACCGTTGGCGGCAGCGTCCCTACCACGTCCTCGACGGAGTATCGTTTGGAGCTCAGCATGGCATGTATTGGCTGCTCAGTTGCTCCTATGTTCCTGAGGCCTCCTTTTCCGCCGTGCCGTCAGCCTGCGTTGTTGTCTCCTGCCCAAGGGTGATGAACGGGTGACGGTGGGCCAGCATATCGCGGCCAACCCGAGCGTGCCTTGGCACACGCTTTAATTGAAATAGTAACATCTCAATGTTGATGCGCTCAGGACTCACCATGGCTTTCGTGGACACCTGATCCAACGATTGCTCTTTAGGCAAAGAAAGGCGGGACGTGAATTGTGTCAGCTCACACCTGTTCGTGTTGAGTTGCCACGTCAGGAGATCATCGAGTGCTGTCGTGCATTCCCGATGTGGGCATTCGCCGGTGGCAGCTGTTCGAGGAGAAATCGACAACAGTCGTAATGAATCTGTCAGGACTGGTGGGCCGATCAGCTGGGGCAATACGGTGGCCCCATGGAGAAGGACGAGTGGGAGAGAGCGGAGTATTTTACTCGCTGGGCCAAAGAGTCCCTCTCCGGTCCGCTCCGGCTGCAAGATCTTGCTGGCTTCGTGGCTGCTCGGTTTTAAGAGAGTTGTAAACTTCAATGAAAAACAGTATTGAATATGGTACGTTTTTTATGTTCCCTTGAGTGCCCCATCTACTTCGCCGCCTTGCTATCCATTGCAATCTTAGGAGATATGCATCATAGACCCTGCTTTCAGGGTCTACACTGTAAACACCAAAGTCCCAGCCAAGTAGCTGAGAGCATCCCAGTTTTCAGCGCTGTTCCAAACATTTGCGCGACCAAATTTTTATTGGTTGCTCGGCTGCAGCGGCGCAGCTTGAATTTCAATAATGCAAGGTTGAATGCCAAAGGCCATTCCAATTCACAAATACAAAGGGCCGGACCATTTTCCGAAGCAACGTCCGAAAAACAATGTCCATATTCAAGGTGTTTTGCTTGTTTTTGCGCGATGGCCAGCAGCAAAAGTGGCAGCAGGAGAAATGACCGCATCAGAGTATTGCAAACGATCTCGGTCTCTCAAACAAATACTGTGGTCGCATAGAATATGGTTCTGTGCGACATGCTTTGCAAGCAACCTGCAAATAATGATGTGCGTCCAAAGTTAACCGCCCATTTCGACCAACAGGCAAAATACATCCCAACCATCTATGCCCAGCGCCACCAGTTTTCATTTGCAGAACTTCACCAACTTGAAGACGTTTGAGCTTCATTCATCAATCGAATTGTCCACGAAATCATGTTTGATGTCAAGTGTGTGATTGTAGGGTTTTTGGACGCGTGATTACATACATGCGCATGGTTGTGCGGTTTTGTGTGCGTGATTGTATGTGCGTGACTGTATGTGCGTGATTGTATGTGCGTGACTGTATGTGCGTTATTGTATGATTGTATGTGCATGACTGTATGTGCATGATCGATTGTACAATGTTGTCCAAAATTTTATGACTGTATATGCGTGATTTCATGATTGCATGCGTGACATTGTATGAAAATAAGTGTCTGATTGTATGTGTATGCTTGCATGTGAGGATGATTGTATGTGCATGTCTTTTGTTTTATTGATGATGGTGATGATGATGGTGATGATGGCGATGATGGTGATGATGATGGTGATGATGATGATCGGAGGATTTTACCAATATTATGGACCTCCCATCAACCAGTGTTAGCCCACTTACTTTCACGAATTACCACGTGAGTAGGGACCACCATGGGAAGCTAGCAGCTTTATTGCGGTATATCTTTTTGCTACTATGTTGCTTTTTGCTGTAATGGCTATGATTACGGTGATTCCTGTTCAGCGCGGTTAATTTCACTAGAGTTATTTTCAAAACAGACAACGAAATTGCCAATAATTACAGCTACTATTAGGCGTCGTTATTTTTGGGCTACTATGATGGTTTCTCGAGTCATAGGGGTACCCCCAAATCAGCCAAACCACTGGTCATTTCTGGTCATAAACCAACCATTTTATGGGAACCACCATATAGTTGGTATATCCCGTGTGATTGATGGTTATAATCCCCTATGTATCAACCATAATAGTTGTAAAGCGACTTTTTTTTGGTTTGGGAAACCATATGATTGACCTTTGTCAACCACCGAGCGGGGGCAGCTCATGGTGCTGAGGTATTACAGTTGCTACTCCTTGTCCCTTGTCGCAACGAATTCCAAAGGTGGCCTTGGTGTTTTTTCACCTCTAACAACCCATCCCAACCCGAAACAGTCATGAGTTTGTTCACAGGGGCTCCATCAACCATCATCAACCATCATCAACCATCATCAACCATCATCAACCATCATCAACCATCAAAATTTTTGATGAATCATTGGCTCACCAGCAATTGGCCATCATTGAATCATTGGATAATCAACCAGCTTGCCATGATTCAGAATCATTGGATAATCAACGACCTTTTGATCATTCGGTAGTATGAATCGTGACTAATCATCATGGACTGGCGCTTCTTTCAGGCCAGCGCCGGGTGGGCCCGCGCCACAGCGCCACTGCGCAAGCTCGGCCATGCGCGGCCGGCTGCCAAGGCTCGGTGGTCCCGATGACCTCAAGTACCTCATCGATAAACTGCATGAGGTGCGGGAACCAAGTTGGGGGTTGGTGGGTAGGGTGGTGGCCCAACAGCCCTGGTGGCCCAGCAACCCTGGTGGTTTGGCGGTTAAGCTGGTGAACTATGATGGTTAAGCTGGTGGTGATCTAGTTGGTGGTTTGATTGACATTTTTCCCAACATGTGTTTAACAAATGGTTGTGGTTGGTTGACAAGCGATTGATCAGACTGGTTTAGAAGGTTAAGTTGGTGAACCATGTCCATATTAGTAAAGCAGCTCCAGTTTAATTTAGACGGCTGGTGATTTACCCAAATTCGAGTGGTTTATCCATGTGGATCTAACATTCATTAGGTGGTAAGGTAGTCCAATGATGGTGAATTAGCTGGTTAAGAGTTGTTGAGGTCAATGATAGTTGATAAAAAGTTATGGATAAACATTCATATTCCGTTTTTGTGGTGAAGAGCCGGTGCATCATACTCGCTTGCGGACTGAAACGCACGCCGTGACCATGAGTAGCACAGTTGCCTAGGCATTATAAAATCGTTATTGTACCCTAGGCTACGTAACTATACTACCGATGAGGAACATGATTACCCACTATTTAGATGGTGTAACTAATAATCTTGATCATGGTTATTACTATTTGCTATTACTCACTTTAACCCCATGAGAAACCCACTATCCACCACCACCAGCCTTACTCATGAATAGTATATTCACCTAACTATTCAATAACCAGTATTCCTCTTATTACTATTTGTAGCCATGATTATTATCATCCCATATTAACCTTTCATAGAAATGAACCAACTATTTTTTGGGTACCCTATTCTTTTTTACTATTATTAGCCATCAATTTGCCATGATCAATTCCACTTATGTATGAATGTCCAGGCCGACATCGGAGTCATCATGGACTTTGTCCCGGCGCACTTCTGCTGCTCGTCGGAGAACAAACTGCATGGAGGGCCGCGGCTGTGGTTGCAACTGTGGCTCTGTTTGAGTATTCTGTTTTGAGTGCAAAAGCTATATAGGTGTTTGAGTTGTACTACTTGTTTGATTGGTGCTTTCTATATATAGTTGCTTGTTTCTTGGTTGCTGTGGTTGTTCTTGTTGTTGCGGTTGGTTGTGATTGTTTGATGCTGCTTGGGATTGAGGATGTTGGGTTGTAAGAATCCCTTCAGCGATATGGGGGATAAGCGTCACCACGGTTGCTTGGCATGAGCTGCTGACAGCACTTGAGGAATTTGCAATCAACACGTGCAGTAGTAGCTATCAGAGCCTGGATGAGTGATTGTTGCTTGTACAGAGATCATTGACGCTTCTGAAATCAGGAATTTCTGCATGTTTGGCTTCGCAAAGTTGGCTGATATCGAGTGGCTTTCCAGTCAATATTACAAATCAGCCATGACCTGCCATGGTTAATCCTCAATTTTCAAACATTTATCGTATTGACCGTATCCTTAGCAACCATTGTACAACTATGAAATATGGACGATTGACTATTCATCATTAAATGTTAGTCATTTACCACTGAATACCTTCTTTTTACCACCAGATCAATGGAGCCGCGAACCAGAAATGTACCATCAATGAACCATCGATTTGACGCATGAGTCATGACCGGTATCATGAATACATGCGTCAAATCCTTGGTTATCAATCATGACCAGAGATGCAACCAAGGTATGGATAAATCAGAGAGGATTTGATAACCATAATTATTGATCAATCCTTGGTTTACTACCAAGTCTATGATTTCTGTTGGTCATCGTTGACAGTGGTCCCTCCATAATAACCAACACGATGGAAATTGAATGTTGTTCTGATGGAAGGTTTTAACCAATGAAATAGCAGTCATCTGGGGATTTTTTCAAATAGAGCTCAGGGGTACCCAAAAAGTAGCTGGTTTGTTTCCACAAATGAGTAGTATTGGAATAGTTGGTGTATTACTACACATGAACATGATATATGGGTGTTTCTCAAAATAGGCGACCCCAAAAGTGGCAGGTTTATGACCATAAATGATAAATGTTGGATGATTTGGGGGTACCGTCAGATATTAGGAAACATGAAACCATAGCCCTAGCTATTAAGAAACCAGCATCTCAGACCTGTTTCCCAGGTCGTGACCAGTGCAGCTTCGGCGACTTCGATGGAAGCCCCACCTTCGAATACGAGGAGCGGCGCCCTACCCCCCGTTGCGTACGTGAAGCTTTACGGAGATGGTTGAAACACTTGGGGTTGGTGGGAACATGATGGAAGATGTTTCTGCTTCACCTGATGGGTCGATGGTTGGTAAGTTTGTGAGCTATCAATTCGTCAGGGTTGGTGAACTGTTGATCAACATACACCAGCTGCCGGTTGATGGCAGCGAACGGTTCAATAAGGGTTAAGAATAGGAAGATAGAAAGGTATGTGCTAAGCCATGACGTGGTACCCCCAGTCAACCAATGGTTTCCTGGTTAAATCATCATCTTTTGGTGGGGCCAATTGGTTGCCCTTCGGCTTGGCACATAGCCATAAGCTTGACTGCGATCTTGACAAACAGCGCGAGAGCTTTCACCACCGCTGGACCTGAGACTTTCGATGGACCTTTTCGCATGAGGAAACTCCGAAGAAAGAAGCGTTCGTTGCCCAGAAAAACAGCACTGAGGCAATCATCCCACTAATCAACCAGCTAATCAACCAGCTAGTCAACCAGCTAGTCAACCAGCTAGCCAACCAGTTAATCAACAAAGTAAATGGGGTAATTCCATGTAATTCCTGAGCGTTAATAGCCAAGTGGTTGCCCAAATTACGAAGCCATCAGCTAGCTCCAGCTGCCGCAGGATCCTCGGGAGGGTGAACAGAGGCGCTGTATGCGGTGGTGGGACAAGTGGATCAGCACAGTCATCCACTTTTCACTGGCTCTTGTCAGTCATTATCCCTATGATTGCTATACTTATTGTTAGCCTTTCCTGACTTTTTGTTTCGAAAATGGTCAGATAAGCGCCAACAACCAAAAGTCCACCATGAAATCGTAACTTCGCGAGCTTTTCATTGATATAGATAGATATAGACGACTCCATTTGCCATGAATTCCGGGGGGGCAGGGTGTCCAATAAATGCGCTAGTCTTTTGCCTCAAGATTTTGTTTGTTGGCATACCTTCCGCCACTCTCCCGCAGAAGGCGTCGAGTATTCCCTTGTATAGTCCGTTTACCGCCGGGCGTGGTTGGTGCGGTACTCGTTGAAAACACGTTGCTGGGAACCTGAGGCCTGAGACGGTAGTGCTCTACAATAAGTCTATTGGGGTGTTTCTCAAGATAGGGATACCCCCAATCAATAAACCGACCAATTGGGGGTCCCCTAGAAAGAAAGAAACCCCCATTGGTCTAGTGCGACCAGAAAAGCTGGTGAAGACCAACAAAAAATTCAACAATTCCACAGAGCTGGTGCACACTTAGTGCATCACAGCTGCGCTGTCTCCATCAACTGCTGACATGTTGGACCACCAGCAAGGGGCTGAGTTGGCGACAGTCGTCATTTTATCAGTGGCAGTAAGCAAACAAGGTGGGGTTTCTTAAGCCATACGGACCCCGCTTCAAAATGGTTGGTTTATTGCTATAAATGGCTCATAGTGGATAATTTGAGGGTACCCCTACTTTCAGAAACACCCACATCTATTGATCATTACAACGGCGGAGTCATTGGACTAAGGCTATATTCATTGTACTGGACAAATGACTCTTGTTTTGCTTTTGCAGCCTACCAACAAAGATTCATCAACATACGGGGGTTTCTGTAAATAGGGGACTCAAAAAACGGACTGTTGATTTCTGTCAGAAGTTCAAATTTGATATGTTGTATTTGATATGTTTGAAATATTTATGTCTATCAATAGTTCAAAATTGATGTTGTGGGGCACCAAAACAGCCACATCTGACGCAAAAAAAAGCCCCAGATCCATCGCCCTGTTGGCCATGGCTGGACCAGAAAACGTGGACAGGTCGCCAAGGTCACCCCCTTGATGCCGCGTGTCATCCATGGCCATTGGATGCCATTGATCTTAGTTATTCTTGGTCGTGAATGCATGTGACTAGTCAACATTTGCCACTCTTGATGATCATCATTATCACTATGAACCGTTGACTATCCATTGTTTGCCAATGTTTGTTCGTGTTTGTAAGCATAAATAAATGGATGAATACATATGCATGTACATATGGTATCCCCTGAAAGGTCTACTGTACGATTTTTGGAAATAATAGTCATTGAAATTTGTTTCACAGGTGTTCACAGTGGTTTATGCACAATCTTGACCCAATCAATCAATCAACCAATCAATCAATCTATCAATCAATCTATCTATCTGTGCCAAGCGCCAGGCAATGGGGTACCAAGGCGCACCGGTTGCGGGGACCTGTTGCGGGCGACCAACGGTGCCCCAAGCGCAGCGAGCGCAACCCCAGAGGTCTGTGGAGCATGGCTGACTGTTCACGCGCGAAGGATCAAATGGTTTTGTTGATGAATGGTTAATGGTTCACGGTGATCAATGATTAATCAATGGTGATTAATGGTTAATCAATGGTGATTAATGGTTAATCAATGGTGATGAACGGTAAATCAATGGTGATTAATGGTTAATCAATGGTGATCAATGGTTAATTAATGGTGATTAATGGTTAATCAATTGATGGTTTTGTTGACCATAACGTGTGAATCAATGGTGATTTGTCGTTGATGGTTAACTGATGGTTAATAAGCTGGCTAATGCTTGATCATGTTGAAGCTGGAAGTTATCTATTCAATTCCATGGTGGCGGAACCTCCCCGATCTGACAACGTTTCACCAGGATGAACGCTTATCGGGATCTCCCCGCGACTCAGGATGTCCTGTCGATTCCATGGCGAGCTGGGTCGGGATTGACCAACTCATCAAGCGTTCACCAACAATTTCATGGGGAAAACAACCCACGGCCACATGGGGGTTTCTCAAAATACGGAGCCCCAAACATGGCTGGTTTATTACTATATATGTGCCAGGCCTCGCCAGACCCCCCCAGTAGTGCATAGGGAGTATAGCTAGTATGTAGGTAGCATATAGTTACTGCATCGGTAGTATATAAGTAAGCATATAGGTAGTAAATCGGTAGCATAGAGGTAGCACATGGCAGTAAATAGCTAGTAAGTAGGTGTATATGCAGAGCAAACTAACTCATGTATTTGTTAGGTAGTATATAAGTGTGAAAGTAATGAGTGGGTAGGTATGTGTGCACACGGATAGTGTATAGGTAGCATACAAGTAGTATAAAGGTCGTATAGAGGTTATGCACGCAAGCCTCCAAATGTTGCAAATAGTATGCGAATGGGAGGCTAAGGCTCCAACATGCTGCAAATAGCGTACGGAAGTGAGACTACGGCTCCAAAATGCTGCAAATAGCATGCAAATGGGAGGATAGGGCTCCAAAGTGCTGCAAATAGCGTACGGAAGTCAGACTACGGCTCCAAAATGCTGCAAATAGCATGCAAATGGGAGGATAAGGCTCTAAAACGCTGCAAAAAGCGTACGAAAGTACGACTACGGCTCCAAAATGCTGCAAATAGCATGGAATTGAGGTTGGGCGGGGGAGGGGGGGGCCAGGGGGAGGGGGGGGTGTGGGAGTCCGGGGGCCGGGCTCATATATATAGTTGATAAAGGATGATTTGGAGGTACCCCTATTTTGAGAAACCACCACATGTTCATCAAGGTCTATTCACGACGACCAACGATGGCCGATCAGCTGGTAGCCTGGGGGTGTCCTATCATGAACCATTTCGCATTCCCCATTGCATTCCCTTGGTTGTTTTCCAGCTAGGTGAACATCCAATGAGCAAACTCGTCTTTGTTGGGATGTGAACTACCACGGCTGTTGGTTTCGTTCTTGACCCAGCTCGTCACTAACGTCTCCTTGAAACGCCCCGGCTGTTCCACCGCCAGGTCTTTAACTTCCGGCGGAACGAAGTCCGGAGTTTCCTGCAGGGTGCCGTGTTCTTCTGGGCCGAGCGTGTCTTGGCGACTGATGTAGGTGTGATGGTGCCGGGTGCCGTGGACCCCGAAGAAATGCGGTGGTTTGAGTTGCGATGATCATGCTTTACATTGATGCTGGTGAGGTTGGACCCAGATAGCACTTTAAGCTTGATCATGGATGACGTTATGGCAGTGTACCCCCTGGTAAACTAACATGGCCATGGAAAATCGTCACATTCGATACGGTGGACTCTCCATTGCCGAGTTATTTTACCAAAGGACAATAAATTACCACTTCTGATCATTAACCACTCATCAACATTGTATAATTAACCACTAATTAACCATTAATTCATCACTAATTAACCACGAATTCACCACTTGAAGTTGGGCTCCTGACGCAGACCCCACCGAAGCTTCTCTCAGCCTGGTGATGCTTGTAGTTGCAGCTGGCGCCACGGTGCTGGTCGCGGCGCGCCCTTCTCGCGTCCCGGAGGGGGTCCTTCAGATCGCCATTTCAGTGGATAGGTTGGACAAACAACTTGAAGTTAGTTGCTGGATAGCCATGTGGCTTGAACAGGGCGGTATCTCAGCAAGGTTGAATCCAACAAGCATGACTGTTCAATGCTGGATATATCGCCATTTGTTTTGGGATACGGTTGGTTGTCATCTCCACCATTGACATGGTCACCATGGGATGATATATGAACCAGCGACCAGCCGATCCACCGTTGATGAAGTTATGACTGCACTATAAATTCCATAAGTACGCACAGCAACGGGATGGGCATCGAAAAATGATTATTACTAGGATCAAAAAACTAGTATTTGCGTCAAAAACAAATTATTATTAGGATCCACAGCAAGTTGAGGGTTCAGCTTCGCTTATGGGTAAATGCTGATCATGATACACTTGTGATGTAGAATCGTCAACCTTGGACGATCGTCCTAGTTAGTGGTAGTTACTATGTCTGGATACTACTGTGAGCAGTTACTGAGTGGGATGATCATCCAAGTAAAAATTATCAAGCAAGTATTCTTCAAGAATCCACTATCAACCATTATAACCACTATTAAGCATTCCAAACCACTAATGGACCACTGGTAATAACCACCATGGCTATGCAGTTGATTATGAATCATAAGTTGATGTCCAATTTGCGTTGCTGAGGATATCACATCGACGGCTTCCGTTGCGACGCCATCTCATCCATGTGGCTGGGTGGCGATTCAGTGGCTGAGGTGGCGCTTAGCGATGGTGATGCCGCAAGTGATGATGATGATGATGATGATGATGATGACGACCAGCCAATGGATTATTGATCTTACTTAACAGCAATAGGGAATGTAAGGGTTATTGATGATGACGATGACGATGACGATGACGATGACGATGACGATGATGATGATGATGATGATGATGATGATGATGATGATGATGATGATGTTTAAGGTTAACCCAGGGCACCATTTTTTGAATAAGAAACCAAGGTTTTTAGGGGATCCACCCTATTAATGAACCAGGGGTGGCTCGCTTCATCCAGGGTTGGCATCAATTGCTGACCTCCCCAGTTTTATCAATTGGAAGGGTACCATTTTGATGGGAGACCAGTTGGCGAACCCCGGGGATGCCCCCTATTAATGGCTAGTTCAGTTAGATGGTGAATAAGCTCAACTATTGATGCTTGATGATCCTTGGTGTTGAATATCCATTATTTTTCAGTGATTCAGTCTGATTGGCTGTCCCTTGCTAGCCATGGATAGCTATTGAAGGAAAAAAGAGCCACTAAGCAATCAACTACCTGTCCTTACCCGATCGTGAAGATTTGTGAAGCATCTTTCATAGACAAGCTCACAAATCTTGTGAGCTATGAGTAAGTTGCCTTAGGCAACTCTGAAGCTGGTCATATGATGCTATGACGCGGCTGGTTGATGAATCATCAGGTGCAACTGGCAGTCCTTGGAGGCCGAGTTGGTCGCCATGCCCAGCGAAGGGTGAACACCAAGGCCTTGGTTTGCCTTCACCCAAGCCTCACCACGGCTTCACCATGGCACCCACGGGTTCCAACTGGTTCCCTGGGCCTCCCCGGAAGCGCATCCCGCGTCGCTGCAAGGATCTACCGCAACTTCGGGAAGGCCGACGGTCAGTGGATCCCCAACGAGCACGGCGACATTTCCAACTTGGAGGCTATATCCTTGCTGCAGAGCCTCAACGCCATGATGAAGGTGCCAGGGTGCTGGCAGGGCCATGGAGATCCACCGGCCATGGTCAACCAGGGTCAAGCGGCAAGCATCGTTCTTGTTCACATCTGTATCATCTATTTCTTCACCATCATGAACACTTAGTTCAACAGGAATAGGTGCTGTGAATCAACCATGATTGATGCATATGATGAAGCACTACCAACAACCAACCAGCAAAACCATTCTCAACATTTCTCAACCATCATAAACCACAGATTCATCCACCAACCCAGCTTGTTCAACCACCAAGGGGCGACGCAAGCATGGGGGTTCTCCCATAGGTGCACCGTAGCTGTAGGAGTTCTGGCCCGGTGTCATCATGATCGCCGAAGAATCCACCGCATGGACGGGCGTCACCACGTTGAAGCGCCGTGGCAGCGAGCGACGGGAGCTGGTGGCTGGGTTCGTTTCCGGGCTGAGTGTGGAGAGGGGGGCAGTTTCCTGGCAATGATGGTGAGTGATGGTTGATTTATTCCTGAATGGTTCAGTCTTGGAGTTTTAAGGGTAGAATGATGATGGTTAGTGAGTGACTGATGGGTTCAGTTGTGGAGTTCTTGGTGGTTCGATGGTTAGATACAGGCGCAAAAACCAGGGATCCGGGCTCGCACCTTACCAGGATCGGCTGAAAACCGAGGCCGGCGGACTTCGGGCTGGGCTTCGACTTGAAATGGGACCTCGGTTGGATGAACGATACGCTCATCTACCTCGAGGCAGTGACAGCGGACGGGGAATACCTGGAAGACTGTGGGAGAATTGGTGGTTGAAGTTGTCGGCTTGAAGCCGTTCATCAGCTCTAGCCAATGATCTAGTACCTCTAATCCCTCAAATGTTTACGTGTTTTTGCAACTTGTTGAGGCCATTCATTAAGCCAACATCGACCCTGATAAAGCCCAAGATTCATCGTCAGCCGAAGCGCCACCTGCTCCACAGGAACCTACTTGGAACAAGCCTTCCAACCACCAGAAGTTGACCTGGCGAGCGACGTGCCCTGGTGCATTTGTCCTGGTGCAACCATGAAAGCTTGGTCAAATGATGGGTAAATTGATGGTTATATATGAAAAAATGTGAATGTATGATTAATTGATGGTTACAATATGTTATAATTAGTGAAAGCTCGTTGAATGATCGTGAATTGATGGTTCAACTGATGGTTAGTGTTGTTGATTGATGGTTCAATGATGGTTATATATATATATATGGTTCTACAATGGGTCTTTTTGGGGCATGGTGAGCCAGGGTGGTTTATAGTAGTTGATGGTGGAGAATGGTTCATGGTTGCTTAAGTGGTGGGTGGGTAAGCAGGAATTGTTAATGAGATGATTTGGATGAAAAATGTTTTTTTCTGGGAGATCTGTGAATAGAGCGCCCACATCTGATGGATCCGCGGTCGCTGGTTGTTACCAGGGTGAATTTTTCGGGATGTGTTGTTTAGGACCAAGGTACACAGTGGTACAGGATAGTTTCCATGGTCCGATCCCCTATGATTTGGCGGCTCATTCTGCAAGATTGGCTGCCATTGCTCTTTTTGATCGGTGGAGGCTCTGTTGTATGACCTGTACTTGTGTACATCCAAAGCGTCAGCAGACAACTATGATCGATAGTACTGGATAGTAAGGGTGACCTGGTAAAAGTGATGGACCACGAGTGATCACTGTTGGCAGGTAGACCATCGAATGTTTGAGCGTCTAAGAATCAAAGAAAAGGTTGAGCAGATCTCACCACTTTCCAAAGTTGCAAGCAATGCCTCGGTTCGAAATGTTGCTGAGCCTTGAATATTCATTGACATTCAATGTTCAACAGCCCTTATTCATTGCATTTTTCACTGCTACTGGTTATTCCCTTCCGTTCAGCACTTTGAACAATGCAGGGTGTCATGTTGGGTCCAAGTACCCTGGTGCCTGCGGGGTGTCAGGTATCTGCCAAGGGGTTCCTTGGCACCAGTAGGTTTGTGAAAGAGCTAGGGTAACCTGGCAAGCTCCGGCAGCATTTGGGGACTAACAGACGATGCTCATCACTCTGACCAAGTTGTTTTCTAAAATGCTTGTAGATGGCTATAAACCAAACAAAATGGCTATGTAAATCATCAGTTTGCAGCCATTTTTTCCCTTCAGATTGTTACTAATGTGCTTCAGCAGGCAAATATGTCGCCATGATTTTCTGGAACATCCAAACCGAACCATATAAAGGAACATTGACCACTCTTTGCCATGAAAAACAAACAGCCAGGTACATGCAGGACGAACGCTACGTGGTTCCGCTCTCGCATGATGAGGTGCTGTTCTGGAAGGTGGTGGTTGAGACGAAAGGTAGCCCAATGGCATGAAGGGAACCAATGTCCGACGATCATTTCTGGTTGGTGGTTTGGTTAACCCTTTTTATAGGGAATTGTAGTGCTTAATAGGGGATGATAAGCAGCAACAGCGGTAAAACAACTACTGGTTGGTGGTTTGATTGACATTTTGAATTTTCCCTGGAAATGATTTACAAGTGGTTGGTTGACGAACCGTTTTCATAGCGGTGCTTCAACCACCAACCAGCCAATGATAGTGGTGACTTGCAGTTAATGTTTATTCATGTTTGATATACTAGGGCTGTGGAAGAATGACTGATAGATGTTTTGCGTTGTCATGGTTAAACAACGGTGGATTCCCCAAAACTGCTTTCCTTCCCAAAAAATAACGTATTCTTTAAGGGTGCTTTTTCTTTTCGTGCCAAGTTTAACTAGAACAACAACTACATTCAACAAGTTCACCTCAAAAGATAAGGTGCCCCCAAACAAGTGTATAGAGTTTTTGTGCCAATTTCAAATTTGAGTAACTACTAACTACACGAAAAACTAGTTGGGTGTTAAGTGCAAAGTGGTGTCAATGCAGAATCTACTGATTCCCAAGTCCAAACCATTCTTTCGCAGGTTTCACAAGTACTTGCAGCCACTATGGTCGGTTTTATCTCCTACTATACACCTTTGCTGACCAATTTTTGCATATCATCATTTAATTATGAAGCATTTATTCATCGTTGTTTCACCATTGTCTAACCGTCTAACCATTGATTAACCATTGACTGACCGTTGACTCATCATTGATTGGCCATTGACTGACCATTGAATCATCATTGATTAGGCACTCTTATGCTCCTCTCAACTGTTTCCACGCTGCTCCTCCACCAGTTGCCAGGTTGCGAACATGAAAGGCAGCATGATTGAGAAGATGGGCCGCAAGGACGAGTCACAGGTCACAGCATGAAAGGTCAGTCAATTGAGAAGGCTTGTTGTATGCATCCCAAGGTGACCCGCGAGTTCTTTTTTACGTGAGCCGCCATGAACTTGTTGATGCCCTTTGGTCATGGATAGCTTAAACAGCGGCATTGTTTATCAGGGAACCCCCTGGTTTCACGAACTCACGAACCATTGTAGATTTTCCGGAGCCAGGTTAGCTCAGCAGAGGGCAATCAATACCAACCATGATTGACAACCAGTATAGTTGGCTATTATCCATATCCTTTTCAGTGGAAGGTGCGCAGGCCGGTGTAGATGCAAAATTGCTGGGTAAGTACCAGTTATGAAGGATACAGCTTACATTTATGTACGTATTTCTTAAAAGTGGTTACTTGCATTTGTAACTGTACCGATAAGATATATGAAAAATTAGGGTGTATCCGCCAATTGGTTGAAAACCTTCCCTTCGAAAAACGCCACACACACAATGATCACGGAAGCAGAGTCACAATGATGAATCAAGCATCACTGAACCATCAGATCAACATGATTGTAAGCTTTGTAAGCATGAGTTAGCCATCAACCAACCATCAAACTCCCCATTTCAGTCGTAGCTCGTGCCACGGTGGCCGCGTTTTTGTCGCAGGAGAACCTGGGATTCTACGAGCGCCTGCGCTTGCTAGCAGCGCCTGCGCTTGCTGGGCGCCTACTACGGCTACCAAGCCGCGGGTTGCGGAAGGCCGTTGCTCTTTATGGGTAGCTTGGCCGCTGGTTCAGCTGGTCCCATGGTGCTCCCAACATGGCGCTGGTGCGAAGCCATGGCAGGCTGTAGCTCCACCAGCTGCAACGAATGGGTTCCCCCGGGAACGGCGGGGGTTGCTGAGGCCAGGAGTACGGTCAGGGCCGAGAATGGAACTGCTACCAATCCTTGGACTGGCACGAAGGTGATGAACCCGTTCGCCAAGGCCCTGCGTTGCAAGGGGCGGTGATGGTGGGGATCTGTGGATTTGGGCAGGGGAGTCTAGTTTAAGATGGTTTGGAGGGTGTAGATTCGCATTTTGTGTTCATTTTGTTGGTAGATGATTAGTAGATCTGTTGATGAGGATTTGAGATATTAGAAAAGAATAGAAAGATAGGGACGTGTCACTGATAGTCATGGCAGCTAGTCTTCATTTGCTAACCAGCCACCAGTTGTAATTTACAGTCAACTTGTTGAAGTTCGCACTTGGTGGCCCCTACCACTTCGTCTACTTAGTCGGCCATCACTATCAACCAACCATCAATTCATCAACTACCTATGGGATGCACTGAAAACCATTGCTCTAACAAAGTCAATTCACCCATCGACCATTAGTTGACCTAAGTGGGATCCTCTGAATCACATCACATTAGCTATCAACTAACCATCGCTTCACGACAATCCAACCATCAATGAATCACTTCCTTCACTCTGTCACCATCATTAACCACGCAACCATGAAACATAGATCAATGAACCACGCACCATAACCCTTGGTATGCAGCTTTTAACCATCAATCATCATTAACCATCAATTGCCATCTATCAATCAGCCATCAATTGATCAACCAATTAGCAGCCATCAATAGGTAATGAATCAATAGCTAATCATTGACCAATCAATCACCATTAGTCATCTATGCTTACCATCAATCAGCCATCATCTCCATGAACCAATCATCAATTAGCTCATCATTTCATCCCTCAACCCTTGGGTTCCATCCGTACAACCCTTGGGATGACCAGTCCCTGGAAATTCCACAACGGTACAACCTTTAAGGTGATCCTTTATGAGCCAATCAACCATTGATCAACATCAGTCAACCATAGTACAACCCTTGGGTTGATTGCATGAATCATTATCAATTCACCAAGGGTTGTAATGGTTGGGATGATTGTGATCGCCTAACTATTACAGGATTTTTTTGACCATCTTTAATCTTTTGTCAGAACCATAGATTTGTATGACCGGTTGGTGATCCTTTAACCATTCTATGAACATCATTTGGGCTAACCATCACTCAGCTAACCATCAATTAGCTTCTGTAGCCATCAGAAGCATCATGTGCCATAACCACCAGTCAACTCTACGACCCTGATTTGTGATGATAAGTATCAGTCATTCGCCACCATAGCCATAGAAAGTACAACCCCTGGGCTGCCAGGGATTCGCATTACCATCAGGCCATTAATTCACCACTAGTCATCAATCAGCACTAACCAGCCATCATAGCCATCAGTGAATTCTCTGCTTGAATTGAGGTGCTCCCTTCTGAACCTTTAAGGTGCCATTGATCAGCCATTAGTTAACCACTATTTAGTTCAGCTGTTGAGGCTTGGTCTTTGCTTCACCATTGTATGACCATTCATCAACTATTAATGAACCATTTCTCAAAAACCATCACTCAACCATTCATCAGCCACTAATCAGCCATCAGTTAACCATAGGAAATATAACCCTTGGGCTAACCATCACTCAACTGGCTATGGGTCAAAACCCTTTACCCCTGGTTCCCATCATTATTCATTGTTTTCCCAATGAAATTGTTGCTTATTCTCCCCTATGACATTGGTTGGTTAAAGCCTTGACCCAGCTCGCCATATATAGCTGGTAGATCCCCTACCATTGTTGGTTATCATCCCCTACTATTAACCATTAACCATTGGTTGGTTGGTTGGATATTGATCGTTCATTGCTTGACCCATCACTGACCATCGATGGAGTCTTGGGCTCTCCAACCATGGCTCCATTTGTCATAACCATGAGTCATCACTAACCATCAATCAGCCCCACTAATCATGTAATAGTTAGGATGATGAAGTGGCTGATTGATGGTTAGTATGACTGTATGATGGTATGATGAAGGGTTGCAATACTTAGGATGATGAAGGGGTTGTTACTACCATCAATCAACCATCATATCCACCAGTCAATCTACCATCATATGATATGGTCAATATAACCATAAGTTAACCGCTTCAATCATCCATCAATCATCCATCAATCATCCATCAATCAACCATCATAACCACCCTTCATTCCACCATCAATCATCCATCATAACCACCCCAGTCATTCCAACCCAACTGGACTCCAGGTCTTTGTTTCTGGATCTCCGATCTCATGGCGACGTACACCTTCCACCGGCCGCTGCACATGGGCGACGACCAGCCGCACGCCCGGCAGTTTCCGGTGGGCGCCAAGAGCTTCGACTGGGCGCCCTGGCTGCGGTGGGGCCGTTGCGGATCATGGGGATCATGGCGGCGGCATGGGGATCTGATGGTTAAGCCTAGCTGCTTATAATGGTTAATGATAGGGGATGATACCTAACAATTATAGGGGATATATGTTCCAACTATATGGCTATGGGTCAAGCAGTTAACCAACCAACCAATGGTGATTTCTAGCTGGTGATTATTCATGGTTAATTAATTGTCAATAATAGGGGAATAATAGCCGGGTAATGGATAATAGGGGATGATCACTAGCAACTATTGGGGATAGCTTCATGTTTCTGATGGTTAAGCCTAGCTGGTTATAATGGTTAATGATAGGGGATAGCAAGTATATAACCAACAAACTATAGGGAAACTAATGGTGAATGACAATATTAACCAACCAATAATGGTTAACTAGCTGGTTATTAATGGCTAATTAGCTGGTTATAATGGTGAATAATGAGTGGGGGATATACCATGATATACCAGTTATAATAGTTATAATGGCTAATGATAAGGGATAGCTGGTTATAATGGTTACTAATAGGGGATGATAATTAACAATTATAGGGGATATACCAACTACATGGCGAGCTGGGTCAATATTGACCAACGAATCATGAGGGATAAGTTCACCAAGAATTTCATAGGGAAAACAATGGTTAGTGATAGGGGAAACAGGGGTATGGGGTTTTGACCCACAGCCATATGTTGATGATGCTTCTATTTTTTTGGCAAATCAGCAGGATGAACATGGAAATAGCCAAACGTATTGTAGATGTTGTGATTGTCACGTGTTGTTTTGGAGGATGCTCACGGAATTCACTGCACAGATTCAGCTGAGTACATAAAAGCTGGCAGGCACTTGGAAAGCACAGCATGCAATGGAAAGTAACTTGTGATTGTCGATGGTTGACCAATCCAGGGATCATGCCATCAGTTTTTTCATGACTATGCATGATGGCTAATAACCATTCGTGTTGGTCCATCACCGGCATGATATTAGCCACTAAAGATGGTTAATACAGACCACACTAATAACTAATGGTTTGTAATCATTGGTGGTGGTTGACCAACTTTCAATGATTTTTCCCATGTTCATGGCTATCTTGGATTGCCAAAGGGTAATTTGGTTAATACAGGTCCATGATGGTGCATGGTTGACGAACAAGCGCTGATGACCTGCAACACGACAGCGCGAGTTGACCTCTGAAGCATCATGAACGACGAACTAACCATTCATGACAACTAGCCCCCATACTGATAAATCATGAGAAAACCCAGCAACCATGATGAATCACCAACCATTGAGTGCTTGATTCCACAAATCGCATCACCAACCATGGACTTAAACATCACTTCCTCACCATCAACTCATGCGCCATCACCTCACCTCAGCTTCTGTATAGCTCCCATGGCTTGCACCGGCGCTCCCGAGCCGCAGCTCACCCATCCCCCAGGTGGAGAACAACGCGAGCGCCTGCGTCTTAGCCTTCTGCCGGCACTGGAAAGGCGAACGACCGGTGCTGGCGGTCTTCAACTTTGGCAGTGCCTGGGCGCCGGTGGTTCGGGGGGACGACTGGTGCGCTGGTTGGGGAACCGTTGCTGCCTGAGTTGCCAGGGTGGCGGTTGCTTTGGTGAATGAAGTGATGGTGATCTAAGTGATGGTTAGTGGTGAAGTGGTGGTGAATTGATGGTTCATGATGGCCGATCATGAGTAAGGACGTTGTTACCTTTGGGCTGGTTGTGTAGAACATTCAATATCTATCCAGCTGGTTTACCTATTGAAGCAGGTGATTTTTCACGTCCAGCTTAGTTTCCCGGATCGTACGCATGCTTATTCATGGTCCTTAGCAATTGCCAACGATTCATAGGGATAACCAAGTATAATGCTTGATTTTACCGTCATAGTAGCCCTGCTGAGTTCACCATCCGAACCGTCGGCATTTTGAATCCTCCACTTGATCTGCTTGTATGTCATTATGTCCGAAGTGGGGGTGTTTCTCATTATCACTTGGGGGTCCACAAACTATGGCTTAAGAAACCACTTATTTTACCACTCTTAACCATTTTCATGCAGTACAGGCCCTAGTATTGTTGATCCTTAGCATTGTTCAACCAGCTTATCATGGATCAAGGATTGATCATTTATTGTTTGAGCTAAGGATCAACAACAATGGTAAGGACGGTCAATTGTCTAATGAATCCTCAGCCCTAGTATTGTTGACCCTTAGAAATGGTCAATGACCATCATTCATTGTCTAATGGGTCATTAAACCCCCTCTGACCCATTGTTCAACCACCTTCTCATGCTGGTGATTCTCGTTGCCTCGCAGCGGGCCTCAGGCCAATATCACCACGGCTACACCATCGGCCACTTGGCGCTGCCAAATCTGTTTCAAGTGAACATGGCCTTGAAGTGTTTCAAGTAATTTTTTGGGGTTACATATAGTTACTATTAAAGTTACTATAAATGGTCTTTGAGTATTTCTTAAAATAGGGACCCCCAAAAATGGTTGGTTTATTACTATAAATGGTTAATAAAGAATGATCTAGGGGTACTCCTATCTTGAGAAACCACCATATCAGCTGATTTCTACTGGGCAAGTCGAACTTGGCAGATTTCTCAAAGTGCTATGAAACATATGTGCTGCTTCAATCCGCTTCTGGGATCTTCTTGGTGGTTTCAATTTCAACCTGTGGATTCCGCCAGAGTGGGAGAACGGAAAGCACCAGTGCCGAGTCGCTTTGCATCTAATGTCGGGTGTTTTTCGTATACACGTTCCCATGCATGTCATATTCGCCTACCTTTGGTGCTTTGGTGAACTTTGATGATTTTTGTTTCGAATTTGAACCACTAATCACGACTCATTATTCACCGAACTATATTTGATCATCACTGAACTAACCATTGATCATCACCAAACTTACCATTCATCTTCATTCATCATCACTATACATGACCTCCACTGCCAATCAGCACGTCACGGAGCTGCGTAGTTTGCGCTTCATGGCTCGCCCCCCCCGAGGTGTTCCGTACTGGGGAGGCCTGCCAGAAGGGGGGGTTGGGTGCCGCGCTTTGCTCGTGCGCCCGGAGGAGTTTTCTCCGTTTTTTCGTGGTGACCCGCATGGAATCATGATGAATAGTTGACGATAGTGGTTGATGACAGTGGTTGATGATAGTGGTTGATGATAGTGGTTGATTTTGGCTGATTGCTGGTTGATGATAGTGGTTGATGGAATCATGATGAATCAAGGTTGATTACTGGTTGAATCGTGGTCAATTCCTGGTTGATGATAGTGGTTGATGATAATTGTTGATCATCGTTACTGGTTGAAAAAAGGCTCATCATGTTTCATGTTTGATGAGTAGTAAAAGGGGCAAATTGGTTGAGTGTGGCTCATTTGCTAGTAAATGGTTTCCTTGGTAGTGGCGGCTTAGTTTCATGCTTAAATAACAGTGGCTAATTGAGCATGGTTATGTTTTTCTCAGTGGTTGTATGGACAAAAACATGATCATGCTTGGGCAGGTCGCTGAAACTGTGAGATTTTTGAAACAACATGGTACCCTTATGAAAACATGGGCTACTCTCTGTTAAGGTAAGCTGGAAGTCTAAAAGATCACCATTTTCCAGGCTAGTTTACCAGACCGGAACCATCATCAATCATTGGTGACTACTTGGTGGTTTCTCAGAATAGGAGACCCCCCAAATCATCATGAACCATGCTAAATCGCCCATTTTCGCGGGTTCCCAGTGGCTCAAGAGACCACCGATGCTGAAAACTCCTGGTTCATCAGGGTAGGTCGACGGCAAGCTGGGCAACGGTCGCCAGGTTGGGAGGTGCTGGTGAACAGCGACCAGCACCGTTACGGCGGCCGTGGAGGTGGACCTGGCAACTCCAGCACTCTCTGGACCGAGCTGTGGGAGGGTGGTGCCCGAAGCGGGGTGACCGGGAGCCTCGTTGGCTGGTAAGAATGGTTAGTATTGGTTGGTTAGTAGGGGTTACCAGTAAGATAGTCATGGTGATAGTGCATTTTATGGTAATAATGGTTGATTGATGTGGTTGAATAGACGATGGCTATTTGATAAACCATTCAAGGGTGAATTTAGGCTGACCGTTGATGATCATTGATCATGGTTGGTGACACTGGTCGTTTAATGATCAACTTAGCATCATTGTGTATCAACATCAATATCCATCATTAATGGTTATGAAGGTTATGAACGTGATAAAGATTCGTTAGCCACTGATTGACCATGGAATAACCATTCGCAAGCATTAATTAACCATCAGGAAGCAAATCAATCATCAATTATTTTGTGATTTACTGATGGTGAAATGACGGTCAAGGCTTAAACTCATGGCTAAACGCCTGAGCTGAGACTGATTGTTAAAATTAGCCATCAATGAACCAACCATCTTGTGCTTCTTTGCCCGGCTCTTCCACCCCGACAGGCCAGATCAGTATTCTTGTGACAGCTTTGGCGGACAAATGCCCACATGGCTTGTTCATTGCCGATGATGTTGCCGAGGGTGCTTTTCTGTTCTTGTCAGACCCGCAAGCCCGCTTAACCCGCAAGCCCGCTTTCTTCCGTCATGCGTTTAGCATCCCTGGCAGGAGACTTCCCCACATCCCCGCACCTCCCCAGAGCCCCAGCATCACTGCTACCGGCGTCAAAGGGCATCTTGCAAGACGAGGTCTCAGAAATGAAGCATCTTTTCCAAAAGTCTGAAGCCGAGGTGCTGTGGGCTTGGCGCTAGCAAACATACGCGCCTGGGGCTTGAAACGCTTGCTTGTAAATGGCCGAAGGCTATTTGCAAATCAAGAACGGTCGTTTCGTGAAACAACCGAAAGGGTTGATGCCTCTTCAAACCAGTGTCTACCATGTCTTCTTGACATCAGGCAGAATGGATAGCCGCCGAGCCCTTCGAGGAGGTGTAGCACCAAAGGCAGCTCGCCGAATATTACTGCCGAGTTCCAGAGGCGACAAGCAAGCTTCTACAAGACGAAGTGCGCGCCTTGTCATCCTGATGGGGACCGCGGCGGCTTTGCGAACACTGTGGGCGGGTTGACACGGATGCTTGGCCCGAAACGTTTTATATGGATCTTATCTCCGCTGTGCCGTAAATTGGGGACTGTGCTTTGCAAAAGGGGATAGGTAAAACTCTATGATTGATAATGGTCAGATGGCCCAAGTATCTCGATTGTTGGATGGTGAAGTCAACTGCTGGCCAAGGTCGCCGCTCACCCTCACGGATTCCCTCACGGATTCGTTTCTGTCAGAATCGATGGTCCCTTGTTTGGAATGGTGCTCGGCGGGTATTTGGAAGCGACTGGCTAGTACAATGTTTTGCATGCGTGCAGCCTATCTGAAACAAAAAGCGCATATGCCGAGGCATAAATGCAAGGGCTTCAGAAACACGCCGATGGAATCATACAATATGATCAAACATGTATACATACAGATCAAAACATATATGGGTGAGAAGCTCTCTTCAGTGACCAGGTTTGCGATACCCAGATTCCGTTTTTTCAAATGTGCCCAGAACCTTTGAAGCTGGTTATGTGGGACGGTTGCCGGGATAGATATTACTGAGGCATACTCAAAAGTTTGTGCCTAAATTCTCCTGTGAGGCTCATGCTCTAATATTCCCCCAGCTATGCAGAGCACAGTTGAAATAAGATCCAGGTGAAGGTTTCGAGCGGAAAGCTTGGTGCTCGACCCATGGAATAGTATTTGATTTTTGGTTGAAGTGCTGTAATTGTTGAAGTTCACTAACCTTGGAAGGGTGATTTTTCCTGTTTTAGCAAAACAATTGATCGTGGCAGGGATGGGATTGATTTTGGCATACTCAAAACATTGTGCTTATTTGGCCTTGTTTTGCTCATGTTGGCTATGTGAGACCGTTACCGGGATAGGTACAATTTCGGCATACTCAAAAAATGTTTACATAAATGGCCTTGTTAGGATGATGCTGAAGTATTTCCCCGCATCCATGTTGTCAAAGCTTAGGCGCACTCGAAAAACAAGTGCCTAAATTGCCCTGTTAGGCTCATGCTCTATTATTTTGGTGGGTTGCAAAGATTTGTAGGGGGGTTCATTGAACATGCTTGTGGGTTCAATAAACATGCTGGGGGTTTTAAAATCACCCGCACTCGTCCTTGACACTCAGGACAAAGCTTCGTCGACTGTGGCAGCGGCAGGGCACGCAATTGCGGCCCTGCGATGCCTGGAGACATCCCTGGAGGATTGCGATCTTCACCAAAATGCAGGGACTATAGCTGCAGCAGAACAAGCGATGGAAGCGCTGAGGGCCCTACAGCAGTCGCTGGAGGATTGCGATCTTCACCCTGGCGGATTGCGATCTTCAGGGCCAGCATGCACCGACCATTGCAGCAGCTCGTAGAGCGGTGCAAAATTTGAGGGGGCTGGAGCAGTCGCTAGAGGAGGAGCGCCTCAGGTGCACAGTCCAGGCCACATTCCTGGTGTCCATTACAGTGCTGTGCGCTTTTGCCATTCAGGTTGCTTCCGATGCATATCGTGACAATGGTTTGGGTAGTAGATGAAATGCCTTCTGGCTGCTTTTGGCTGCTTCTGCCTGCTTCTGGTGTGGTGTGGTGTGGTGTGTTTGTTGGTGTTGGTGTAGTGTTGGTGTGGTGATGTGGTGATGTGGTGATGTGGTGTGTTGGTGTGGTGTCTTGGTGTGTTGATGTTTTTGTTTTTGTTTTGTCTTGGTACGTTTTGCTCTGGTACGTTTTGTCTTGGTACGTTTTGTCTTGGTACGTTTTGTTTTGCAGTGTCCAACCAAGAGTGTCCTACAAAAGTGTCTTACAAGAGAGTCCTACAAGGAGTGTCCTACAAGGAGTGTCTTACAAGAGTGTCCTGCAAGAGTTTCCCGCAAGAGTGTCCTACAAGGGTGGCTTACAAGTGTGTCCTACCAAGAGTGTCCTACAAGACTGTCCTGCAAGAATGTCTTAGAAGAGTGTCCTGCCAAGAGTGTGCCACAAGAGTGTCCTACAGAAGTGTCTTTCAAGAGTGTTTTACAAGGAGTGTCCTACAGAAAGTGTCTTACTGTCTTACAAGAGTGTCCTACAAGAGTGTCCTACAAGGAGTGTCTTACAAGAGTGTCCTGCCAAGAGTGTCCTACAAAAGTGTTTCATAAGAGTGTCCTGCCAAGAGGCAAAAGAGTGTCCTACAGAAATGTCTTTAAAGAGTGTCCTGTTAAGAGTGTCCCACAAGAGTGTCCAGCAGAAAGTATCTTGCAAAATTGTCCCACAAGAGTGTCCTACAGGAAGTGCATCGCAAAAGTGTCCCACAGGAGTGTCCTACAGAAAGTGTCTCGCAAGAGTGTCCTACAAGAGTGTCCTACAAGGAGTGTCTTACAAGAGTGTCCTGCCAAGAGTGTCCCAAAAGAGTGTCCTACAGAAATGTCCTGAAAGAATGTCCTGTTAAGAGTGTCCCGCAAGGGTGTCCTACAGAAAGTGTCTCACAAGAGTGCCCTGCAAGACTGTTCCACTCAGAGTGTCTTACAAGAGTGTCCTACCAAGAGTGTCCTACAAAAGTCTTTTGCGAGAGTGTCCTACAGACAGTGTTCACAAGAGAGTCCCGCAAGAGTGTCCTACAGAAAGTGTCCTACCAAGAGTGTCTTACAAGAGTGTCCTACCAAGAGTGTCCTACAAGAGTGTACTACAAGAGTGTCCTACAAGGAGTGTCCTACAAGAGTGTCCTGCAGAAATGTCTCTAAAGAGTGTCCTGTTAAGAGTGTCCCACAAGAGTGTCCAACAGAAACTGTCTCACCAGGAGTGCCCCACAAGAGTGTACTACAAGAGTGTTTTACAAGAGTGTCTTGCAAAGTGTTTCACAAGGAGTGTCCTACAGAGAGTGTCTCACAAGAGTTTCTTATAAGAGAGTCCTACAAGGAGTGTCTTACAAGAGTGTCCTGCCAAGAGTGTGGCGCAAGAGTGTCCTACAGAAGTGTCTTTCAAGAGTGTCCCGCAAGGAGTGTCCTACAGAAAGTGTCTCACAAAAGCGTCCCAAAGGAGTGTCCTACAAGGAGTGTCCTACAAGAGTGTCTTGCAAGAGTGCCCTGCCAAGAGTGTCTTACAAGAGTATCTTATAAGAGTGTCCTGCCAAGAGTGTACCAAAAAGTAAGAGTGTCCTACAAAAATGTCTTACAAGAGTGTCCTGCCAAGAGTGTGCCACAAGAGTGTCCTGCAAGGAGCGTCTTACAAGAATGTCCTGCTGACAATGTCCCACAAGAGTGTTCTGCAGAAAGTGTTTCGCAAAAGTGTCCACAAGAGTGTCCTACAGAAAGCCTCTCACAAGAGTTTCCTACAAGAATGTCCTCTCATGGGTGTCTTCCAAGAGTGTTCTGCCAAGAATGTCCCACAAGAGTGTCCTTCGAAAAGTGTCCTGCCAAGAGTGTCTTACAGAAAGTGTCCATAAAGAATGTCCTTTAAACAGTGTCCCACAAGAGTGTCCTACAGAAAGTGTCCAGAAAGTGTGTCCTGCAAGAATGTCCTCTCATGAGTGTCTTACAAGAGTGTCCTACCAAGAGTGTCCTACAAAATTCTCTTACAAGAGTGTCCTACAGAGAGAGTCCTACCAAGAGTGCCCCACAAAAAATGTATTACAAAAGTGTCGTAGAAGGACGTCCTGCCAAGAGAGTCCTCCAGAGACAAACAAGTGTTGTCCAGAGAGTGTAGTACAAGAATGCTACACAAGAGTGTCCTACAGGGAGTGTCTTACAAGAGTGTCCTGCCAAATTTGTCGCGAGCGTCATACCAAGAGAGAACCACAAGAGTTTATTTGTAGGAGTGTTTCCCAGAACCAAGAAGATGCCAGCAGGGTTTTGGCTTTCAGCAATATCTTCTTTTCCCCAACCATATATTCATGAACCAGACGTGTGAACATCCGGGTTCGTGGCTTCAATCTTGTTTTTTTTTATCTGTGTATATATTTTTCAAATCTATATCCATACCTAGAATTGCCAGGGCTGCGTAATTTTCCTTTCCCTAGGGCCAAGAGTGCCCTTCAATGTTGAGGGTCTGAAATCCAGACAGGCCTGATCAAAACGACCGCCTGTGGTGGAAACGACAGCTGGGTCCTGAGCTTTACAGCGGGGTGCTTTCAGCCAGCGGCAGAATACAGGTTCTGATTTGTGTTGACAAATATAACTAAAGCAAAGGATAGCTATGAAGAACCGCGCCTGTCGGCAAACATGAATGATTTATTGAATGATGTGAGCAAAGGATTTGATCTCTTTGTTTTTGTAGGGCCAAATGGCCGTGTTTGCCTGGAGAGTCGGTGCGTTTTTGCGCAGGCGGTAGACAATGCCGAGTGGATTGCCGGGCGTCGGCGTGGCCATTCTCACGAAAACCTGCGCCCGATTTCCAATGCGACAGGGAATTGCTTGGCTAAGCGATATGAGCATTACACCATGCAAACCATAATTTGCCGCCAATGGACTGACCACTGACATTGAAACCGCAAACTGTGTTTCTTCGTTTGGCCACCGGCCCATGCTTGTTCACGAGATTTTACAAAACGGATCGTTATCAATCATTGTGATAGAACTTACTAATCGGTTTTGTTAGCGCCGCTGGTCGTAGCGCAACCTTAAACTTTGACACCTATAGCTTTGGCCAATGGTTCTCTTCAACAGTTTTTCCGACGCACAGGCGCTTCAGGGCCCAGGAGTGAGTTAGAGATACGGTCAATTGCTTGCTGGTTTGATTTTGTTTGCGCGGGGAAATTAATGTTAATACTTGATTCAGGTTGCATTCAGAATGGTTGCGAGAATAGTGCTTCGGTAACATTAGTGGTTTGGTTGTCTTATTTAGGGTTTTATAATCATGGTCGAAATAATTGCTATTTTGCCTATGATAGAGGATAACCGGATGAACCCAGTGTCAACCCACCACTTCTGGGGCCCACCCTTGGAAGCCACCACTGGATGACCACGATCATGATGACGATGATGTAGAGGCAATAAAGCAGTAGCACGTATTAGGTCACAGCGTTGTGATAACTTCACAATTGAATCCCATGGAGAAACCACCAACCAGCATTGTGAATTCCACCATTTCAGTCCATTGATCCATTTCGCCACCTTACAATCACCCTATGAACCCCTTTCTAATGACCAAACAAACGGGTGAAATTCGCCCCATGATCTTCCACCTTTCGATAGATCTCCTTCACCGTCACCGAAGGACGGGGCATTTCCGTGGCGACTGCAGCGACGCGTTGCGCGTGGATCTGCCAGGGCACTGCTGCATGCTGCTGTTGGCGCCTGAGCAGTTCCAGGAATCCAAGGCGACGAGTTGCGGCGGAGCCATCCGAACCAGGGCCTCCCTGGGGTGCTTGGGATGCCATGGGGTCCCCAGGGTAGGAGGGGCAGTGGGAGGTGAAGGTGGGTGAAGTTCATGGTCACGTTGATGGTGTTTTGATCATGTTTGGCAGCTTGATTTCACAATTTGGTCATGATGTTTAACCAATGGTTCAATGATGGCCATGGCGGCGGTTGGAAACCAAACATGTTTAACTAGTAATGGTTGATTGTGGTTATCGATGGTTGCAAAAATTGATGCGAGCTGAGAACATGCCTGGATGAAAGTGGATACATGTTGGCAAACTGTTTCAATATGGCTGCTTCTCAAAATGTGCGTGCCCCCAGATCATCCACTAGTAAACCGACCATTTTTGAAGGTTCCCTGTTTTGAGAAACCCCCCTGTGCTGGTTGATGACGACACAGGATGACTTGTCGGAATCATGGTGCAAAACGTCGTTGAAGATGATGGTGCTGGCGCATGCCATTGGAATAGTCGTGCCAAATTTCAAACACAGGAAACTGCAGGTGAAATCAATGAAAAATGGGATGAATGTGGACAACCACGGATAATTTACAGAAACTTTGTAACCGCGGAAGCTCAATGATGCGAGCTGGATGATAACCTGGGTCTGATCATCATTCAACGACCACCCCTTCCATCCTGATGCGCCACGACCGATCACCATCATCAAAGCAGTTCACCAGGCATCTCGCCTGCCTCCGGGCATGAACGCTTCTGACATATCGGCAGCGGATATCGAGCCCCCCGGGCCAAGAAGGGGTGGTGAATGATTCGTTGTTGACAATGGTGGTGGCGGTGAAACAACTATGGTGGTTAATGATGGTGAATGATGATTCATGATGATTCATGATAATTCATGATGATTCATGATGATTCATGGTAGATTGACAATGGTGGTATTGGGTGGTGAAATGGGTAATGGGTGATCAATGATAATGGCCAGTGAAAATGGTGGTTGTTGCAGTTTACTTCAATCAGCCACTATCATTAACCAACCCTGATGAATGATGGTAGTAATGGCAGCAGTGGTGAATTGTAGCGGTAGTAATGATAGTGATTAAGGTAGGTTATAAAACTGTGTTGGTTAAGCAGCGTGGTAAAACTACTAGTCAATAAGTATTTGAATCATCAATTAACTAGTTGTGATAGGCAAATAGGCTTACTATAGCAGCTTAAGACCCGCCTATAGTTCAAACTTGTAGCACTGGACTGTTCAATGGCGAATGGGTGATAAATGCCAATGACTACTTCCAGGTTGACCATGGTAGCAAGGGTAGGGCAGCAGTGGTTGATCATGGTGGAGCGGTCAATCGGAGAGGGTAGTACTACTGGGTAAGATGACCCCTTTGGTGAATTAATTGGTAATAATTGTGGTACAAGTATGGGGATTTCGCAATACAGGGAAACCCAAAAAATGATTGGTTCATGACCAACACTGATTAATATCAGATGATTTGGGGGTACCCTCCATTTTGAGAACCCCCCGTGTAGTGGTCACCAGCAACTAGCCAGCAGGCAACGATGGAGTAATGGGTGGTTGACTGGTTTGATCAATTATGGTGGTATTGAATGGTATGGAAAAACTGATAATAGGTCATGATAATTTCAAGCTATGGTGGTTTAGCTGATAATCATTGCCATTGGTTTCGCTTCAACTACGAAAAACTTGGCTGATGATGGTAGTGATGGCAGTAGTGGTTAATGATAGTTTGGGATCGTAGTGGCTAATCATGCTGGACAATACTGTTGGTGAATCAATGGTAAATGATAGGTTGCTGTTGGGTGAGTTAGCGGTCGAATCATGGTAGGCTGATGGTGGAAATATTGGGGTAGTACTTGTTTACGAAGGTGCTATGCTTTGCTTATCGAACATGATTGGTAGAGCTCATCACTGTTGAGTGATCTGCCCTCAGTGTTGGGCTCACCACCTCACTTCTCCGTCATGGCAGTGCTTGCGTTCACCAACCAGGTGCGGTTATTCCAACAGTTGGCCTGGCTAAAGTTCTGTCTACCAGTTATTACATTTCAACTCTCGTAACATAAAGTCCAGCCAAAGTTCTACAAGAATTCAACTATAGATATTGTTTTAGCTATAGCTGGGTAACATACCCAAGAATTAAGCTCTGGTATGCGAAGCTGCGTGAAAAATCCAGCATTTCAAGCTGCTCTGCCTTTTTCAAGAAATGATTTACTTGCAGCTTTTGGGGGATCATCTCATTTAATTTCCAGATGTTCCCCAACCTCATGCAGTCATACTGCAACTAATTTGTGGCTGTTCTATCCCTAGCATCATGCAGGACACTCGCCTGCCCACCACTGGCCACCAGTAACCACTGTCGATCACTATCAGCCCATCTTTGGCTACCATCATTCAACCAGCATTAACCATTACTCAACCATAATTCATACATTATTGACTACTGTTGAAGAATCTTCGAACATTGTTCAAACAGTAGCCATTATTAGCTCACCAACTTGCGCCGACGCTTATCCCTTAGCATGGCAAGATCACTGCTACGCAGGACGCTTGGCTACATGATATTTTTGGAGCTTGGTGGCTAGTGAAAATGAATTCATGATTCAAAGTGAACCAATAGTGTTGTTTGTTCATATCCATGGTTACAGGTAGTGGGTTCATGATGGTCTTATAGGGGATTATACCGTTACTAATAGGGAAGAACTCCGACAACAATAATGGTTAAACAACTACTATATTGTGGGTGTTTCTCAAATTAGGGGACCCCCCCAAAGATGGTTGGTTTATTACCACCAATGGTCAATTTTGGATGAAATGGGGGTACCCTATTTTGGGAAACCACCCAATGGGTGATTTTGGTTGACCAATGATAAACAAGAACCATCATGTTGGAGAACGCTGAAGAATGATGGTTCACAATGATTGATAACTCTTATCAACGGTGAGTCACTGTGCTTGATGATGGCCAATATTGACCACTTAGTGGATAATGATCTTGCCCAACAATGGTTACTCAATAGTTAATTCATGGTTAAGTAACGATAAATAGTCGATCACAGTGATTAATAGTGGCTAGCAACGGTTTGCAATGCTTAAGAGCAATTGATTTCGATGTCCATAGTGGTTGATGAGGGTTCAGAATTGTTGATGCTAGGGATTAGTACCGCTTGACGCTTGGTTGTTAAGGTTTGGGGTGTAGCGCCGACCGTCGCCATGAGGTACTGCTTGGCGGACATTGGCTTCTGACTGAGCCTCTGAATCTAAAGGTGTTGCGGCGCGTCACAGAAAGCCAACAAAACCGGTCCCACAATGTCTACCATCCCAAGAACATCAACCTTAAATAACCCCAGAAATATCAAGCATGTATATCAACCTCGCATATCAACCATAAATATTGGCAACCATCAATATCAAGCATAGCCATTGGTAAGCTCACTTGGCGCGGTTACCGGATGCCAGCAACCATGGCTTTGGGATGTACTGAGCGCCCTCACAGCAGTGAGGCAACAAATACTCCCAATCCAATGACAAAAATTATCTCACAAGTTTGGCTAGTATTGTTGTAACCATTGGTAATAGTTTGGGAACCATTGGTAATAGCCACTGACAAGTTTGGTAACCATTGGTAATAGTTTTTATTCAATGAAGAAGGATCACCAAGAAGCGCAATCTAGTAATGGGTCATGGTGGTTGATGAATGTTTGATGCGAACTGACGATTGTAATTCCTGGCAAATGTGTGTGTCAACTATGGGCATGGCAGTTCCCAGCAAGAGCCTTACGATTCCAGCATTTTTGGCAATGATGATGCTCATTGTCCAACTACTAGAAGTTAGAATTCTACTACCACCCGGTTGCAGGTTGAACAGACCAGTCGTAGTAGGTAATCATGTGATAGTTTCTTCAAATAGGGGCACCCCAAATCACCCAATATGAACCATTTATAGTAGTAAACAAATCATTTCTTGGGTTCAAATGTTGGTAGTTTCAATATTAACCATTTATAGTAGTAAACAATTTTAAATATTTTAAGAAACACCCATGTTGGATCAAAATCAATCCTTCCCCTCAGCCCTATGGCGGTCGGTGCCGACCCAGAAATCCTGCGTCGCTCACGACGCCGAAAAGGCACGTAACGTGGTCGTGCTCTCCCTGGGGAGTGTCGTCGGTTGAAATCGACGGCAAGGCCGTCGTGCATCGCACAGTTGTACAAATAGCCATGAGTTGTCCAGCCATGGTACCCAGAGGCCCCCAAGGTGATTCAAGTTCGCACTTGTATTGTCAACCCAGGGTGAAGCTAAATCTCTGGTGGCCGAAGTTGAGTGATGGACTTTTCCGAAAAAGAAGGCATTCAAGTATAAAGCTAAACCTGAGGGATCGCGGCTCGACTTTTTGTAGGGACAGCCATGGAGGTTTTTGGGGTGTATGTACCATGGCTGTGGACTCTGTCGTGCTGGCAATGGCATGCGAGGGCTGATGTTGGGTGTGCTACCCAGACCGGATGAAGGGCGGGCCCGAGACGGCTCAAGCAGATTGCTCGGAATCCATGAAATCCTCTGGCAGTGGACGTATGTATTTTGTGATGTTTCGTGGGCATTGCCTGCAGCAGCTAGTAATATGATCCAGACAAACCACCCAGACATTGGATTTTAGGCTGTTCCCTGGGTGCATTTCCAAAGATTTGTATTGGCTGATGGTTCCAGAACATTGTTGCTGGGAACCATGGTCATGGCCATGGTCATGGCCAGGGTTGTAGAAGTCAAATGCGGATTATAACCACGATTTTTATCGATTTTTGTGGTTATGTGAACTGGGTCATACCATCTCTGGGTTACAATGTAGGGCCGCCCTTGTCTGGAGCAGCCATGCCGAAGTTTGTGAGTCAGCAACAATCCATCACGACAGGACCAGGGTCCGAACTGACAGCATCATGTTGTTTGCCTGAAGCATTCAGCCGTAGAAGTCACTGTAGCTGCCCCTGGTCATGAGTCGCGGCCTGGATTCGTTTGAAGGCCTTAGTCGTCGACAAGTCTCCCGGTCGCCCGCATGAGCGGAACCAGTCCTGTGGACTGGATACCCGTTGTTGGTGCCAGTGTTTGGGTTTGTGAGGTCAATGCTGGTTGATGATTGTAGTGGTAACTGATAAAGATGATTAGCCATGAATGAATTCAGATATGGACAGATGGTTCAACAAGAATAGACAGTGTTTAATCGTTGACAATGAATGATCGTGGCGGAATTAAATGATTAATGATGATTCAATGGTAAACAAAAACATCTCATAGTGTGAATGACAACTGGCTGTCGGTCGGGAGGTAGCTGACGAGACAAGGGTATCCATATGGCCTTTTAAAGGGCCTTTAAAGGCATATCGATTTGGAGCTACCAGGAGGGTTCTCACAACAGACTAGAATTATTCATTCATGGCCAATGATTCTGATAGTTGGTCAATGGGGCCATGCGGTTCTAGTGAATCTTCATGCTGCATAGTTCAACTCTGAGTCGTCACTACATACTTATTCAATTTATTCAGCTTCGTAGTGACCAAGGCCAAATCCCGCAGATCTTTGATACTGGTTACTGGTTGGTTCTGAATGGTGGCTGGAATGGTGACGACAATGCCATGGTGAATGGGTCAATGGCATTTAATCATAAATTAACCAGTCAGCAATCAACCATTAAGATAATTTAATCAACCATAGATTAATAAAATGTTAATCAACTGTTGAGGATCAGTCATGATCCATAAATCACCAGCAATGAACCCTTCAATAGCCACTACGAAACCCCGCTCGGGCGCGCGGCCGTGCCCAACGTTTGGCACGGCACGAGACCACGACGCACGACGCCCTCCGAGTCGATGAGTCCGGTCACGCCAGGAGACGCATCTCCGTCGCTGTTAAGATGCGGGAAGCGCTGCGATGAGAACAAAGATGGACAGTGAATGGTTGGTTAATGGTTGGCAGTGGTTGATGATGGGTTAACTAATGGTGGTTAATGGTGCTTAATGGTGGTGAATGGTTGATATTGATGGTTGATATTGGTTGATTTGATGGTTAATGATGGTTAATGATGCTTAATGATGGTTGATTTGATGGTTGAGTGGCTAATCTTGATTTGATTAACCCAATGTTGGTTAATGATTGATGATTACCTCAATGGGTTGATTTGATGGTTGAGTGGTTGATGGTTCCTCAGCTGGCTGGTTGATGGTTGGTTCATGGTTGGCATTTGATGGTTAGATTTCGGCTGAAAGGTCAACAAGTGTTGGTAGATGGTTAAATTTCGGCTATTTAAAGTTGCAATTGATATTTGACAATGATAAGCAGGGGAATCGGGTGTATTCGTAGGTAATTGATGGTGGGTTGATGGTGGGTTGATTGATTTGGTTGATTGATGAGCTCTAGTAGTGGTCAATTAATGGCTGAGTAATTGCTGATGAATTGCCACTTAATGGTCAATCACTGGTTGATCATTGTTTTCCAACGATTGTGAATAATGATTCACACCGGTAAGTGGATGTATTTGGTGAACCAATGCTCAAATGGCAACCACGCCCATGCCCCCACTGAATCCCCAGTTGTGATAGTGGAATTGGTTCCCAGCTCCAGTATTGCTCACCTTCGAATCGGATCATTTACAACAGTGGTGTGGCAGTACGGATTGATTCGATCTCACATTTTCTTGAATGAAATAAATGTGAAACAGACAATTTTTTGAATGAAATAAATGTGGATCAACCTCACCGCTCAAAAGCACCATGATCCGGCCACCAGCTTGGCATCGCAGGTGAGTCGGAAACACGCTCGCGCGACGCAGGTCGTGGATGGGTGGTTTCGTGGTTTCTGGTGCCCGGCGTCGGCGATGAAGGAGTATGAATGGCTGGTTTTTTGGGGTTTTTTATAGGGGTTACAGCCATCAATAATGGTTACTCATAGGGGATGATGGCTGACACGAATAGTTTAATAACTATATCCAAGTTGATAAGCATTATTAGTAGCGAAACCGGCAGTTTTGGGGTACATCATGTTTGGACGAACCTGAATGATAAGGGCAAACAAGCAAATCATGAATGAAAACTAAGACAAGCACATAATGACAATAATTAAGACTATTCCGAATCAGTATCAATATTTGCAATAACTTGATGACAGTGACAATTACCTGGCTGGTGCTTTGAAGCATTTTGATTTTTCCAAACGTAATTATTACCAACTGGCTGGTTGACTTGCGCATATGTTTCATGACGGGGTGGCTGGTGAGCACCACCAACCAGTTACACATCCTTGGGCAACGGCTTGGCTTCTTGATCAAGCCGTTGGGGATCCCCACAGAGCACCTGGCTGGTCATCCGGTCAGCACACGGCCGTGGCCAGTGGTGATCACAGGTTTCCATGGATCACGACCTGGTCCCGTGGTGGTGACTCCTGGTGAGTTGATGGTTGCCTGAATTAAACTGGGATACCCCCCAAAAATGGATGGCTTATTCCTGAAAAGGATTTATTGAATGATTCAACTCTTGGATGGTTTAGGGGTATCTCTTCTTGAGAAAATACCGATTGTTAAGAGATGTTCAGAGCGTGAAGCATTGCAAATAGGCAAGCCGACTAATAAACCAACCAAAAGCTTTGGGGTTCCCCATGGCCCATGGCCTAAGAAATGACCAAATCTTCCTCCGAAACCGACGCGCCCTCAACGCGCTGGCTTTGGCGAGGAGCTGGAGAAGGAACTGCAGATGTCCCGTGAACAGGTGCCGGGTTGGGAGATGACCATGGCTTCACAAGAAGTGATACCACTAGAACCTGGCTTGGCTTGAGAATTTGTTGCTGTAATTTTTTGTTTGTTTGTTGTTGGAGTACTTGGTTGGTTGCTTGTTGTGAGCTTGCGTTGGTGTGTTGGAACGCGGGTCAGACGTTGCAGGGTGCGCGGCTGGGACCTGGGCCAGGTAGCGCAGGAGGTGGAAAAACAGCAGAAACAGATGCAGAACTTCCAAGAGGCGCAGGGGCGACCGGGCACCTTGGAGCTGCTTGCTGGGCGCACGTCCACTGGAAGGCCAAGGTTATGGCCAGCGGTGGTTGTTTCTGGTAAACTATTCATCATCCAGTCACCAGTTTGTTAGCCATACTAGTGACTGGATGATGAATAGTTACCAGAAAAAAACCAGTTTGTACTATTGCTTTTGGTCATTATCAATACCACGAGTGAGTTGTTCGGAGTTTGATCTTTGCCAAGCAGCTAACAGATGGGGACCTCGCTGTGCCATGGGTCATGGAGGAGTTAGTGAGTGCCGTCAGGCCACCGCCATGCTGAAAGAGCACAGCCAGAAGTTCAAAGAGCAGGACGAGCAGCATTGGATCACTGGGGAGTCAGTCAGGTTGTCTTGCACTGGTTGAAACATATCGAACCACAGCATACTGTAGCTGTGTACCGTGCGTTGGATATGTAATAGTAGTCAGAAAGTAACGTTCGCACCAACCAGGTTCAACACTTGTGTGACAATGATTAATTTATGTTAATTTGTGGTCAGTACAAAGTCCGTTAGCTTGTGTGATAGCCGGCGTATGTCAGTGTTCTAGAGCAAAATGCCCAACAATCCACAACTACTGGGAGGATCATTTCACGGCAAACGACCGACCAAGAAATTGAAGCATCGTGGCTGCTTGGATTGTGGAATGATGATGTGGCTATGGGTCAGTGCAGATGTACCCCTGGGGTACCATCATTGACCAGTGTTTTCTCTACTGTCGGTCATTGTCCCTCCATAGGATTACCCAGCTTGCCATATCTAGATAATCCCCTATTCAACTGTTGGTTCTGATCCCCTATTATCAACCCGTATTAGCCATTACTAGCTCCCATTAACCACCACATCTAACCATATCAACTAACCCATTCACTTCTCAAGCATTCACCAACTAATAAAGCCCCATTCACCAACTACTTAACCCCTAGTTATTCAGCTACTGTTCGTCATTGTCAACCATGAACCAGCTGGCGGTTTCTCAAGTCACAAGGGTACCCCCAGTTTCCATCTAGTTATTCACCATTTACAGTCATAAGCCAAGCAAAACTTTGGGGCTCCCTATGGCTTGAGAAACCCCCAATTAGTCGTTGTTTAACCAGTATTCTTGTTGGCGTTATCCCCTATTTTCGACCCTCAAAAACTCCCTACATATCTTTTCAATACCCCGATAATCTCCTATAAAAGCCACTCAGCACCCCCCATTCACCAACTCCAGCTGCATAGGAGGCCATGAAGGCCCAAAAGATGCTGGAGGCCGCCGTGGCGCGGGAGAGGGATCAAAAAAAAAATTGGGATGCATCAACAAAAAAATTGGGATGCATCAAAAAAAAAATTGGGATGCATCAAAAAAAAAATTGCAGCCAGGAAGCAAGGAAGAAAGGAAGCAAGGAAGCAAGGAAGCAAGGAAGGAAGGAAGCAAGAAAGCAAGGAAGCAAGGAAGCAAGGAAGCAAGGAAGCAAGGAAGCAAGGAAGCAAGGAAG